>OW240915.1:27725692-27745123 GCA_933207985.1 Pelobates cultripes
GTCTTTGGCTCTAAGGCAGACCTGCACAACCTGCGCCCCCCCCAGATTTTTTTAACTACAACTCCCATGATTCACTGGCTATCTGTTCAAAGAATGGTGGGCGTTTTAGTTCAAATTATCTGTGGGGCTGAAGGTTGTGCAGGCCTGCTCTAAGGTTATGCACCTAGCTGTATATCTTGATCCTTGTTGTAATAAAGTGCTGATGACAGTGCTACAGATATTAAATTTTTCATAGAACCAAAAACAAATATAAAACAATAAAATTGCACCTAATTATTATTATTATTGTCAGTTACATAGCGCCAAGAGATTCCATAGCCTTTTACAATATTATAAGAGGGGGGATTTACCTATAAATAGGACAGTTACAAGAAGACTTACAGGAACGATAGGTTGCAGAGGACCAGGGCCGGACTGGGAACTAAAAGAAGCCTTGAAAAAAAATTCTATACCAGCCCAATAAAGCGTTGCTCCAGTATATCGTGCAGATGTAGAGGTGGAAAAGATGAAGTAAAATCGAAACCTATTATTCCAATGTGAAACAAAGCGCTCATAGGGCTTCAAAATAAAAAAAATATTAAATGTATTTCAGTCCAACTACCTTGACATATTAAGGAAAGTTTGGTAATGGGACTGAAATGGTGAATGTATGCCTATGCCGTTGCAGAACTGTGATGTTATCGTGTTTATTTTGACGTCCTATAAGTGTGCTCTTCACTTTGAATATGTTATTGTACAAGACTGGGCCAATATGCCCTCATTACATATATATTATATATTAGCGACATTTCTGTGTGCATTATGCATATATATACATGTATATTAATATATGTGTTAATATTACAGGCATACTTATATATATATATATATATATTACTAATACGCACATTAATATACATGTATGTATGTATGTATATATAAGTATTACTGTGAGAATTACATCGATTACAACTTCTATGTGTACATTGTGTCAGCAGGAATGCAAGCAAAATGTGTATATTGTATTTATTGAAAGCTTTCTCTCCCCTCTCCTCTGGAAAAGACCAGCTACGATCCAGGAGCATGGGGCAAGCAGGGAGACCTCACCAGGATCTTTTCAATTATATGTTTAAAATTACCGGGGGCTGAACGTGATTGCTCTGCCATGGTATTTAAATAAATTATGTGATGCACTGACAGAGGAAACCCAGTAACTTTTTTCTTAATGCTGCAGCCAGGAGGCATAGTCAAAAATACAATGGATGAGATACATTTCTCAGCCATGGTATTTCGAAGGCTTTAAAGGGCTATGTGCAGCGCTCAATTTAAGTGCTGCACATAGCTCATCTGTCAGTCTGGTGCCGCTAACTGTGAACCCAGCTGATTGAGGACATTCTCAGGTATTGAAAGACACCTGGGATTTCTTGGTACCATCAAGGATTTAACCTGCATTATGGTCTATGCCGTTAAGGGGCGTTAAAAACCTGTACTGTATGATGGCATAGAACGTCACGTGGTGGTTAAGGTATTAATCTAGGCGAAATAAGTTTTTAGGGTACTGCCATATAGGAGAATAGTAAAAACTAGAAAAGCTGCAATTTCTGGGGAAATTGTGTGAAGTGTTCTTGCCTCCACCAGCAGTCTACAACTGGAGTGGGCGGAGTAACTGTTATCATTTATATAGCACATTTAATTGCAACGTTGTTGCACATTTATATTAAACCATACATTTATAAAAACATTAGCAGGTGTTCAAAAGGCCCTGTCTATGACATCACTTGCTGCTGCAGCCTGGCACAGGTCAGAGTATTTTGGCGGTTGCCATCTTCAAACGGTATAAATCCTACAACGGCTATAAATCCTACATCGAAGAGCTTTATATTGTGAGAATCACAAGACCCAGACCTACATTTTGATGCATAGTATGTCTCTGAAGTATTAAAAATGAAGGCACAGTCGCAGTTTAGAAATTGCACTTCAAATTTGAGCTTTGCAGAGTGAAGTTTCAATGAAAGTCAATGGACGGCGCTAGTTGCAAACAAATGATTATATTGTGAAAACTATCAGGACTATGGCTTAGCCGTTGACATGTTTAGTGGCAGCAGGGATAGCTGAACGTTTTGATATAAGATTTGTGTAGGTGGGCCTGAAAATAAGGGAGTGGTGGCAGTTTAGAAATCATGTCCTGATTTTGTCAGCTTTTGCCAGCTCCCACTCTAGCTTTGCCATTCATTCCTATGGGACAAATCTCGCCACAAGAACGACGATATTCCGTGAACCATTCGGCGAAACGTTCCACAAAGTAATAGCAATCCGATCGGGAACAATCTGCACGTTTTGGTAAATTTTTGTCTATGTAGTGTAAAAACTGTGGGAGGAGTTAGGGTGGCAAATTTGGCTATAATAAGAATAATAATATATATGTGAGATAACAATAAGTGGTCTTGCTATGCAAGAACACTTAATAATTGTAAAATCCCACAGATATATATGACAAATAAATTGGGACCCTAAATTCTTCTGTCCTGAGTGTACTTGTGTAAGTGTCCATGTATGCAAATGTATCTGTGTGTGTTTGAGTGTGCCTATTTTGTGTGATGAAAAATAAAAACCATGTTACTCACTGTTGTCTATTTTCTGACTGTGCTTCAAATTCCTCCTGCTCCTGCAAACCTCTACCTCTGGCCTCTTTTAGGCATGAGACTGGGCTGAGGGCCTCATGGGAGTAGTGACAGCCTCCACTGTCACTTTGGTGGCCATTTAAATCTTTGGCCACTGTGTGGACACTGGGCTTTGATGCCGGGGCTGCCTTTGCTTGATAGTCCTGGTCTGAAGCTCTTCTGGCCTGGAGGGGTTGTGGCCCAGGGAGAACAGCACTGAAAGCAATGTGCTGTTCTCCCTCTCTATCATGTTCCTTCCCAGTTCCCACAATTCCCAGCAAAGCCACACATCATAGAGAAGCAACTACTCTATGATGTGGCTGTGCTGAGAATTATGGGAACTGTGAGGGAGCATGATAGTGAGGGAGAACACCGCATTCCTGTTTTCCCTCAGTCCTCCTGGGATGTCCTGCACTGCTGTCATTACTACTGAGACCTGCCAGACGGCCACCAACCTTACCCTTGCTGCGGCCAGGGACAGCCCCTCTGAGTGTGCCGCACTCACCCTCGATGCGGCAGCTCCCACTCTGTCTCTATCTCCCTCATAATCGGAGGGAAGCTACACAGCCCCAGGTGCCGTGGCCCATTGTGAGATTTCCCGGTATCCTGGTGGGCCAGTCCGGCCCTGAAGAGGACCCTGCTCAAACAAGCTTACAGTCTATAGCTCAGCTTGTGCAAAAACTGCCAAAATGCTATGTGTTAGCATAGAGTCCAAGAAACATAAAAGGTAGAGAATTTATATAGGCTTAGGCTGTTTGCGGTAGTTCTGCGTCAATGCCGCATCAGGGCGCCATGATAAAATGTATATAAAAGGCAAGGTTGAGATCCACTACAATTAAGTTACAAGGTGGGAAGAATGATGCAGCCCGGCCTATAATCAGAGATACTGCTAGAAGAAACAGCTAATATAAAGTTTGACGTAGTCACGTCAATTCAAGAGAGTGGGGACTGATATTGATGCAAGCATCTGAAGACCCTGGCATTAGAATGAATGTGCATCATTCTGGATAAGTGTTCTGCATTTCGATGTGGGTGCATTAATCTTTGTAACTTATTTCTGGTGCAAGTGTGTCATTCCCTTAAGGTTTTGTTAGTGTGTTTTGATGAGGAAGCATCAGTATTATTCGGCCACACAAACTATTAGTAGTTATAATTGGTAAAATATCAAGTTGTACTGCATTGATGTACAGAGGTAAATGAGGCAAACCGCAAAAAGACACATTAAACATTCAACAACAAAAAGCCTACTGTCCAGTGGATAATAATATAAGTACAAAGAAGGTGTACACCTTATCGTAAAAATAATCAACATTTTTAATCAATTAAAAATTATTTTAATAATTTTTGTCCTTTTATTAAGCTGGTTGCTACTGATGCCTCACAAACTTTACAGTCAAAGTATGTGCCCACTTGAAGGAAATCCACAAAAAGTCATCACACTACCATCTGCTGTCATTGTGATAAGAATAGTGAAATCTACAAACACACAGTGACATATCACGCAATTTACAGCGGACATAAGTCACTTCCTTCCTATTTTCCTTAATGTGTCAGATTACAATATTGCCATGGATACACATTGGCGAAACCTCTCAAAGAAACAGTGGTTATCTGGTTTGTTACCACTATAATATTGCAACTAACAGGCAGAAGTAATTCTTCATGATGTGTGTAGGAATTTGGGACTATGTAACTAGGCACAGTGAGCGTGAATGTTATTTAAATAAATAGACAAGTTACGATGAGCACTGTTACAAGGTCTTGTACCCATCTCCCCTTAATAATTCCCAGCTCAGACAGCTACATGTGTGCAATCACAAATAAATTATTTTATTAAGTCATACCCATAATAATATTAAAGTATTTATCCAGAAAGGGGGCATTTAGCTTTTGCTAGTTTCCAAGTACTCCTTGATGTGTAGATGATTTTACTACCCAACATAATGAAACATTTTTATCGGCTTCAGTGGGAAAAAAGAATCAACTGCAAAGGTGACATATACATCTGAATCTCCATCCATCTATCTGGCTATCTCAGGTACACAATCAAAGGAAAGTGCATGCAATGGTTTACTTTGAAAATGAAAGACCTTGTGATGTATTCTTCCTGATTAAACCATCAAAAAATTATCCAAAGACGATGGACTTTGCAAACTCCATCCCCAAACATTGTTTTATTATATTTGCTATTTCTTGGTTCTCAGGGAGCAAAATATGTACTCCTCAACCAACAGTACCAAATCAGTGATTAAAGCAAGATTGATTTAAAAAGCAGTAAGTGGGACCATCTTTAAGCTATAGTTGTTTTGGTGCTTAGAGTATCCCTTTAAACAAATAATACTTTCAAATGAACTTTTGATCAAATCAAAATGTACACATTCATAGCAGCTCTAAGGCAAACTCAGTAATACTCCCTTACCTGCAGCGTTTAAATGTGAAATATTATAATATAGATTGCAAAACAAACAAAACACGTCCATTTTCAAAGCCCATCTTTATGGTGTGATCAGGGAGCACCAATCATCAGGTCCCACTTGTGGGGTCTCGGGAAAAGCACATGGCATAGTAGAGAGTAATTTGTCTTCTCTTTGGTTTAATTGGGGTATGGGGACCTATTAAGTTATTAATTTATTATCTATGTATGAAGGATATCAACAACAACCAACTGTATGATTTTACAAAAGGGGATCACCAAATACATGGGTTGTTTTATTTGTGGGTCACAGCTTGGGGGCACATTCAATAAATTAACATTTAGATATCACCAACTGTAGCGACTGCAGTGCTGTACAAGCAGTACAGTTGGGAGGGGAGGATAGCTTGAAAAATATGAAGTCTGTAAATCATTGTGTAGACAATTTGCAAATACACCTAAGTTGTAGATGTTGGCCATCTAGATTTGTCTAAATTTAGCAATTTCTCAAATCATAGTTTGTGTATAAACCCTCAAGTCCTAGACATTACAGTTGATATATTCTGTAGCCGGTACAAAAACAGCAAGCTTTTCTCAGTGAAAAGTATTTTTTGGTTTGTTCTTTTGATTCAAGAGGACATCTAGTGGATGGATTTAAAACAGCTATTTTCTATATATATGAAATTAAATATTTTCACAGAAGAAAAATTAATTATAATTTTTTTTAATTCTGGAGCTGTGAGTATTTGAGTTAACTGACCCTCAGTTTAAAAAAATATGTTGATTTTCTTTTTTTAAGCTTTATTTGGTTTTAAATGTTTAAAGGTACAACTGAAAAAAAGGAATAAACTGGTACAGACACTTGGCTATTGTACATTAATAAAACATACAGTTTTATTTGAACAAGCAAATAGCTGTGAGTAAGTGCAATTCGTTTGTCATTCAGACGTATGGAGCTTTATCACCCAGGTGTTCAAAGTCATACTAGACACTCCTAAAAAATATTCAATGATTCTTGTGCACCTATTTTCTCAGGCTCACTGGAACTTTGACCGGCCCACAGGTAAGTAGCAGAGGGAGTCTTCAAAATGAAAATGTCATTGAGTTCATATTCTTGCAGTAGTATCTACCTTGACTACGCTACTAAATCCAGATGAAGAAGTGCTGAATTGGAACATATGAATATCTGCACCTGGTGTCCAATGTCTTTCTATTCAGGTTCCTCCTTTGTAATAACTAGTGGTTTCCCACCAACCAGGCTTATCAGATGAGCAGGCTTCTTGCCCTGCACCACATGGATCTGTACTGGTCTACTACCAAGTATCATATCCAGACAAGCACGCAGGTATTCAGGCGCTATTATCTCATACTAAGTGGATTCATTTCCCTCCCTGCCAGATGTAGATAATCTCTCCTTTTTTTATAACCATAAGGGTGTGGCATGGTATGACTGTCTCCTCTGAAATGATCTGCTTTTTTGTTTTTTTGTAAATTTCTTTTTATTTAGAATTTTCAGAAGAAAAAGTAAAATTATGGTGAGACACGCAGGTTTGTAAACCATAAGCTTTGCATGTGGACATACAGGTCCTTGTGCAATAACATTCAATCATTTCAAAGAGCATGTTTTGTGGACCAGAAGGATGAGCGTTATTTCATATCAAGTTTAGAAACAGGGATGCAGATTTACATTACAGCCTAGTAATAACTTCACTGGCCACTCCTTAGATGGCTGTTACAGATCCTTCCTGGGTCATGGCTGCCTAAAATGCATCCAAACATTCAGTGTTTCCTCCCTCTGCATGCAGACACTGAACTTTCCTCATAGAGATTCATTAATTCAATTCATCTCTATAAGGAGATGCTGATTGGCCAGGGCTGTGTTTGAATCATGCTGGCTCTGACCCTGATCTGCCTCTTTGTCAGTGTCAGCCAATCCTATGGGGAAGCACTGTGATTGGATCAGGCCACCACTTCTAATGATGTCAGCAGACTGCTTGTTTTATGAGTCTAACAGCATGCAGAGTTACAGCTTCAGGCTTGAATATAGTAAGATTTTGCTATATTTATGGAGGCATGAGGGGCCCAGAAGGGCTAGATGGTGGTGTTAACACTATAGGGTCATGAATTCATGTTTGTGTTCCTGACCCTATAGTGATCCTTTAAGGTAATGATGACTTTGGTCTCTCTAACACTGTGGCATGTTCCCTTTCTTCTACACTCACTACATACAGCTTTTCTCTGTCCCAGACTATCTACCAGGAGCTTCTGCCTGCTACTAAGAAGGTAAGGAGACAAGTGGACCAGCGAGTGCTAGGGGACAGTCCTTAGAAAGCGTTGAGTGAGAGCATCATTAGATGCATTTATGCCAAGCTCAAGGTGCTGTCTGCATAGTATGCCCTTAGTTGGCCAGCTGCATGATTGGCAGGCAGCCTGACATGCATTCATGCCAGGCTGGCCTTCTAATTCTTTGGGCAGACATGTCCTCTTTTTGGGCATTTTCGCCCCTTTTGGCAGGTTATGTGATTTGTGCCAATGGCACACCCTTTTACCTT
The DNA here is from genome assembly GCA_933207985.1 of Pelobates cultripes. Lineage (NCBI taxonomy): Eukaryota > Metazoa > Chordata > Amphibia > Anura > Pelobatidae > Pelobates > Pelobates cultripes. The sequence goes on from OW240915.1 coordinate 27,733,297, forward strand.
CCTGCTTGACTGGACACTGTGGTTAGGGGTTATGGATTTACTTGAAAGATGAAAACATAAATTAGAAAGAGATAAGCCTAGGGTATGTGTTTTCTTATAGCTGCTGTTGTCTATCTCTCCAGCACCATCTCCATCAGATACATGACACTTGGGAGTGTTTTACTGTTTTTGGTCGATATGATTCTGTAATTAGGCCCGTCATAATTGTCAGCACCAGGCCCACTGGGCTCTTAATCTGGCCCTGCCGACAATATAGATTTTAAAATGTTTAAAATGTCTAATTAACATTCATGGTGATATGAGAAAGACCTAAGCAAAATATAAACTAATAGAGTAGGCATGGATAGTAAAAAGAGCGTTGGGGCCGGGAAGGACCCATATATTCTTCGCTAGAGGACTAAAATAGATGTAACTATATATATTTGGTGCACATCCTTAAGTCTGAAGTCTATTGTTAGCTAGACACCAGCATGTTTAATCAACCATCCCATATCTTATATTTTTTTGTGAGAATTCAGACACATCCCACAAATGCCTCTCTCCATTTTAATTTAGAAATTAAGTTGGGATTTCCAGTTATGGCAATTACTATTTTAGCAGTATTTTAGCCTTTAATTGATTATTTCTAATTGAAATAGCTAGGTTCAAGTGATATATATTGTAGGGGATAGTGGACAACCCTGCCTTGTTCCATTTCCCAGGGAGAACCATTCAGAGCAAATGTTTGATCCCACTATTCTGGCAGTAGGAGAGCTATACAATGACATTATTGCACGATTTATCCATCCATTAATTCCAAAACTCAATAAAAACACGAATTGCCAACCAACTGAATTGTTAAACACTTTTTCTGCATCTATTCACATAGTCAGAAGGGACAGGCCAGATTTATTAACAGAGACTAAAATGTCTACTATTCACTTGTATTAAAAAATAAAGCTCTGTTTGGTACAAAACCAATTTGATCTGGATGTATAATTGTTTTAAGTATATTTTTTAGTCTTTCAGCTAATTCAGCAGAAAAAAAAATGATCTACATTCAATAGAGATATAAACTATTTTTGTAGGGCATTTGCCTGGTTTGAGTATTGGGATTACATTGGCTCTGACTAGCTCTCCACGGAAACCAATCTGAGCAATATTAAAAACTTCTGTTAAAAGATGGACAAGAAGAGTCTTAAATGTATTGTAGTATATATTACTAAATTCATCAGGACCTGGAGCTTTGGAGAGTTGCAATTTATTGGCCTTGATAATTTCATCGCAAGAAATCAGGACAAATAATATTTGTTGTCATTCCTTGGAGGAATTCAATTTATTCTTGATCTTATCTAATCTGTTAATGTTAGTGTAGTATATAATTCTAAGTCTCTCCATATTTTTTGATATCTTCATTAGCTGTATCTCTTTCATTTTTTCTTTTATTTGCAATATCTCTGCGCCTGGTTGGCATTTTGCCCCCTCTGACATCACTTGCCAGGGGGTGGATGCACTAATGCTCATGTGCGGTGACACCACATGCACCTCAGGCCATCCCCAAAAGATGCTGCAATGCTTTCCTGTGAGGAATTGACTAACGCTGGATCTCCTCATGCAGAGTGAGAGGGCGTAGAGCCTTAGATAGGTGACCAAAAGTCACCTTACCACAAGGATGTGCCTCTAGTGGCTATCTCATTGACAGCCACTAGAGAAAGTTTTAACCCTGAAAGGTAATTATTGCAGTTTTCTCAGAAACTTCAATAATTAATTACCATTGCAGGGTTAAGGGAACAGGATAACTTCGCCCAGACCACTTCAATGAGCTGAAGTGGTCTGGGTGCCTATAGTATCCCTTATCGTCCCCTCTTTAAATGCACCTGTGGTTCTCAGGCCTAGCTCTAGTTGATTAGCCCCAGGACTAGCGGGATTGTGCAGCTAGCCAGCAGGTACAACAACTCTGTCACTGGGATCCCTAGAAATTCAGACAGGACGCACAGTTCCAAAGGAACTAAGATACACAGCTTTATTTTTAATCGGGTCTAGCACATGTGCTCATTACATGTAATTTTAGCGACAACTCAATAAAAATACAAACAATCAAATCCCATTAGACAACATACTGGAACTAATAACGATATATTTATAAAGGGGTGGGGAAGACAATAATTAACACAAAATATCTCTCCTGCCTGCACATTTAGCAATATGCAAATCTACCTGAATGAGCCTTGCTTTTCAAGTATTGCATTTAGCTGTTACTACCATCAGATGGCGCAACACAGGATCCATTGCCAAATCCACCTAGTTGGTAACAAGCATCAGCAGGACAGTAGAGCACACAAAACAATTAATAATAAACACACATTACACACACCCTGCACCTATAATGGGCACAGGGTGACTTAGACATAGGAGTAGTCCAGAGTCCTACATTAAGTGTCTGTATGGAACTCCAGGTGATGGTGACTACCATCACAAACTGGATTTGCTCTCTTTAGAAAAAAGGCATCTCAGAAAAGATATGATAGCAATATACAAATATATACAGGATCAGCACAAACCGCTATGTGCTAACCTGCTTATTAGCAGGAATATACAACAGGCAAGAGGACAGCCATTGAGACGGGAAGAAAGACGTTTTCACTTAGCAGAGGAACGGGTTCTTTACAGTGAGAATCATGAAGATGTGGAATTCTTTGTCTAAAAATGTTGTGATACATTTTAAAATGCTGGGATATACTTTCTTGTATAAAGAGAATATTCAAGTATATGATCGATATGTATGTTAACAGGTTTTTGATCCAAGGAGAAATCTGATTGCCATTATGGAGTCAAGAATGAATGTTTCTCCCTATTTGCGGCATAATTGGAAATGGCTGCAATTGGGGCTTCTTTTGCCTTTTTTTGGATCAACAGCATAAAACATTGGGCTTCACGTTTGAATTTGACAGACTTTAGTCTTTTTTCAACCTGGTCTGGCTGCAGTGCCCCTGCAATCAAAAACACTGCTGTTTAGTAGATACGGCAATGTTTTGAAATCAGGGCTTAACCCCTTAAGGACCAAACTTCTGGAATAAAAGGGAATCATGACATGTCACACATGTCATATGTCCTTAAGGGGTTAAAGCGGTACTGTCTTACTAAAATTCCTGTTCACTAAAATTCCAACAGTCAAGAGACAAAGTATGAACTAAAGCAAGCATGTCAAACTCAAAGGCTAATACGGGCCAAATAAACAAGGTTTACGTTTATGTGGGCCGCAAAAAAAAAAAATGTTTTCATAGAAACTTATTTTGAAAACAACAGCATAAAAAATCCCCAGCAACCCCCTATACTAAACCTGAGTCACCCCTCTACTAAACTCCAGCCCCTCCTTTACTAAACTCCAGCCCGGCCTCTACTAAATCTCACACCCCTTAAGTCCCAGTCCCCCTTTTTAAATACAATATTAGCCAACAAGCAGACTCCACTCACATTGCCGCTGCCAGCATCTGACCCCAGAATCTGACTGTGGCGGAACCAACCTCGCCACTATGCACTGGAGAAGCCTGGTTGCCAGCCTCCTGCCATGTGACTATGGCCCCTTGGATGTATTGCCCTTTAAAGACATGATTTGGGCATAATGGATTTGTGTTGTGCTGCTGCTGGCCCTTTTTTTTTTTGTAAATTCTTTATTTTTGAAAGGTTTTTGTTGGTTCATGGGGTGGGGGTACAGAATTGAAAGTGGTGGGTTAAAGCTTGTGGTACAGTGTTTGCAGAATGTACATTGTTTCTGCATTGCTTCATAGATGCATACCTTAGACATTTGTCAGCAGATGCAATTAATATCAATTGTCTGGAAACACATATTACCGTCAATTTAACATTCAACTTGTGTAACCATGGGTGTGGGATGGGGTGCGGAAGTAAATGGAGGGGTGTAGGTTACCCTTTTGTGTGACGTTCTGGTGGTGTGTTTGTGTAGAGAAGTTCTGCAGTTTGAAAGTCCCTGTGGTTAGGGGGTTGTGAGGCCTGAGGCTTCCCGGGAGTGGAGGTACCGTCACCTATTGTGGTGGTCGTGCGTGTGTGATCCATGTGGTGATTTGTTCCCGGTTACCTCTCTCATCGGTCACTTTGCCCGTGTTGTGCTGTGTTGAACTTCTGTCTTATCTCTGGGTCAGCGAGTCAGGGGAGGGATTCGAATCGAGGGAAGGGCGCAGGGGAGTCTGGTTGGGTAGCTGGGGAGGGGGGGGATTGGGTGAGTGCGCAGGGTCGCTCTTGAGGGTCCATCTGGTGTTACTGATGTGGTGTTTTGGCGTTGGGCAGTTGTTCTCCGCCCGCGCGGACGGGACCCCTACAGGATGGGTTAGGAGAAGATAGGGAGGGGGGGTATGGGAGGGGCAGGAAGGTTGCAGGAACGTGCCAGTGCTCCTCCTAGCTGGTGCATAGCCGCTTTGTTGGTGGTGACATTCGTGTGGCTCGGGGTGTTGTCGAATATGGATGCTCTTACTTCTTGGATTCCATTAGGTCGTCTGATCCTCGTTCAGTTTCACATGATTCATATCCCAGGGGTCCCATATGCGATGGAACGCTTTGTACGTGTCGTTTATTTGTGCCGTGAGTTCGTCCAGGTCCCGGGATTCTGTGATTTTTTGTATTATGGTGGAGGTCGTAGGAATTTTTGGATCTGCCCACAGTTCCGCTACCGCTCTCCGCGCTGCGAGGTTGATCTGGGCTGCCAGTTTATTTTCGCTCCTGGTAAGGGAGTCTTGCGGTTTGTTGAGAAGCATAGCCCACGGTTGTGCAGTGACCGGCTTGTCTAGGATTGTTTCAATGAGATTGTTTACTTTGACCCAAAGCGGTTTGAGTTTGGGACATGTCCACCAGCAGTGGAGGTAGGATCCAGTGGCTCCGCACCTTTTCCAGCATTCGTCATCGGGTTTTTGGCCCATTTTGTAGAGTCTGTGTGGTGTCAGGTACCAGCGTAGCATCGTCTTGTAGGCCTGTTCCTTATGTGTGACGCAGACCGTAAGGGAGTTTGTCGCCTCCCAAATTTCAGCCCAGTCACTCGGGTTCTCTGGTGGTCCCAAGTCCCGTTCCCATGCGGCGATGTACTTGAGGTTGACTTGGGAAGCGTGAGTCGTCAGTGTATTGTAGATAATGGAGATTTGTCCCGGTTGCAGCGGCGCGTCGAAGCACTGTTTTTCAAACGCCGTCGGTGGTGAGGTGCCCGCTTGTTTGATCATGGGCTGTTGCGCCAGGTCCCGCAGCTGTATGTACCGGAAGTGATCTGCCGTGTTCAGCGTTTCCGCATGGGGAAGTTCGTCATACCTGAATATTTCCCCCTGACGGTACAGATGGAGTAGCCTCGAGATGTCTCGCTGGTCAAACGCTAGGAAGTGTTTCGCCGTCATCCCGGGGGGAAAGAGTTTGTTGCGGTATATCGGTGTTACCGGGGAGAGGAAGGAGGATAGGTCATATTTTGGGTTGAGCTTGTCCCAGAGAGTTAGAGTGTGGGTGATTGCCGGTGAAGTTGGTGGGGGGAGTGGTCGATGTATGCGCGGTACCCACATGTACGAGGAAGGTTGGTCCCAGCCCAGGATGTCGTGTTCCAAGTCCACCCAGCGCTTGGTACCGGGGGGGGCATGCCATTGTTGGATGTGGGCCAGTTGGGCAGCATGGTAATATTGCTGAAAATTGGGTAGCCCCAGTCCTCCTCTGAGTCTTGGGGTGTACATAGTAGCTCTGCGTATTCTGGGTCTTTTGGCTTTCCAGATGAATTTGTCTATGGCTGCCTGGAGGCGATTGAAGTCCGTTTTGAGTATCGGGATGGGCAGCGTTTGGAAAAGATAGAGGAACCGCGGGAGGAGGTTCATTTTGATGGTGGTGACTCTTCCCAGCCACGATATTCCTAGCCTGTCCCACCGCTGCAAGTCCGAGTACGCCGTTGTGAGGAGTGGCGTGTAGTTGAGGCCATAGATGTCGTCCAGTGTCGGCGCTAGTTTGGTGCCTAGGTATGTAAGGGCGGTCGTGGTGATGCGGAAGGGAAAGGAGCCGCGAAGCAGACGGAGTTGCGAGGGTGATATTGTGATAGGCATTAGCGTTGATTTAGTTATGTTGATTTTATAGCCGGATATGGTGGCATAGTCGTCGATGATAGAGAGTATGGCGTGTAGGGAAGGGACAGGGTCCGTCAACGTTAGAAGTACATCGTCTGCGTAGGCTGCTACGGTGTACGTGTCTTGCCTGATCCGAACTCCCTGTATGTTGGGATGGGTGCGTATAGCTTGAAGCAATGGTTCCAGGGAGATTGCAAAAAGAAGTGGGGAGAGGGGGCATCCTTGCCTAGTTCCGTTAGCTATGTTAAAGGTTTGGGCTTCGACGTGTGGGAGTAGGAGCTGCCCTGTTGGGCGATTGTATATTGCCCGTAAGATGTTCAGGAATCCTATCGGGAAGTTCAAGTGTGCCAGTACCCCGAACATATATGGCCAGAGAAGACGATCAAATGCCTTCTCGGCATCCAGCGAGAGCACTACCGATGGGATGTTACGGTGCCTGGTATACCAGATCGTATCGTAGGCTCTCCTGGTATTGTCGGCCGCCTGCCTTTTGGGAATGAAGCCGACCTGGTCTGGGTGGATCAAGGATGGGAGGTGCTGGTTGAGGCGGTTGGCAAGGGTCTTCGTGAGTATTTTCAGGTCGGTGTTTAAGAGCGATATTGGGCGATAGTGTCCCGGGTCAAGCTGTTCCTTCCCTGGCTTGGGTAAGAGGCATATGTCTGCTCGCAGCATGTCAGTGGGGAGTTTGTGTCCCTGCAACAGCGAGTTAAAGGCCTTACATAAATGTGGTATTAGTATGGTCTGGAACGTCTTATAGTAGATGGCTGTGAAGCCATCCGGTCCTGGGCTTTTTCTGGGTTTCAGTGTCTTGAGGACCAGGGCGATCTCCTCGGCCTCGATGGGTGTGTCCAGCATGGCTTGTGCTCTGCTGGATAAGGTGGGTAGGTTGAGGGGTCGTAAGAATGAGGAGGTGGCTTCCGCCTGGTTTATTTCCCCCGTGGGCGTTGGAGTGGCGTGGTTGTACAAGTCTGTATAGTATTGAAGGAATTCCTGGGCTATTGCTTCTGGGTTTGTCGTCGTTTCACCAGACCTAGTTCGGATTTTCGATATCGTCTTATTTTCCTGACGTTTTTTGAGGCAGCGTGCCAATAGTGTATCCGCCTTGTTGCCCTTTTCATAGAATCGTTGCTTGGACCACATGAGATTCCTCGCCACGTCTGCTGCTGAGAGTTGTGTGATGAGGTCCCGTGTCGTTTTGAGCTGCGTCAGGAGCGAGTCTGACGGATTTTGTTTATGTAGGGTTTCGAGTCTTGTTAAGTCAGCCAGGGCGTCTACCATTTTCCGTAGGCGTTGCTTTTTGAGGGCCGTGGCTATTGCTATTAGGTGTCCTCTGATCGTTGCTTTATGGGCTGCCCAAACCGTTGTCGGCGCCATGTCGTCGGTGGCGTTGAGTTCAAAGTAGGTTTTAAGGTTTTCCGACACTGTGTGGACCGTGGCCGCGTCTTTGAGTATCCATGGGTTGAGTTTCCATCGCCACGGGCGCGCCCTTAGTGGGATCTGTATCGTCAGCGCGACTTCCGCGTGATCGGACCACGCAATGTTTCCAATGTGTGTGTGAATGGTCCAGGGCTGGACGGCTGGGGATATGAGGAAACTATCGATACGGGAGTATGACTTGTGTGCGTGGGAGTAGAAGGTAAAGTCCGCGGCGGTCGGGTGTTGGAATCTCCAGGCATCCAGTAAAGGGGTTTCCAGTAGAAAATCTGCATATAATTTGTCATTCCTGGTCGAGGAGGGTGCGCTACCGGACTGAGATCTGCGGTCTATGGCAGGCGTGTGGGTCGCGTTTATGTCTCCTCCTATGATTAGGTGTTTGGCTGAGAGGCTAGTGAGGTGGGTCTTAAATGTGTTCCAGAATGTTGCATCCGGGTTGGTAGGGGCATACAGGGAGCATATTGTTAGTGTAGTCGTGCCCGCTCGTCCTGTGAGGAAGAGGAATCTCCCTGAGGGGTCTTTGCGGGTTTGTATGTCATCCAGAAGGCACGAGTTTCGCAGCAATATTGCAACTCCTTTCGTTTTTGCTTCTGGCGAGTTGGCCAAATAATATCTCTTATAGTGCCTATTAAGTAGCGGGAACTGTTTGTGATCGGTTAAGTGGGTTTCCTGAAGTAGGACGACGTCCGCTCCCGTGCGGTGGGCCCAACGTAGTATCCCATGTCTTTTCCCTGGCGAGTTGAGTCCTTTGACGTTGAGGGAAATGAAGCGGATTTGGAGGTTCCGCGGTGCCATACTGGTGCGTGGGGGTGGTCACGATCCGGCAGTGGTGCGAGGGGCGCCGGTTAGCTAGGCGTCCGTTCGGGGTGCGTTGGGCAGTCGAGTCTGAGTGGGGTCGGCAGGGGTGGTGGAGGGTGGTAGCAGGGGTGGGTTAGTAGGGTCCCGCCCGCGCGGGTCTTTCGGGTCGCCGCTGACGCCCTGCGGGGGCGGTGTGTGAGGGACTGGGCTTATCAAGCTGGCCAGTCGAGGTTAGGCGGGGGCCTCGGTTGTCCGTCCCAAGGTCCGCGCGGCAGTCCTCGGGAGTATCGAGGCCGGTGGGAAGGGGTGTACACAAGTGGTGGCAGGTTCCGCCCACGGCCTGCCCATGGTCCTGTTGCTGTGGCTGAGCCTGGGGTTGGATGGGTGGTGTATGAGGGCTTTTGGGTGTGTGTCCCGTCGTGTGGCGGGCGTGTGCATTCTCTTCGTGAGGCGGGTGTATCAAAAATTCTGGGTGGTGTACCCGCCGGATATCGCTATCCCTGTGTGTGTGTGTGTCAGGTGTCCCTTTGTGTGTGGGTCCTGCGTGCGCGTATATCCCTATTTTGGGGGTGCGTATGCATGCCATAGGGACGAGTTCTGTCCTATTAAAGCTCTGATTTGCCAGTAGGGTGTGTCCGGAAGGGGCAGTGGAGGGGTGACCTCATGTCGTGGGTGGTGGTGAGATGGCCTGGAGTGTGGGTTGTCTATTGCGGCCTTATCGGCTCTCAAGAGGGCCTGGTTGTGCCTCCGCGGTCTGAGGTTCAGAGTGTGTGTCGTGGTCTGTGGGAGCGGGTAACAGCCGGTTCCTGTGTAAAACATGCATACATTTACAATGCAACATTATAACGTTATAACATTTGAACAAATTGTTAATGCCTTGAGCAGAGGTATCAAAAAAAAAAAGGAAGGGGGGGTCAGAGGGAGCAGTGGTCTGAGCTGGTGCTCTCTATCACATGTAAGAATTGTCCCGTAGGTCCACGGTTTATCCAAAGAGCGGTCGTGTGCGTCTATACCTAGTCTGCGGTTCGGCGTCCGGTCAACTGGTTAGGGGTCGGTCTGCCTTTGATCAGGGTGTGTGTGAGGCCTGGGAGCAGGTGGGGCAGTGTTGTGTGTGGTTGCTGCCGGCTAGTCGTGCTTGATGTGGGCATGCGCTGTGCATGTGATGGTGGTGCTTGTCCCTTGTCCGTGAGTCATGTGTGTGGAGCGTCCCTGGCTCCTTGCCCCGTCGGGCATGTATAGGGCTAGTGGGGCCATGGTATCGGTCATGTGCCTGTTGTCGGGAGGTCGGGGTTGGGGGGGTCAGCGGTTGCTGCCGGTGTATGGTCTCCGTCAGTCAGAGTGCGGGGTGCAGGTCATGCCGGAGGGGCGGGTTTGTCGGTCCCCCGTCGCCCCGTCATTCCCGTCACCCCCCCTCCCCCCCGGAACTCCCCCCCCATCCCAACTTCTGGGTCCCTCGCCCGCCCCGTTGGAGGTTGTCTGTGGGCGATAAGCGCTTCACAGGATGTTTAGGGGATCGTGTGTATGCTGCCCCCTTTAAACCATACTTGCGGTGTACGGCCCAATGTCCAAGGCATAGAGTCTCATGGTGATGGGGTCCTGTGGTGGTAGGTGCCCGGGAGGGGGGTGCCGGAGAGGAGAGTCTTGTCAGGTGCCTTCTCCCGTTCATGTCAATCGGCGTGTCGGGGGGATTGTCTCTGTGCATGTTCCTCGGTGCTGGAAACTTTGGTGTAGCCTGTGATGGTGTGGCCTTGAGGATATGTTCCTGTGGTGCCGCTGGGAGTCCGGGCGATGTCGGGTGTGCTCTGGGGCTGGAGCCGGGGGTAGGCTCGGCGTTGGGGTGTTGTCGCCGAGCTCGCCGGGGCCTGTCCATGCTGGTGCGTCTTCCGCCCTTTGGTTGTGGTCAGGGTCGTTCTGTGCTGTCTGAGTGGTCTAAGTGGTGCTGGTTTCCCCGGATCCGGATTGAGCGCCTTCTGTGCAGCGATGCAACTGTATAATATGTCTGTGCTTGTCGCTGGCTGTTGGTGGGTCCGGCGGGGCATAGGGGAGCCGGTGAGACAAGGCAAGCTGGGGTGAGAGTGGGGTGTAGGGGACGCGGGGTCGGATAGATGTGTCAGCGCCACCGTCCCCCCAACCCTCAGGTTCTCCTAACGTGTTGCGCCTGGATTCTGCAGTGCCGTGTTGCGATGGGGACGGTCACCGGTCCTGGCGGGCGGGTTATTGCTCGGTGGTTGTCGTGCTGAGGATTCGGCGTTGGAGTGAGGTGTTTCTGGGATTTGCGGTAAGTTCAGCTGGGTCAGAAGCGCAGGGATTTCTTCCGGTCTTGTGAGGGAGTGGAACCTGCCATCTTTGCGTATAATTATTTTGAAAGGGTGACCCCACGCGTAGCGGAGGCCGTGGCTGCTTAGGTGTTGTGTGAGTGGGCGTAGTTCTCTTCGGCGTTTCAAGGTGGTGGGAGCCAGGTCTTGATATAGTTGTACTGGCGCTCCCTCTACCTCGATGGGGGTATCCCTGGCTGCGCGCATTATGCGCTCCTTGATGTGATAGAAGTGGAGGCGCACCACTATGTCCCTGGGTACGGCAGCGTTGGTGCTTGGGGCTCTGAGGGCTCGGTGTGCCCGGTCCATCAGTAGGTCAGCTGTTGTAGCCTCCGGTAGGAGGTGTTGAAATGCCTCCGTGAGGGTGTCAGTGAGTAGGTCGGGCGACACCGATTCAGGGACGCCCCTGACCCTGATATTGTTCCTACGTGTTCTGTTATTTAGGTCTTCGTTGGTGTCTTCGAGGGAGCGTAATTGATCTCTCAGGTGCAGTATTTCACTGCCATGGGCCTGCACGATCTCCTCTGTGTCCGCCATTTTGGCCTCTGCGGCCTGTGCACGGGCTGACAGGTCTGCCATACCTTCTAGTATGGGGCAAATACGTTTGTCCAGTTCTTCGGCCACAGATTGTTTGAAGTCAGCCAGGAAGCCCTGCATGTCCCTCCTCGTCAGCGGTGCCTCCGTCCTCTCCGAGGGTGCCTGGCTGCTCATTTCGGAGTCTGAGTCCGACGGGAGGGGCTCCAAAGATGGCGCCCGCTGTTGTTCAGGCTTCTGCCTGAAGATCGGTGCAACGGAGGAGTTGCGGGCTTTCTTCCCTCCGCCCATGGGGAGGGTGAGTGTGGGTATTGGGGGGGGGGAACGTGGGGTGTTTTCGGGGCTCAGGTGCTGCTGATAGCGGTGGTTTCAGGCTAGGCCGCGGCGGAGCTCAGAGTTTATGCGGCCATTCACTCGCGGGGTTCTGCTGCTGGCCCTTTTAAGAACCATCTGGGGACATACTATGGAGTTACTGGGTGGCCACCATTTCCTGTATCAGAAGCACATGGTGAGAACAATGGATGGCGGCCATTTTAACTCCCAGACACTGTATGGACTTTTCAACACGGTGCCATCTCGCCAGTATTTGTTGCACAGAGACATTGTGCGGTGGTTTTGGACTATACAGCAGGGGACACATTATACAGTGATTGTTTTTTATTTAGCCTG
>OW240915.1:27745223-27791794 GCA_933207985.1 Pelobates cultripes
ATACTATATTATCTTATTGTATACTGGATAATATTATATTGTATAATATACTAAATTATCTCATTGTATAATGGATAGCATTATATTGTATAATATACTATATTATCTTATTGTATACTGGATAGTAATATATTGTATAACATACTATATTATTGCATACTGGATAATATTATATTGTATAATATACTATATTATCTTATTGTATATTGGATAGTATTATATTGTATAATATACTATATTATCTTATTGTATACTGGATAATATTATATTGTATAATATACTAAATTATCTCATTGTATAATGGATAGCATTATATTGTATAATATACTATATTATCTTATTGTATACTGGATAGTAATATATTGTATAACATACTATATTATTGCATACTGGATAATATTATATTGTATAATATACTATATTATCTTATTGTATACTGGATAGTATTATATTGTATAATGTACTATATTATCTTATTATATAATGGGTAATATTATATTGTATAATATACTATAGTATCTTATTGTATACTGGATTATATTATATTGTATAATAAACTATGTCATATTTTTGTGTACTGGATAATATTATATTGTATAATATACTATATTATATTATTGCATACAAGATAATATTATATTGTATAATATACTATATTATCCTATTACATACTGGATAGTATTATATTGTATAATATACTATAGTTTCTCCCTGTACACTGGATAGTATTATATTGTATAATATACTATATTATCTTATTATATACTGGATAATATTATATTGTATAATATACTATATTATCTAATTATATACTGGATAAAATTATATTGTATAATATACTATATTATCTCATTGTGTACTGGATAGTATTATATTGTATAATATACTATAGTTTCTCACTGTATACTGGATAGTATTATATTGTATATTATACTATATTTTCTTATTGTATACTGGATAATATTATATAGTATAATATACTATATTATTGTATACTGGATAGTATTATATTGTATAATATACTATATTATCTTATTGTATACTGTTTGCAATAAACTGTTTCTTTTGAGATTGATCTATTTTAAAATACAAAGTGAAACTAAGTAAACATACTATTCAAAGATTTATTTCAATGTTAATCTTAGGAGTCTTTATCACGTTAATCAAGTCCCATAATGTTTTTTATAATAAAGGTTATTTTATCTTACACTTCAGTATTTTTACAGTACTGTTTTTGTTCACAAGATATTTAGTCATTGAATATTACATATCACATGACTCCCATTATTCAGATGGAAAAAAAAAACAGGAACAATTCAATTTTGGGAGTGAGAATACAGGTTATACATAATTAGAGAAGCTTTAAAAAATAGTATTGGAACTGGTCTAGTGCATCACCCCGGCTATGTGTTAAGTAATCCAAATAATTCTGCTTTTAACCATTACATTCAAATATATTCGTTTACATTCCAAAATGAGTATCCTCGCGTGTTTATCAACATATAATACCCAACTGCTAATATTTCTGCTGTCCCTATATGCAAGTTTTGTGTTCATAGCAGAGCATATAATTGCAATATATAACCTAAAATCAAAGCAATAACCTTTTTATAAATATATGGAAAGAAGGGGATGTTGCAGTAAAATACTAAATTTAAACAATTAAAACTCCATTTTTACAGTTTAACACATATTTAACATAGACAGCATTTTAATTACTTCCAGCTCATTGGGGGAAGGTGTTTCCTGTCGCTATGCCAGATTGGCAAGCACAGAATTATATACAGAACACTCCGGGTTTTAAAAACTGTAAGGGAATTAATGAAGGTGGGGTACTTCCTCAATTTTTAATTATAAAATACGTAGTTCTCTGTCCTTGTACTGTAAGACTAGCAGACTTCTGGAGTGGATTCAGCACACCCCTATGTTTACCAAAATAAGTACAATTGCCTCTATTGCATGTAGCAGTTTCTTTTGTTCAATCTTTGTTTTGTCACGCTCCATTTTTCTGTTACCGTGTCCCAATATTCCGCTGTATGTACATCTGTTAAAGCACTTCTCAGTGAGGGTATATGCTTTGGGTTTTTACGCATACCATCCAAAAACCCAAATAAGTTTTATCACCATACAAACATATAAGCAATACTTATGTTGAAAAATGAACAAGCAATCACATCTAATAGCAATGCATTCCATAGCTAAGGGCTGTATACACAATGCATGGCTGAAATCTTGATTAGCAATGGCAAGACAATTAACTGAATAAAGCATAACAGTTTCAAGGCATTCGAGTGTACTGCACAATTTTTCAAAGTGGTATAAGGTACAGGTTAGGCAGAACATGTCTAGAGGAAATATTGAGAGAAAGCTTCTACTCTATGCAAGCAAGTTCGTGTAAATGGAGATATTAAAGTAGGTTGTGAAACATGCAATTCTTATAAGTACTAAGTATCATGCTAATTAACTTGCATAAAACTTATGTGAGTAGTACCACCAAGAGCGCATTGGCTGGTCTCAAGTTGTAGCGAAGACAGGTAGATTGGGCCAGGAAGCATGAGAGGACAGTAGTTGGTAAGTACAAGGAGCAGGGTAAGAAAGATAGGTGAAGCATAAACACACTGCTAAAAGCACACAGCAGCCCCTTCATCCTATGCCCCCAGCATACAGGCAAAGTCCAGGTAGGTATAGCAGTAGTGGTATAGTGCAGCCTTCCCGAATGCCAAGGCGCTTCTCAGCTCTCCAGGCTCAGTGGCCACATGCCACTCTGTTTACAGCCAGCGGAGGTTATTTAGATCGCAAAGGGCAATGATCTTCTCAGGCACATGGACCGCCCGTGTCCCGCTTTACCTGCCTAAGTCCCTGTCTGAAAGGAAGTCTGCACGCAGAGGTTCTGCAAGAAAGCTGGACCACTGGAGATGGCAGCAGGGCGTGCTTTCTTCGTTTGTAATTTCCACCAGGAACTTGGACAGGTTGTGTTGATTGCTCCATGAATGCTTTCGTTTCAGATATGTATTGGTGCCTCAATTACATGCTGCGTAGTGTTGCCATCGGCCATTTTAGACAGATCGCATGGGAGCTACCCTCTCAAACTTCAACGAGGAAACATAAGATGGTGAGTAAAGCTGTGTATGGTGGGGGGCCGGGATAACCCCCACCGGCCCAGAGGGGGGGGGAGTATGGGGCTCTAGCCCCCACAAGAGGACCTGTGCAGCCTCGGCTGGAGAGATTGTCCGCTTCTCCCGCCAAGGTGCCAGACAGGGCCGCCACCTGTCAGAGGATGCAGCTGTTCCACAACAGTATTAGCGGAACCCAAAACAAATGTAGCCCATATGGTGCCAGAGCATTGTGCCTGTTGCACCATGTTGATTGACAGGGTACTAAAGTCCCTTAAAGCTCATAAACATCAGGATTAATCGTGAGCTGAAGCCCGCCGTGTCCTCTCAGCATGGCAGCCCGGTCCCGCCCCCCACTATCAATACTTTTCAAGTTACATAAAAGTATCATAGTATCAGTATCAGATTTCCAAGCTCCAATTTCACAGCCATGACCAGCCTTGTGTGACCACATAGCTCACACTGGTAGGAGAGCATTTGAGAGGGACACAAAGAGGGCGAGGAGAAGGTTACATGGAAAGGGCCACACTCAATGAAGCATAGAGAGAAGCATACACAAGGGTGCTTGGAAAGGGCCATAAATAAGGGGGCTTAGAAAGGAGCACACATAAGGTGGCATGGAGAGGTACACACAAGGAGGTTGCGTAGAGGGTCATACTGTCAGCAGTTGAATTAATTTTTTTTAGGGAGCAAAACTGCTGTAATCTGTTGAAGTACATATCGGGAACCCCTAATGGCCAAGGAATTATGGGATATGCGCAGCTCTCACTTTTTAAGTAATAAACAAATTAAGAGTGGCTGATATGATTTATCCACTTTCTGCTTTGGTTAATGTTCAACAAATGAAGTGCTTTTAATTTATTATTCCCTTGGTTTTATTGTATTACCCCCATTAATGCATTACAATTTTACAGTATATCAAAGAAACATTGTGTACATTTCCCTTTTTACATAAAATAACAAGAACTTTATGAGTGGGGGGATCCTAAGTTTAGCACAAGATGCCTGAAAGTCTACTGCTGGTCCTGCTGTCTGCTGATATCAACCTAGTTCCTCTTTCATTAGTAAATTTAAATCTTGTGCATTTGTTAGAGTGTTTGGAGGAGACAGGGGCCATATCCACGTAGAATGGATATGGAATATGTGTTTGTTGAAGCATAATTTGTTATGGAATGTATCAAAAATGCACTGTATGCCTGAGCAAACCTTTCTCATTCACATAGAACTAGCCCACAGCCTCTGTTGTGGAACAGATCTCTGTATAGGCTCCAAGAACATTCAATTGGTTTCCATGGTGACTGCAACACTTTTAGAACTTTGCCCCAGAATCTCTCTTGATTGATAACTTTCCAATGTAGGAAACTGTCATATTAAAATGTGATCAACTGATCTGAACAGTATGAATCTTCCTAATAGACATTCCTTTTGTATTGCTATTGGGGTACCCCTTCTAGTATAGGATCCCCCTTTAGATGCTGTACAGTGTATATAAAGGTGATAATTTTCACATGTAAATCCATGGATTGAAACAAGATTTCTTGACTCGAAACAAAGCATTCTTCACATAACAGTAACTGCTGGCAACAAATATTTACTAAACATCACGCAGTCCATTTCTATGTAACAATATATTAATTGATTACTTTTGACATTTAAAAAAAGTTTTAAAGGGTTGTTTGAGCATAACAAATTGGATACAATACACATAATTCATTGGTTAGGCCACTTAAAAATGTTTTGAGCGGATTTAGTTAAACAGCCATCTAATTTTAGTTATTGATGCAATTTGGATAAAAATGATAGAGAATATTTGTACTTGCTTAGCAAAATATCATGGCATCCCAGCAAGGCAATCATTTACTCTGGGTTTTGGCTTATTCTGACAGATTTTTAAGCATAGCTTGGTGGATTAGTGCTTTTCAGCACTATCATCCAAATTATTGCCTTAGTGAATGTCACTATGTTTAATTCATCTTTTAATGCTTTATTTGGCTTCTTCTATAATTGTTCCCTCTGCTTATTTTGCAAGCACTTGTATCAGCATAGCTGATGCAGCAAACACAAGATCCAAGTTTTCTCACAGCTAACACTTTCTCAGATTTGGGCCGTTCCTTTCAAAGGAGAGTAAATAATAATAACAGATTTCTAAATATTTGACAGGTTGTTTTGTACGTTGCCTCCTTTTTTTCAGTAGATTATAAGATCACCAGACGCACAGTCCACTAACGTGTTGTTTGTGCGGCTTGCAAAACCTCAGTACCTATCAGTACCTTTCGTGTAAATGAAATTGAGGTCAGACTAATTTCGTAGAGCTTGAGAAAAAAAAAAAGGATTAAAAAAATGAAATCCTAAAGTGATAACAAAAAAAAACAAACACACACACAAAAAAACAAAAACAGCTGACCGTACCATGTTCAGCCTGAGGACGTAATAAACCCTGAAACTACCGAACAAACTGCATTACAACGTTTACCCAAACAATAACATCTGCCCAATGGAAACACAATCCGTACTAAGAACAAACATAAACTGAAACGTATCCTATAAATAAAAACATAAACGAATTCAGCCCTTTTCAAAGTAAAGCCTAATGAATCTTAATGCGTTCTGTAATCAAGAATTGTGTTTATAACCAACATATGTCTGAAGATTAAAGAACCAACGCAGTTTTTTTTTAATAATGGAATGGAAGGATTTTTGTCACAAGTTACAAGTATGGGCTGTTGCTTGTAAATTTTGACCAGATGGTCCGAAGATGACATGCAAGACTTAATGACATAAAGGTTTCAATGACATCATGTATCACTCGAAGCACTTTAAGACTCTGCTTAATTTAACTAATCAGAATGCTCTGTTTACAACTGAAACACATCTAGATAATTTATGGCTTAGGAACTTTTACAGGTATGTTAAGATTCATGGGCCCCTCTGGTGCATTAACGAGAGATATTTGTTGATATAGCTCACGCACACAGCCACTGAATGGTACAATATGTTAATCCTGCATCGTAACAGCATGCAAGAATGCTTTATGTCATCATACAAAGCTATGCGGCCTAGCCAGAGTTATTCCTAAAACAATGTTTTATCCTCTAATAATATTCCATTCGAACTCTAGTAAATATATAAAAATAACTTTTTTAATTTCTGTAAATATAAACTCCATTCACCCACAAATATGCAGTTTATTATGAGTTAACTTTTGTTTTGCATATTTTTTTTTTTGCTGTTGTCATTATTAGGAAGCTGTATTCCTTAGAAGTCCATCAAGTCACCTATGACTAACCATATGTGGGGCATTCCACCATTTTTTAATATGTTTATGTCACAAAAAATGTGTGTATCAGCAAAATTGGTATTTATGCCTCTATGGTAATATTTCACAAAATGCCTGCATACATGAAGGATATGGGATACCATATACCTAATCTCTGAAAGGAAAATCGTTTCATACTTACCGTAATTTTCTTTTCCTGGTCATTATTCATGGGTTAGCTCCTCTCCTTACAGCAGAAAGGACAGGAAATAGAATTCTGAAATTGGTATAAATAGATCCACCTCCTGCCCATCAGGCAGTCTTTGTAACTAGCTTCACAACTCTTATAGTATATGGGTTGGGAACGTAATGCTGCCACGAATAATGGTCAGGGAAAAAAAAATTACGCTAAGTATAAAACAATTTCCATATTCCTCATCAAGCATGGCAGCTTTTACTCATTGGTAATATCAAATCAGGATTTATAGTTGGAGGGGCCGAGTTCAAATACAGCTAATAGTTGTAAAAACTATAATCAAGCTGCATAAATCTAATAAGCCTTATCAAACGCCAAACACATAAATAACAGGATATTGTCATAATATCTGCTTTGACAAGTTGTTGTACGCCAGAGGCTGCTGGTCAGCAAGTCCCTGGTATTCAAATATAGGGGATATACTAGAAAATTATAGTGCCAGGTAGGAATTAAGGTCATGATAATCAAAACTATAAATAGGAACAAGTCTAGACTAATATAAGACAAATTGCTGTAAGAAATGAGACACCCGTCTTGCATCTGTCTTGCTATGAATAATAATAAAATAGATTAGACGAAAGCCTCCTTTAAAACAAAGACATGGTCTGTCATAAAAGGGAATCATATGTAGCTAGTGCACTTATATCATCGTACAGCATTAGAAATATTTGGTATGATGCAAATTACATTCAAATATATGAGATATCATGCAACCTGTATATGAGGTCTCATATCATATATATATATATATATATATAAAAGTACACAACATGAATAGACCATTTAAAATAATTTCAAACAGAACCCATAACTATGGCATACGGGGGAAACATGCTCCAAAAAACGAAAATAATTAAGAATATTAATTAACAGTAAAGAATAAATAGATTAACTAAAAATAATATAATGAAAAATAATTCATACATAGAGCATATAGTGGATACATGTACTGAGGCTGTGTTCTCGTAATAACTCATACATAGAGCATATAGTGGATACATGTACTGAGGCTGTGTTCTCATAGTAACTCATACATAGAGCATATAGTGGATACATGTACTGAGGCTGTGTTCTCATAATAACTCATACATAGAGCATATAGTGGATACATGTACTGAGGCTGTGTTCTCGTAATAACTCATACATAGAGCATATAGTGGAAACATGTACTGAGGCTGTGTTCTCATAGTAACTCATACATAGAGCATATAGTGGATACATGTACTGAGGCTGTGTTCTCGTAATAACTCATACATAGAGCATATAGTGGAAACATGTACTGAGGCTGTGTTCTCATAGTAACTCATACATAGAGCATATAGTGGATACATGTACTGAGGCTGTGTTCTCGTAATAACTCATACATAGAGCATATAGTGGATACATGTACTGAGGCTGTGTTCTCATAGTAACTCATACATAGAGCATATAGTGGATACATGTACTGAGGCTGTGTTCTCGTAATAACTCATACATAGAGCATATAGTGAAAACACACTGAGGCTGTGTCCCCAGAGTAACTCATACATAGAGCATATAGTGGATACATGTACTGAGGCTGTGTTCTCATAGTAACTCATACATAGAGCATATAGTGGATACATGTACTGAGGCTGTGTTCTCGTAATAACTCATACATAGAGCATATAGTGGATACATGTACTGAGGCTGTGTTCTCAGAGTAACTCATACATAGAGCATATAGTGGATACATGTACTGAGGCTGTGTTCTCGTAATAACTCATACATAGAGCATATAGTGAAAACACACTGAGGCTGTGTCCCCAGAGTAACTCATACATAGAACATATAGTGGATACATGTACTGAGGCTGTGTTCTCGTAATAACTCATACATAGAGCATACAGTGGATACATGTACTGAGGCTGTGTTCTCAGAGTAACTCATACATAGAGCATATAGTGGATACATGTACTGAGGCTGTGTTCTCATAGTAACTCATACATAGAGCATATAGTGGATACATGTACTGAGGCTGTGTTCTCGTAATAACTCATACATAGAGCATATAGTGAAAACACACTGAGGCTGTGTTCTCAGAGTAACTCATAGATAGAGCCAGGGCCTTTGCAAGACTATTTTGTGCCCTAAGCAAGACCAGCTACTTGCATACTCCCTCCCCCCACCCCCAAATAAAAATAGTCAACTTTGTGTGTCTCTTTCTTCCCCCAGCCCCTTTGTGTGTCTCTTTCTCTCTAGGCCCTCTGTGTGTCTCTTTGATCTCCCCAGACCCCCTGTATGTTTCTTTGATCCCCACAGCCCCTCTGTTTGTCTCCTTGATTCCTCTCTTTGTGTGCCTCTTCGCCCCAGGAACTTTGTGGGTATCTCCCCCCCCCAGCCTCTCTCTTCTCTCAGCCCCTGTGTGCCTCTTTCTCCAACACAAGACTCTGTGTGCCTCTTTCTCCCCCCAGCTCTTGTGTGTCTCTTTCTCCTCCCAAATCCTGTATGCCACTTTCTCCCCCAGCTGTTGTGTGTCTCTTTCTCCCCAGCCCCTGTGTGCCTCTTTCTCTCCCCCAGCTGTTGTGTGTCTCTTTCTCCCCAGTCCTTGTGTGCCTCTTTCTTCTCCCCAGGTCCTGTGTATCTTTCTCGTCCCCCAAGTCCCTGTGTGCCTCTTTCTCCCCCAGCCCATGTATGCCTCTTACTTCCTCACAGCTCCCGTGTGTTCTTTTTCTCGCCCCAACACCTGTGTGCCCATATCTCTGCACCTAGCCCCTGTGTACCTCTTTCTTTCTCTACAGCTCCTTTGTGCCTCTTTCTTTCTCCAGCTCCTGTGTGCCACTATCTCCCTTCAGCCCCTGTGTGCCTCTTTCTCTTCCCCAGCCCATGTGCCTTTTTCTTGCATTCCCAGCCCTGTATGCCTCTTTCTCTCTCCCGCCAGCCCTGTGTGCCTCTTTCTCTGCCCCTAGCCCTTGTGTACCTCTTTCTCTCCCTCCAGCCCCTTTATGCCTCTTCCTCTCCCCAGCCCCTGTTTTCAATGACATCCAAACTGGCATGGAACAAGGTGACCTAACTGAAGCTATTCTCCTTGATTTTGCCAAGGCCTTTTGGTGATTGGTGATTGGCCGCTAACCTGGTTTCGATCATATGTATTGGAAAGATCGCAATATGTGTCCATTTCTAACAGCGACTCCCTCCTTCTCCCAGTCACATGTGGTGTTCCCTAAGATTCTACATTCTGCCCCCTACTATTCACATTATTCATAAATGTTCTGCCGAATATCTGCAAAGCATTAAATGTACACATGTATGCACAGGGCCGGCGCCACCTGTAAGGCGACCTAGGCAGCCGCCTAGGGCGCAACTTAGCAGGGGGCGCCGTATCCCTGCGCCCGGCGGCTCCTCATGCTGCACCGCCTGAGCACTTTAGCAAGCCCCAGGCGGCGCGGCATTGCTGTGTGGAGGGCGGCCAGGTTTGTGACCGGCAGGAGGGAGGCGCAGAGCGCTCCCTCCTGCCGGTCTCTCAATGTAGCGTGGCCGGACGGCGCGGAACGCGGGACAGGAACCTCTGTTTCCTGTACCCGGCCGCCGGCGGAATGACAGGAAGTGCTCACTGAGTGAGCACTTCCCTTCAGTCCGCCGGCGGCCGGGAACAGGAAACAGAGGTTCCTGTCCCGCGTTCCGCACCGCCCGGCCACGCTACATAGGCAGGAGGGGGTAAGGACCATTAGGGGTGGGGGGGGGGGAGTGGGGAGGGAGTAAGGACCATTAGGGGTGGGGGAGGCTAGGGTGGGGGGGGAGGGAGCAAGGACCAGGGGTGGGGGAGTGGGAGGAGCAAGACCATTAGGGGAGGGAGGGTAAGGACCATTAGGGGTGGGGGGAGTGAGTAAGGACCGTTAGGGTAGGGGAGGAACAAGGACCATTAGGGGTGGGGGGAGGGAGCAAGGACCATTAGGGAGGGGGGGGAGTAAGTGGGAGGGAGACCATTAGGGGAGGGGGAGTGGGGAGGACAAAGGGCCATAGGGTGGGGGGAGTGGGAGGGAGCAAGGACCATTAGGTGGGGGGGGGAGTAAGGACCATTAGGGTGGGGGAGTACATTAGGGAGGGGGGAGGGAGGAGCAAGGACCATTAGGGGTGGGGGGAAGTGAGGCACCATTAGGGGTGGGGGAGGGAGCAAGGACCATTAGGGGAGGGACTAAGGACCATTAGGTGTGGGGAGTGGGGAGTGAGCAAGGACCATTAGGTGGGGGGGAGTAAGGACCATTAGGGGTGGGGGGGGAGTAAGGACCATTAGGAGGGGGGGAGGGGAGGAGCAAGGACCATTAGGGGTGGGGGGAGTATGACCATTAGGGTGGGGGGAGTAAGGACCATTAGGGAGGGGGAGTGGGGGAGGGAGTAAGGACCATGAGTGTGGAGGAGTAAGGACCATGGGGGGAGTGGGGAGTAAGACCATTAGGGGAGTGGGGAGGGGAGTAAGGACCATTAGGAGGGGGGGAGTAAGGACCATTAGGAGGGGGGGGGGAGTAAGGACCATTAGGGATGGGGAGTGGGGGAGTAAGGACCATGGGAGGAGGGGGAGTAAGGACCATTAGGGGAGTGGGGGGGAGTAAGGACCACTAAGGGGGAGAAGGACCACCAAAGGGGGGTAAGGAGGGAGGACCACTAAGGGAGGGGGAGGGTAATGACCACTGAGGGGGGGGGATTACCACTAAGGGGGTGGGGGGAGGAGGGGAAGGTCTACTAAGGGGTTTGGGAGAGGGAGGACCACTAAGGGAAGGGATGGAGGACCACTAAGGGAGAGAGGGGGAGTGAGAAGACCACCAAGGGGGGACTGCAGAGGGACAGGGGGCCAAGGGAGAGCACTAAGGGACAGAAGGGGTAGAACACGGAGGGACAGGAGGGAAGGGGAAATCAATAATTGACAGGAGGGGAGAGCACTATGAAATTTTAAAAAAAAAATAAAGAGCTGTTCCCCTCTCAGTCCCTATCCTACCCCACAAACCCTCTCTTTTACACTACACACAAACACAATGCATTCCCCCCCCCTACACACACACACACACACAGAAACATACAATGCATTCCTACTCACACACAGACACACCCGAAACACACAATGCATCCCTTACGTTCACACAAACACTCATTCTCTTACACACAGAAACAAAATGCATCTCTTACACAATCAATGCACCCCTTACAGACACACACTGCATTCAATTACATACACAGAAACACACCTTGCACCCCTTACACACACACACACACCCAGAAACATACAATGCATTCCTTACACGCAAACACACACTGCATCCCCTATAAACACACTACATCCCTTACAGAAATTGGTATCCCTATACACTACATTCTATAAGAACACACACATTGCATCCTCTACAATAACACATAAAACATCCCCTACACACATACACTACACTTCCTGTGAGAGAACTCATGGGTGAGTCGTGTAGGTATTTATGGGTGGGCATTGTAGGCATACTCATGGTCAAGCCCTGGGGGCCCAGACCTTGAGCTGTATAAGGGGCCCTAAAAAATGGAGCTGCTTCCTGTTCGTTAATTGTTGTGAGCACTGTTAAAAACAGTCTCCAGAGAGCCTCTTCTACACCAGACCTGTGGAGCCAGACTGAGCCCATCATCAGCCTCTTGTCCTCATCTGGTGGTAAGTAGGCAATCCAATATATTATTAGTGGCACCAATCTCACATTAAATGGATACTATAGTCACCAGAAGCACTACAGCATAATGTAGTGGTTCTGGTGTCTATAGCCTGTGCCTGTAGGCTTTTTAATGTAAACACACTGTCTTTTCAGATAAAAGACACTTTGTGAAGACTGGCGTTGGCCCATATGGGCGGGGCATTGTGATGTTACATGGTGGGCAGGACATGGGGGGGGGGGGCGGCAAATTTTTATTTGCCTAGGGCGGCAAAAATCCTTGCACCGGCCCTGTGTATGCAGATAATACAGTAATCTATGCAAGCAAACCTGATCTACTGCAGCTTGATGCTGTGCTCCAAGACCAGTTCACAGAGGTAGAAAAGTGGATCACAAACTCTTCCTAAACACTGACACAACTGTCACAATGATTACTAAATTCCCATCTATGCATCAAAACAAAATCAAATACTTGGGTATGTTGTTACACCACAATCTGTCTTTTGGCCTCCACATAACAAAACTAGGTACCCTGTACAGAAACAAATACTGCCTAAGCCCCACAGTAAAGGAAAATATTGTACAGCAAATGATAATGCCAGTCATTGAATATGGGGATGTAGTCTATGCACCCGCACCGCAAACCCACCTTAATAAACTTACTACATTGTTATTCTGCCACCTTTTGCTACAATGTAATTACAGGACTCATCATTGTGACATGCTAAAAGAACTAAACTGGCTGTAGCTAGAATCCAGCACCCTTCATTTTTCTAGTCTTGTGTTTAAGAGCTTTTCTGGGAAACTCCCACCCTACCTGAGTAGAATGCTCTCCCCAGCTGTTCCCATCTCCTATAACCCCCGATCCAGTACCAGCGCTTTTTTTAGTCTACCTCAATACAAAAAGAAAGTGTCTTGATCCTCATTTTCCTACAGAGCATCGCAATTATGATACGGCGTCCCGTACACTTTCAAATCTTCCCCAGGCCTAAAACCCTTTAAAAGATCCCTCTCTACATACCTCAAAACAGAATGCAGCTGTCATGGTTGATTATATATTTCTAACCTGTTCTATGTTAAATTTTGTATATATTGTGTATTAATATTGTTTTTGTATTTTATTGTATCCTATTGTAACCATGCAATGTTTTGTGGACCCAGGACATACTTGAAAACGTGAGAAATCTCAAGGTATCCTTCCTGGTAAAATATTTTAAAAATAAATAAATATTACAATACAGACCAAGCACCTTTCATTAAAAGGCATTGCAGAATACTATTACAGTCTGAATATATATTCAGATATTCGAATACTTGACACAATCCTGACAAAGAGGATTTATTGAGACTTCAATTGAAAAATATGTCGACTCCCCATCTAAAAATACTGGAAAATAATTCTCTAACAAATGCTTGTGAATGAGCAGATTAAATACAACAAACACTTCCGTTGACTTGATGACTTGTACAAGCAAGTTAACTAAGTATTCATTGTTAATCACTTAGACCAATTAAAGCATAAATAAGCACGGCAACGAACGTATATTGTAATAAAATGGAGAATCACATGAGAAAATGGTGATACAAGTTAGAGTTGATTTTCAGTGTTTTCAATATTATTATATTATTATTATTGTGTTATTTATATAGCGCCAACATATTCCACAGCACTTTACAGTGGGTGGACGGACAAACATGTAGTTGTAACCAGACAGATTGGACACACAGGAACAGAGGGGTTGAGGGCCCTGCTCAATGAGCTTACATGCTAGAGGGAGTGGGGTAATGTGACACAAAAGGTAAGGATAGTATTAGACTAGTGACAGTTGCAAGAGAGGAATCAGTCGGGAGCTATTAACAGTTTAATGGATACGCTTTATGAAGAAGTGGGTGTAAAATGATTTTTTGAAGGAGTGGAGACTGGGTGAGCATCTAACGGAGGAGGGAAGTGAGTTCCACAGGAACGGTGCAGCCCCTGAGAAGGCTTGAAGGCGAGCATCAGAGGTGGGAGTACGGACAGAAGATAGACGTAAGTGTTCAGCAGATCGTAAGGGCCTAGACGGGACATACTTGTGTATTAGGGAGGATAGATAGGTGGGAGCAGCATTATGTAGAGATTTGAAAGCAAGAACCAGAATTTTAAATTGAGCCCTATATCTTACAGGAAGCCAATGTAGGGACAGACAGAAGGGTGAGGCGTGGGAGCTGCGGGCGGACAGGAAAATGAGCCTCGCCGCCGCATTCATTATGGACTGTAACGGTGCAAGTTGGGAGCACGTAAGACCACTGAGAAGCGGATTACAGTAGTCAAGGTGGGAAAGGACAGTGAAATGGACCAGCACCTGAATGCTTCCCTTTTCAAATTAATTTAGCATCATGAGAAAAAAGTAAAAAAAAATTCATGATAAATATGAAAAGAAATGTGCCTGCAGTGTCCCTTTAAATCATTTTCTTTGTAAGAATAAACATATTTAAAAACATACAAAAAAAGGAGCAAAAGGGTTTATTTGTCATTCTTATGTTCAACTTCTGCAAATTGTTTGGTTCAATTTAATCCGAATGATTTATGCTTTACCTTTGCAAAATAAAATGGCACAGGTGGTGTTATATCTCAGTAGAAAACAATGAGATCTGCAGGGTACCAGGGCTAACAATTTTGTTTTTCTGAAATCTAAGAAGAGTATATATCTTTTATAATAACATCCTTAGGAAAAATGAAATCGTACGTCTCCTTAACTGCTGAAAGGTTAACACGGCCCTTGAAAACAATTTGTTTTCCAGCATGAGGTGCAGCTAAGTACAGCTATTTATGTGTTTTTTCCTAAATTACTTCCAGTAAACGTGATTATGTTTTGTATATTTTATTAGGTTCTTGGTTGTTATTACTTGCTGATTGTTCTGTTTCCTTATAGTATTAAACCCGCAGTTGTTTTGCCATTGGAATTAAGGCTAGTAATGTATATTTATAAAAGCCTACATTCTCTAATGTGAGGATTCTTTTCAAGATAACTTTGAACAGAGATTTTCAAACGCCAGTGACTGGTTCCATTATACTGCTAGAGTTTTGTAACTGCTGTTAATATTATTATTGTTGTTGTTGATTAGAATGCGCTCTCATATTCTGCTGCACTCTACAATAGGCATAGTAGCCAAAAAAAAATGAAAAACAAAGTGGGTCTGACATCTTTACCCGATAATAAATCATCTATTGTTTTTTTTTTTTTTTTTAAATATTCAGTAGATTTTTGTTGTTGTTTCTTTTTAATAAAGTTCAATACAAAATATTACTGAA
The DNA here is from genome assembly GCA_933207985.1 of Pelobates cultripes. Lineage (NCBI taxonomy): Eukaryota > Metazoa > Chordata > Amphibia > Anura > Pelobatidae > Pelobates > Pelobates cultripes. Next base: position 27,760,774 of record OW240915.1, read on the forward strand.
CACAATAAAGCCTTGATTATTGGGAAAAAAATGTAACAAATAACTTACCTGCCAACCTCATGATGACTAACCTTATAGGTAAGTACTATGCTGGCAATAAGGCGAGTCTAACCACGGCAAATCGAGATTGAAATTGTCCACAGAGTAGGATACACAGCAAATCGAGATTGAAATTGTCCACAGAGTAGGATACACAGCAAATCGAGATTGAAATTGTCCACAGAGTAGGATACACAGCAAATCGAGATTGAAATTGTCCACAGAGTAGGATACACAGCAAATCGAGATTGAAATTGTCCACAGAGTAGGATAGTCATAGCAGAATCAACTTTGTCAAAGATTTGAGTCCTTATCTTATTTACCCTGCCTTGGGGACCATTTTTTCCTGTGATATGCTCTGGTTACATGCTTATTTGATTATTCTTGACTCAGCAGAAAGTTAGAGATTTCAAAGATCAATAGGATAGTTGCACTAGTCTGAAGCTCGTATCCAGATATTGTGGAACTGTGCCCACATGGGCTGCCTCTAATTACAGGTGGACTATCAGAATAATATATTTCTGGCCGTTAGGAACTGCATGAAAGCAAGCCTGGTTGACACTCATATAGAAGGAAGTTAGATCTGTATGTGTTTACAATCCTGGTATCAGATGCTTAATATTATATGAACATCCTTTCAGTTTCTGGAGTGATGGTCAACTCAGCAGTTTCTTTGGCTGTGGCAGGAGTTTGGTCTGTCCTTTAAATCAGTTGCCCTGGGTCTGATCAGTGTTTGAGCACATTAATCTGTAACAAAGTGTTTACGGTCTATTGATGCTAGTACAATGCGGATACTGTCATTCCTCTACCTCAAGGTTATAGTACGAGCGATATGGCTGCTTTTCACAGTTACTGCACAGGGCTCAGAGCAACCAGATTTGAAAAGTCAATTGGCTGACTGTTTCATAAGGGGTTAGTCTCTGACGCACCTTAACTACACTCAAAATAGCTTTAGCCAATTTCACACTGTTACTATTCACATTTTTGTTTTGCACAATTGTTGTAAATACACACATTCTTTCACGTTACATACAGTAATTCTATTATTTCCAAGAAAATATATTATTATTTTTAGGTTCTACCCTGAAGGCAATTCCAACTTTTTTGGTGCTCCCTCTATTTTAGGGGAGACACTTTTAGTATCTTTAGTTAGAGTGTTGTATTACCGAGAGGGTTACCCCGTTTATTAGGTGTTTCCTGATTGTCTATTATGAATTCACTGTGTTGTGAATCTCTTCTTTTTAGAAATGTAAGTGGTCACAGTTCTTCCCATCAAAGGCCCAACAGGGGTTGGATGCTTTTTTTTTTTTTCTGCAGTTTATCAAAGTTGTTTTCCCATATTAATTGATGTATTTATCTTGTCTTATTTCAAGGAATACTTAAATTAAAGAGCTTTTTAATTGTTTTTATTCTGGAGTATATTTATTGTTTACCATTACAGAATTGCCACTGTTTGTTAATCAATCATAATTCCGTTGTATGAAAAGGATCATTCCACCTACTGTACATCTCTCATATATTAATAAAAAAGCTTTCAGAATTCTAATGAGATTAAAAGGGAACTTGCAACTATCTAGTTTGTAGAAGGAATTAAATATCATTGATTCAATAAACACACTTGTGTTGTTAAATATCCATTGCGATTCATTATAAATTCCTCTTGTGTTTTTATCTGTTTCATTGATGCTAGATACATTGAATGTTTTTGACACTTTTACATTCGAATGTATCATGTATAATATATCATACACAACACGTAGGGCACATTTTTTCAATTTTCTTTTCTCTTTGAAGTGAATTTACCACTGAACTTTGCAAACTTGTCACTGGGTTTGACATGTCAATACTTGCTTATAATTCTTTCTCTGATTCTAAGGAACGTTATATGTCTAATCATAAGCACATAAATGTATGTCTGCAGAAAAACTAGCACGTTTGTGCCCCTGAATTTTTGATATTCCTATCTCCATGTGAATAGAGGACTGCTAACGAGCAATATTTGAGCACTGCTTCTAAGCTACTGTCCAATTCTAGTTTTAACGTGTTTAAATTCACTGAAAGAGTTATTTACTAAAGTTTGAATTGTATAAAATTATAAATGTATACATTTTTTCACATTATATATTTTAGCATAGAATTTTTTTCTTCAGAATTTCACTTCACTACAGATTTTAGTCCAGTGAATGACCCGTTGAGTTTATTGCAAAATATTAATATGATCTGACCACAAAAGTATAATTTATTTATGACCATTTAAAAGTTACATTTTTATCATCAAACAGTTTCTAAATCAATGCATCCACCATGTGTAAATGGAACGTGATGTTTGGAAAGAAAAGACACAGGGTCCCTGTGAAGAGGTTTTGGCAAATTTAAAAGCCACATGGATTTTGGTGTATTTGTTAAACGGGAGGTTTATCCCAGGCTTTTATCCAATAGGAAAATCGTAGAAGACTCCACATGCTGTCAAAAACATTCCTTCAGACAAGTCATCATTTTCCAAAATAAAAAATATTTTTAAATTTTTTATATATAAAACATTGACCAGATTAAGCAACAAGAGGTTTGTTCACATTTAAATTATATTTTGTCTCTTTCTATTAATTTTTCTTTTAAAAAAACATACAAATCTTGGCTCAGTCAGTCATCAAAGAAAATAATTAACCTTTTTTTGCACCTGTAAAAAATGACACTGCCGCCAGTGTTCGACATTGCTTGTGTATGTACACGTTCATACGTCTGTCTGTGTGTCGTACATTGAAGTTTACTGCTAGGCTCAGTTACCCACTTTTTACCATTTTTATTTATTTTTTTGAAGGAAAAACAAAAATTCACACTTTTTGCAAGCAATATCCCATTCAAGGGATCCAACAAAGGTTGGGATTATTTTGTGTGCTCTCACCAAATATTTACTACTGTTGTTTGGGATTTTTATGTTTACGTATTTACAATTTCATATACTGGTCATTTAAAAAAAAAAAATAGAATCTATTGACTAGAAAGTAAATAATTTCTACCCGTTATTTAAAAAAAACACTAACTAAAAAGGTTGTTTTTGTTTTTTTCGTTTTTTTTTCTCTAACAAACCTATGACCTAAGACTCACCCCACAGTATAAATAACACGCATCCTGTCTAATCCCTTCCCAAGGGCAGTTACCTTATTTCCTAATGAATCCCTTCTTTAAAAAGTATCTGATGGCTTCAAATGACAATGTGAATGGATTAACACCGTAACAATTGGAACACATAGACTGCTAGTGTGGCTAATAGATTTCCTTAAACTGGCATTCCAGGATGGGGGGAGGAGACACTACTTTTTAACGCATAATATAAATAGAATATTCATTAGAAAAAAATATTCCTAATAAGTACCCTTATCTTTTAAGTTAAAACATCTGCAGAATCTGGCTGGGTTTTCTAAGAGAGAGCTCCCATTGAATAGGTAACACTAGGGCATTAAAGGTAGATAGATAGATAGATAGATAGATAGATAGATAGATAGATAGATAGATAGATAGATACATAGAGAGATAGATAGATAGATAGATAGATAGATAGATACATACATACATACATACATACATACATAGAGAGATAGATAGATAGATAGATAGATAGATAGATAGATAGATAGATAGATAGACAGATAGATAGATACATAGAGAGAGAGATAGATAGATAGATAGATAGATACATACATACATACATACATACATAGAGAGATAGATAGATAGATAGATAGATAGATAGATAGATAGATAGATAGATAGATAGATAGATAGATAGATAGATAGATTGCTAGAGAGAGAGAGAGAGAGCAAGAGATAGATAGATAGATAGTGCAACTCTTCTTAGCAGAGCTGTAGAATACCAATAAAAATATAAAAATTCAAGTACAACAGAGAATGCATTTACTAATGCAGATACCCTAGAGATGAAAGGACGATTTACGAACATAGATTTAAAGTCCTCGCAGGCCTTGAATCCAATGTCTTTAGATTGATTACAATATTTACATTGCACAGGACCTGTTTTGAAGATAGCAATCTTTTTATACTGTGGATACACATGTACACAATGAATAATTACTGTCCAAGGAGAATTAGAGATTAAGCACTGTTTTCTTGTGAACAGAGGCAGCTCTGCCTTACTGAGGCTTTGGGCAAAGCTCAAATACAAGACCTATAATCCCTCTACTGCCTAGATCTTAAATCCACTCATCAGACTATGCCCCAAAGATACAATCAATCATCAGTTCCGTCAGCACCATAATAGCCTTACTTATATTATCCTGTGCCCATGATCAGCTCACTTCATCACAATTCTCTCACTGCAATCCCTATAATCACTGCACTCCAACCACGTAGTTGATAACCCCAGTACTATAACCATCTAAATTCACTAATCTCCTAATCAACCTCAGCCTAACTAAATTAACCCATCCATGTAATCACATCTTTCCCAGCACCAATCACATGACAGTATTCACCCAAACTTATAACTCACAGGCCAATACCTTTTGGTTTAGTACATGTCTCCCAACATTTCAAATGCACAAAGAGAAACACTTTAATTTTGTGAGGTGTGCTGAGAAATTTTAAGTAGGTTACTAACATCAATTTATGTAACTAAAAATTAATTTAGAACAAGACATTTGACTCAGAGTGTTATTGCTGTGGAGCTCTGTTATACATTCAGACACACCAACAATATGGAGATCCTAGAAAAAGATGGACATTAGGAGAGAAAAGAGGGACAGAAGGATTTTGGGTCCAATTTCAGGGACTCTTGTAGAGGTATGCTAGAAATTTCCTCCTGGTTAAGAGACTAAGCCGGTAAGGAAAAGATGGGGCTCCGAAACATATTTCTGTGAATTCACTCAGTAGGCCAGATCCCACTCAAAACCAGCTCCAAAAAGAAGCAACAACTGGTGGTTACTCACAGTCCCTGCTCCCATGTGGCACTACAACTGAGGGTAAAGAACACACAGGCTCTCCATCAGAACACTGGTCTCTACATTTGTTAGCCAGATGCCCCAGTTTCAGTGAGTCCTTGGACCTTGGCCTAAAACTGGGGCTGCCTCTGTTGGTGAGCCTTGCAATATTTATCTAAATAGTGTAAATAATCTACTGGCATTAGATTCAAACCCATCCAGTACATCCTTCCTTACATGTCATATATGATCACGGTAGATTTTTCTTGTATTTGTGTCTCTGAACATTTTTTGCAAAAATACCACCATGTCATTTTGATGAAATAAAGGCTGCTTTACTCATCTTGAAAAAGTTCCAAGCTGTGTTTTGTATGAACAGCATATCGCAGTATGATATCAAGAAAATGCTGAACATTTCATGCACAAAGGCAATACCGAATGCATTCACTGATGTGGGAGACTTTCTATAGAATAACGTGTTTTTTTAATTATTTTTCAGCATTTATATAGTGCCAACATATTCCATAGCTTTACAATATTATAGAAGGGGGAGATTTAACAATAAATGAGACATTTACAAAAACGTACAGAAACGATAGGTTGAAGAGGACCCAGCTCGAACAAGCTTACAGTCTAGAGATAATGTTCTATCTACCTATGCACAGTGTACATTTAATGGCTTCAAGAAACTGAACAGAAACCAGTCCTGGTGTAGTAAAAGTTCCACACTGGGTTCCATTGATTTCACAAGGAAACACTATTCGTGCACTACTGCCTCTGTAGAGAAACTGTTTAACGAAAGTAGGCCGAAAACACGTTATATCTCCTACAGCTCTATCTGTATTGACAAGTTTAAAAAAATAAACATTTTAGAATAGTTACAATTTCCTTGGTAGTTAATAAATGCCAAAAAAGTGACTTTAAACAAGTGCATAGGGTTATAAAATACACTAATTGACCGAAAGGACAGTCGCAAGCTTCAAATCTACACATTTATTGCAACATATAGATTGCACAGGACTTACATCCAAGATAGCCATCTTGTTAAAATGTTGATATACCCACAAGTACACAGTGAATCAGTACTTTAACCCACCAAGGAGAATCTGAGATTAGAGGCATGGACATCTTGAGGAAGGCTCTTGTCATGATAAAAACGTTGATCTAAATACGGCAATAAATCTATTGACATAGGATTTAGGCCATGTTATTCAAAACTTTCCCTACATTTCTTGTATTTCCCTTGTATATTCCAGTTTTAAGTTATTATTATTATTTATTATTAATATAGCGCCATTAGATTCCGTAGCGCTGTACAATGGGTGGACTAACATACATGTAATTGTAACCAGACAACGGGACGTACAGGAACAGAGAGGTGGAGGGCCCTGCTCAATGAGCTTACATTCTAGAGCGAGTGGGGTATAGTGACACAAAGGGTAAAAGTTATGAAATATATATATGTCATTTTTTAAATTTATTTTTTATAAAAGCAGCTTTATTTATCTCGAGCAAGTCTAGAAACATTGATTTCCCTTCATATATATGTGTTGATATGTATTATGGTATATACATTCGTATTGTTTGTTTTGCATTTGTTTCTTTTTTGTCTTCAGCTAGCTGTGTTGTAAATTCTCTGTTCTTTAAAGCAGTTTCCAGAGAGCCAGACCTTCCAATGCCCTTTATAGAGACACTCTCTGATCTCTTTGAACAGCAAACTACAGAGGCATTTTCATAGCAATAGCTCAGTCTCAGAGATTTAGGAGTTCCCTAGAGCAAACAAGACTCAGAAAGCATCTCTCTCCAACTGCTCAGAAAACTCAACCATTTAACTTTATTAAAACATTAAAATTGGTTCAAAATATGTACATGTAAAAAACGAATTAAAATAATACGTTGGGGAGAGATTTATTCTATAATGATGAATTCTAGCCTGGTTTCTTTATTGATTTTCCAGAGGTTCAATACTACAAGTGAGGGTTTCTTTCACACATTAATTATTATCATAATTATTAATATTAGCATGAGCATTTATGTGGCGTCAGCATATTACAGAACGCTTTACAATTATACAAGGATGGTAGATTATAGAAAGTAATTGATAGGTAACATAATATGGACAGACAGAGATAAAAATTGGACTGAGCAAACACACTTATTATTATTATTATTATTTTATTATTTATATAGCGCCAACAAATTCCGTAGCGCTGTACAATAGGTGGACTAACAGACACATAATTGAGATCAGACCACTGACGTACAGGAACAGAGGGGGTTGAGGACCCTGCTCGATGAGTTTACATGCTTACACTTATAATCTAGGAATAAACCTAATGAATTTTTTAATATGGTAGCTGCAGATTGCTCCATTTCCATCACATTTTAGTAAATGTCCAGCAGAATCTCAAAGTATTAGCGCATTCTCAAGTTGAAGAATCAGGGATTAGCAAGAATTTTCCAAAGATTCCTTTTAAACGTAATCAACAAAACTTGGGTAAATTGTCAAACCATGCTAAAAGTTTGACTACTTACCATGAGACAGCACCAGGGCACTCCTGGTAACAAAACCCCTAGAGCATGCTGTAGTAGTTATGGTGTTTTGTGTGTTCAGGCAATGCATGGTCCATGTTGTATGCATAGCAGCATTCTATAACCTCATAGACAAAAATATTTTTTTTTTTTTACAGTTTTGTGTATTATGAGTTATAGACAACTAGTGCAGCTAAAGAAACTTAGAAATAGATTCATCCATCTGTCCCGAGTTTTGGGAACACAAACTCATATACCAAAAGGAGTGCTTTCCTGTTTCAAAGTTGAACATTTCTAAATTCTGATTTCTTGGGCAAATAAAGCAATTTTTAAATACATTAATATATTTCTTTAAAAATAGACACCCAAATCCATGGAGGTTTTTACAAATTCCAGGTGAAAAAAAATAGTTTTAGTAATATCCCAGTACATAAATATCCCTTATTTTTACTTTTTATCATTTTTATATGAAATAACAGTGGTAAATTTTAGATCTAGCCATGTTGGGCCCATTTCTAATTTTTTAGCAATTAAACAGACCACCATTGTAAACTGATATTCTTATTAGGAGCAAAGCGTTGGAGGAATGTTCCCTAATTAGTCCTAAACCTCAGTCTCTCTCATAACTGTTGTGAGATATTTGGGGGTAAGTATCAAAGGGTCATTATTTTAAAGGAGGGAGGTGGTTGGGTGATTCTGACAGGTGAGTACAGTAACTATACTTTACTCTCAATGATTGTGAGTTCTTTATGGACTTTATTGATCCCTATATATATCCAACGATGAGAAGGTTCAGGTTTTTTTGTTTATTTTTAACAGGGTATTGATTGGGATATTATTGGGAAATGGGGACACTGATGGGGGTAAGGCCAGTGTCTGCATTTACCCAAACTCTCTCTATCACTGATGATCACTGTGAGTGATAGATAGGCTTGGGAGCAATCTATTATTATATGATACAGTGATGAAATGGGAAACACATGGAGCCAATTAAAGCGTATTAACTCTCAGGTCACTGTTGTACAAGTGGTTAGTTGTTTGTTTTATGGTGACTTACGTATAGGAGGTTGGAAATTAGGGTATGAGTGTCAGGTCTTTGCCTTCATTTTAAATCGTCCTGTTACTTACAGAGGACACAGTGCAGGCAAGGAGCTTGTTCATGCTCTGGTAATCTCTCGCATGGCTTACTGTAATTGTCTCCTAGTGGGTCTCCCCAGAAGCCGAACTGCCCTGCTACAATCTGTAATGAATGCTGCCACCAGGCTGATCTTTCTCACCCATCGCTCTTCTCACACCTCACCCCTCTGTTGATCCTTACACTGGCTTCCTGTATCCTATAGGCGTCAATTCAAAATACTAACCCTTACATATAAAGCTCTAACCAACTCTAGCCCCTCTTACATTTCTTCACTGATTCATAGATATGCCCCTTCTTGGTTTCTCTGCTCTTCTGGTGACCTTCTCCTGTACGCTGCTCGCACCCTTACTGCTAACTCGTGCTTGCAGGACTTCTCATGGGCATCTCCCTTTTATTTATTTATAAAATATTTTACCAGGAAAGATAGATTGAGATTTCTCTCGTTTTCAAGTATGTCCTGGGTCCTTTCTTTGGAACAACCTAACTACGCCCATCAGACTCTCCCCTAGTCTTCAATGGTTAAAAAAGTCCCTCAAAACACATCTGTTCAGAAATGCTTATGAACTCCCAGAGTAACTTATCTATACCTATCCATATCTGTCCCTTGCTCTCCTAAAGAGCCACACTCCACTCTCACTTCCAGTTCTGCTACTTTTCCACCTTGTTTGGTGGCTGTCACCCTAGCTGCCCTGTCGTGTATTTGTACCCCACCTCCTCTAGACTGTAAGTCAGCTTGAGCAAGACCCTCATCTACCCATTGTTCCTGTGTGGCCGTGTAATTGTCTCATTTATTGTAAATTTCCCCCACTTTTTTAATATTGTAAAGCGCTGCGGAATTAGTTGGTTCTATATAAATACCAAAAATAATAATAATAGTAACTGCATTACTGAGGCTGTGCATCCCTGTGAGCATATTTCAACATGCAATTGTTTTCTGAAAGCGAGTGCATGTCATGAAATGTCTTTAAATGGCTGATACTGAATCAGCATTTTCCATAGATTGCGACATAAATGTTTGCATGATGTAATCTGCAATCCATGACATGTCACGACAGTCATTCGACCTCTATGGACAGTTTTATTTTTCATACAAATACACAGATAGCAAGGTTCATCGCTAGAAATAACGGTGAAAAAATTATGACATCTCATCAAGCCAGTCCGGTGTCTCTCTTTTTCGGAAGCTATTGGCGTGAGGAAGTGGGAGTAGTGCCTTGATGTGTCCTCAGGTGATATATGGAACTAAGTAGGTGACCATAGAGGACAATATAGTGTAGCATTCTTTGCCAAATGGAATGTGGAAGGAAAAAGAGATACACTTACAAGAGATGGAGCTATAAATTAGCTTCAACTTGGTGTGCTTGAGCAGTACAATGCCCGCTTAAGTATATGTGGCGTGTCTCTTGGTCCAAATGGATAATCTGAAATACACTGTATAGTGTAGTAGGTTAGGATCATTTGAGCCTTACAGATAAGCAAATTAAATTGCACTCACATGTAATCCTTTAGGCAGCATTGAGTGGTATGATCTCCACTCTAGGATGCAATTTGTGGTGTAGTGCCTTCTCCGTGGTATATATAAAGAGATAAAAACAAAATATAGGGCACACTGTATGTGAATTAAATGCAATAAAATGAAATTCAGAATAACGTTTAATGCGTTTCACCACAGCATCGGATGTTTTCAGTGTTACTACAAAGCATGCTGCACTATATTGTCCTCTATTGCCCCCTTCTTTTCATTCCATATATCCCCTGAGGACACATCAAGACACTACTCTCCGCAGCAGTTTTATTTCTGACAGTCTCGGCGCATCACTCAGCATGAAAGGGTTAAACCATTCTTTGTATTCACTTACTGAAAAAGAATCATCATTAACTATTCCGACCCCAGGAAAAGCTCTCCAAATGTGCTCTCTGCAGCTATCTAAATGTAAACAAGCCATCATCTATACACAGGCTGCCGTTGCCAGGTGTATATTCCCATTTTATTGTTCAGCGGGGTGTGTTACCATCAGGTAATCCTACCCTTCTGTTACTGAAAGGCTGACATATGCTCTGAGCCTAACAACTCTCCAAATGGATCTGCTGCTCTGTCTTAATTTATACACAAAGAAAAACAGAGAGACTCGAAGCAGCCGCAACCACGATGGCTGGCATCTCATCGAACGAGCTGCTCTGGTACTGGAAAGGTTAAACTGAGTGCAATGATCAGCCCGAATTCTAATTGGACTAAGTGAACCTGTAAGGTGACGAGTCTCCGGTGCACCCTGCTCCCTTAATAATAATTTCCTTGGCTATTTACTAAATTAAAATAAAACTTGCAGAAGTCTATTTACTAAACTGGGATTTGTTGTTAAAACAGACAAACTGGAAGAATAGATTACTGGGATAATTGGCAATTGCTTCTTAATACTTTGAATTCCTTTGTTACTTCTCTACAATTCCTATTTTAGTAAATAAAACCTTTACGGATCCTCGCCATTCTAAACAATGTTATGATGATGCCATGTTATAATCACCCTGCTACCTTTATAGTGTCGCTGTAATGAATAGAGACATTTTTAACATGACATTTAACATGATGCTGCTTCAGTGGGACCCAATCAAAGCGATACTTCCTAGCACTACAGCTCCCTTGCACCGTTACTGTATTTATCTGATCCTCGCGCCGAGGGTTAGCAATTACCTGCTCCGACATCACCTGATGGGAGGGTTGGGGGTGCCTGTGTGCATGCCTGGTAAATGCTGCGAGACCATTAGGCTCTCCCTATAGGAAAGCATTGCTGCAATGCATTCCTATGGGGTTTTGCTTGATGCTGGACATCCTCAAACTTGAGCGTAAGAACGTCCAGTGTCAGTTAGATCATGGAAAGTCACCTATCAATCAGTATGTGCCTCTGGTGACTGTTTGATTGACAGTCACTATAGGCAGTCTTAACCCTGCTGTGACGGTAGTATAGGGTATCACCGTCAAGCATTCCCTTCTTGACATAAAAGAAAATCACCCAATATTCCACCAGTAGAAATATCCCTGGAATCGCCGAATAATCCACACATGAGCCAAAGCTTAATGCTGGAACAAGACTGATTTACTGGCACACAGAACTCACAATTTATGCAACACAAAACTCCTCCTCTGGGCCAGGCTAGATAATTGAGTTTTAGCAATATACACAGCTCAATTATCTGCTGGCCAGAAAATTTACAGTTTTTAACAATTTCAGAAAAGTACTTTCTATTCAACATACAAACATAATTTCCCTGGGTAGCTGAGGATATTGGTAGTCATATATCCAAATCTCACGAATTTCCGTTGGGTAGTTTCCGTGTCGCATCGTGTGGAAGTTTGACCGGCTCGACATGTGGAGGTATCCGATCTAGAGTTCCATAGAATCAGTAGCAAGAGCCGGCCTCCGTTCGCATCTAACTACACGAAAACCACCGTTCGTATGGTGCAGCTGGTTACATGTGAATGTCCCCCTCATTCGGTAGATTCTATCTACCGAACGCCAGTTTGATTCATGGAGGGGAACGTATTCATCCAGGACTTCCATGGGGACCGGGCGTTCGCATGTTTGCCGTGCCGAAATTAGTTCCAGGCAATTCATGCGTAAGCCCCGCTGACCGCATTCGTGAGTTTTAAGATGACCGCCACCCTTTGTTCTCGCCACGTGTTCGTATGTCGAATGGCGGCCACCTAGTAGCAATTAAGTCACGGTTTTCTCTGCGTTCTAATGCTGATTGCTACCCAGGCTGTGTGGTCTCCGTTCGGTAAACGAATACATTCATTCCATACATATTGAACCGAACTGATACAGGCATTTAAACAGCAGGGAGAAGGTTTAACTGAAGGCACACAGGTAAATACATGAAAATCCTTCACACCTGCAATGCAATTATTGCAGTTTCTCAGAAACTGCAATAATTACAATTACAGGGTTAAGGGGTCTTGGACATTGCACCCAGACCACTTTAATGAGCTGAAGTGGTCTGGATGCCTATAGTGTTCCTTTAAGAGGCAAACTGTTGCAAAATAGAATGTGGCAGAGAACTCATAGCAACATAACCAGTGCAGCACAAGGTAGTATCTATGACACTCGGGAGATCCTTTAATGTAGGTTCCATTTTTTCTTAGTGGTAACATTAAAACAAGGTGAAAAAAGGAGTTAAAACTCGTAAAATGTTTCTAACTAAAGAACTATGGCATTACAACTTTGTGAGGTAACATATATCAAATGTTGCTGCAAAATATCATGAATTTTTCATGATGACAGAAACCTAGAACCGACTAGTTAATTTCTGCCAATACACCAATAGAAATTTTACTTGCAATGCATTTAACTAAAAGACCATTTATAGCTGCGCTGAGTGGGATTGCTTTATTTACTGAGAGTACATTCCCTGCATTTCATAGAGGTCTTGGTCAATATTTGCCCTTTCCGGGCCAACATTATCTAAGCTGTGATTGAGGTTGGTAAATATATCTAATTTGCATGGTTTGATTTTTTTTTATTTAGCCATATCAAGACAATGACTCTTATCTGCAACCACCTGTTACAAAAATAAAGCATTAGTTGGGGCTTAGCCTGGTATTATAGCTGCAATGGGAATTGAACACCAATCTGACGCGACTAAGGTTTTAACTCCCTACCAACATTTCCTTTGAAAAGTCTAATCCTCAGATCAAATGTCAGTGTCATTCCTTGTACCCTGGGTCTGACACATATCTCAGAATCTCCTTGCTGCAGGAAATCAAGGCACAGACATTTCAGTGTAAACTCTCAAACAGCTCATTAACACAAAGGTGTGTGTTTATATCTTGCATCCAACATCTTTTGTTTCTATTCTCTAAGTTATATTTTTGTTTGTTTTAAGCCCTCAAGGACACTACTTCAGAAATAAAAGGGAATTATGACGGAATATTTCCGTCATGTGTCCTTAAGGCAGGGGTCCTTAAACTCCAGGTCCCCCAGATGTTGCTGAACTACAACTCCCATGATTCTCTGGCTATCTATGTAATTCAAAGAATCATGGGAGTTGTAGTTCAGCAACATCTGGGGGGCCAGAGTTTGAGGACCCCTGCCTTAAGCGGTTAATTCTCCATTACCCATGTGAAAGGATGGCTTCTCTCGAGGTAGAAATACATTCTATCATTTGCCTGAGATATCCAAAATTTGGACATACAATAAAACTCTGCAGTTACATTCATCATTTTTAGTTTTTTTGTTTTGGTTTCGGTTGTTGTTTTGCTAATTCGCACAGAAAAAGAAAAGCGGGTCATTGATTTGATTTGCTTTTTATTATTTCTACCCCATATTCTGGGACAAAAAATAGGGGCACTTGGAGAGATTGCAATTGACAGTCTTTGCTTTCAATCTAATTAACGACAGTATATAACTATTTAATGAGGCACTTCTGGTGGATTTGCCGTCTATTTTTATAATGTTATATGAATACTTTCATCTGCGTGTGACTCTTTTGCAAATTTCCAAGGAATCACCTCCTTTCATTTTCTATGGTGGGTCTATTCACTAAATTGGATTGACTGTTCACAGAATGTTCAAAGATTCAAGCAAAATAGCCAAGTTGGAGTGAAATGGGCAGGAAGGGGAATTAGCAATCTGGTTAGCATCTCAAACCAACTATTTAGTTGATTTGTGCAAGATGGAAAAATTTGGTTTGGCTGCACCATTTTTTTCTGAAATTACATTTCGTTTGGGACATCCAACACTTTCAAAAAAAATTCAGCACAACAATTTGAACTAACCAAAAACGGAGCAAAACTGCATATTACATCAAACGAATGTGTTTGGCTACCTCGATAGGTGTTTGCTCTGTTACACATATGGATGGTGCTTTTGGAGATACAGAATTTGGCCAGTGTGAATTTGGCCAGTGGAATATGCAGGCAGTAACAATTGGTCTCAGTTGATGCAACAGGAGCACTCAGGAGATCTCCGGAGGTACTTTAAAAAGCCCTGAGAGGAGGAGCAAAATGCGTAGCGTACCCGAGATGCCAGGTCCAGTCGAACTGAGGAGGCAAAGGAATACAGAGCGGGAAAGGACATTTGGGCTTTTCAGCATATCTGAACAGCTCTGGATGTGCTTGGACTTTCTTGCTTTTTTTCACACCATTTTGTTTCTGCTCCTCTTTTAGTTTTAATTATTTTTGGAATAAAGTTCAATAAGAAGTATTCTGCTGACCGGCTGTCCATCCATCTCTCTGATCAAGGAAGCTCTTTGGGACCCAACTTGTTTCTAGGACTTGATCCTCCTTGTGCCTGATCATGTGCAGTGGCACTTATCCACTCCTTTTTTGTGAGTTTTATTCAGATATAAACATTTCAATTTCCACGTCGCCGTCCATAGAGCCACGGAGATGTACGGAGTCCGGAGAAATCTTGGGACCACGATCCTACCACTGGGAATGGGAAGATCCATGGACATTGCATGGAGTTGGGACATCCTTAGATGGGAGCAGAATTATTTGCAAAACTTCCACTCTCCTGAGTCCTGTCTGTTCTGGCCAGCTCGCAGCATAGAATGACACCTGGCTGTTGACTTATTAACATACCTTTGGAAATTGCCCATCTAGCATTGCAGGGATTTAAGCTATTCATATAGTCACCTTCTCACCTTATAAGCTTGATTAGCTGTGTTCGATAGATATCTGTTTACTATGTTTTGATTACTCTTACTTAAGACTATGCATTGCATGGCAAGGTACAGCTGCGTTATAATGACTCACAACCCAGTGGTCTTCATCCTTATCATCAAGTTAATTTTATAGCTCAGACATGTTGCCATTTTGAGTATCTATATATTTACAAAATTGTGCTAATGTCTCTTACGCAATTCCTATGTTTTATATCATTACTACCACTGTTCTTGCTAATGCCGTGTTTCGGAATTTTTTGCACAGCAATAAAACTTAAAATAAAAACATTTCAATTTGTTTCATTTACTGATCTGCACTAAAAAAAAATTATATCTTTTGTTTTAGGCTAAAATAACTAATTTTGCTACAAACGTATTGCCAAACATTTTTAGCACTGTTTAGTAAATAACACCCTTTTTTCTATTTGCACTTTTAAGTTTATTACATGACACTTTTTTTTTTTTTACACATATTTAAAGGACCACTATAGTGCCAGGAAAACATACTCGTTTTCCTGGCACTATAGTGCCCTGAGGCTGCCCCCACCCTCAGGGTCCCCCTCCCGCCCGGCTCAGGGGAGAGGAAAGGGGTAAAAACTTACCTTTCTCCAGTGCCGGGCGGGGAGCTCTCCTCCTCCTCTCCCCTACGTTTGAGATATATTAGAAAAGATATCGTATCCTCTGTAACAAAATTACAAGACAAATTGATCCCAGGGTCGGAAACTAGCAACTAAACAGATGATAATCTTGAAGACAAGATACCATGGCAAACACATCTTTATCTAGGATGTAGCAGAGGCAAACTAGCAAGGCAGGACAAACGTAAAGTAGCTGGGTGTAGCCGAACTTGAATGACTTTGTTAATAGGACACCCCAGGCCCCTAAAGCACTTTAGCTTGCTGAAAAGCTTTATGTGTGACGAGTGTGTCTATTTTCTTATTTTGCAAAAAGTGCTTGTTAAGTTTAGTTACAATGAACTTAAGAGGCATCAATTGCCCAGAGCTCCTGCCTTGCAAAGACTTCTCATTGAGCTGCATTGGGAAGTCTGTGATTGGATAGCCACAGAAAGTCTGGGCGGAGTTAGAAGAGGAGGGCTTGCAAAGGCAGCAGATCTGAAGTTTTTGCAAGCTTGTTTTTTAGATACAATTCAATTGCATGTAAGTTTTCATTTGGGTTATATCTACTAAACAGTGTTTTATATATTTTTTATTTTGTATTTGGACAGTGGAGTTTAATCCCTTTAAACATTTTGCAAACCATTACATGCTAATTATGTTGTTTAACTACATTTCAATGCAAACAGTATGGATGTTTACATCAAAGATGACTGATCGTCCATGTTATTTTACCTTTAGCAATAATTCAGGGCAATTCAGAACATCCATTACTAGAAAGGGTTAACAAAGCAGATGGAACAGGCATGCCAAAGCCAGCAAATCTTTTACCCTAAGGAAAAGTTATTTCTAATGCGAAAAGAGCAGGTTTCTTGCCAATATTTGAATAGACACTTCCCTTTAGCGAGAGCAGGATACACTGTAATTACTAATATTTTATCAGAATTTGTTTCTCATTTTGTAAGCAGACTACTTTGACATTCGTCCAAAACACCAGACACAGAAAGATTTATAAAATGATATTAAACATTATTAGGTTTTATTTTGTTCGTCCATCAAGATAACTGCTTTCTTACCAGAAAGCCAAACTCTGCGGAAGTCATGGTTGTCCTCTTCTAATCATGCCTGATTTCTCAAAGTTTCAAAGCAAAAATCCATAGAACAGGAACATATTTTGGAAAAAACAGAACATTCTTTAAAAATTGCGTGCAGATGTAACATGCTGTTAAATGCAATTAAATAGGTGAGCTATGCAGCACAGAAGAAAAAGCAATAGCCCGGGTTATTTTCTAAATTGAGAATTCAATGTAAAATCAAAGTGAATTTCAAATTTAAAGGGACACTATAGTCACCCAGACCACTTCAGCTCAATGAAGTGGTCTGGGTGCCAGGTCCCTCAGGTTTTAGCCCTTCACATGTAAACATAGCAGTTTCAGAGCAGGATTAATCCAACCCCTAGTGGCTGTCTTCCTGACAGCCGCTAGAGGCGCATCTGCGGCGTTGGATGCGAAATTCACATCCAACGTGCAGAACATCTATAGGAAAGCATTGAGAAATGCTTTCCTATGGACTGTTTGAATGCGTGTGCAGCACTTGCCGCACATGCGCATTACGCTCCACTCGGGAGCTGACGTCGGCGGAGGAGGAGAGGTCACCAGCGCAGAGGGAGCCCGGCGCTGGATTAAGGTAAGTGGCTGAAGGGGTTTTAACCCCTTCAGCACCACGGGAGAGGGACCCTGGGGGTGGGGGCACCCTTAGGGCACTATAATGTCAGGAAAACCGCTTTGTTTTCCTGACACTATAGTGTTCCTTTAAAGTCTATAGTAGCCAAACTGGATGCATGGTTGACTTAAAGAATTATACTGATTTTATTATTTTGGTTATATCCACTTTGCTTGCCTATTTAAGTCTAACATTTGCAATACCAGTTGATATAACTTTACCAACAGACATTTAAGAGATTACCGGCTTGTCTGTAAATAATTGCAACAAGCATAGAAACGAACCCCAAGTATTTTACTGTAAATGAGGGTCGCCATTGTATGGTCAGAGCAATTGTGAATGGTTTCATATCCATTTGAAAAATTGAATGAGTCATGTTCACCTACACAAGTGCTGTTCAATCATTTTATTCATACGTGTGAATGTGAATGTGATGGCCCTTACAGCTGCATATAGCAGAGATATTTAAATCTGTTCTTGATGAAAAAACTAATCAGGTACACGTGTGGCATAGTATACATAAATTTACATAATTCCCAACACTGGAACGCATGTAATTGGAATGTGATGGCGACAGGGCCTGGAGAGGTTGGTCTGTGATGAAATTAGCGACACTGCAGCCCAGCTTTAGCAGGAAAACACATTTGTTATCCTAACACGCATGACAAGATGCATCAAAAACTATTGCTTTTTCCTCAGTATCAGGTTCTTGTTGATATCCGCTTCACATGATCTAGAGCAGTCATAGGCAACCTACGGCACTCCCGATGTTTTGGACTACACCTCCCATGATGCTTTGCCAGCATTATGGGTGTAAGAGCATTATGGGGGATGTAGTCCACAACATCTAGAGTGGCGAAGGTTGCCTACCCTTGATCTAGAGACTCCCCATATTACAGTCCACTCAATTCTCTGCCAATTAGAAGTTAAATCTTTATGCAATCTTAGTCACACCTGCCTTGCCTGTGACCTAAACAGTCTTAATACACATTCCCTATAAATTGTACATTCTGTTTAATTTAGAATTTCTTATCTCCTGCTCTGTTAATAGCCAGCTAGAGCACTTTAGGAGCCTTCTGTGTGTGATTAAAGTTCAATTTACAGAGCAGGAGATAAAAACTTCTCAAGCAAGTTAACATCTGATTGAAATTGAAACCATTTTGTATTTCATGGTGGCTGTGTAAGTCACAGCCAGGGGAGGTGTGTCTAGGGCTGCATAAATGGAAAAAAAAGTGATTTAACTTATAAATGGCAGAGAATTGAGCAGTGAGGCATGTATACACCAAAACTGCTTCATTAAGAAAGGGAGAGAAGGGAGAGGTAGAAGGAAGAGATACATATCCACTTCCTTAATAGCTAGATCAGTCCATAGGAAGCCAGAGTTTATAAGGTTATCGCTATGAAAATTCACCTTATGATCCCATATTTGATGGAAAATTAATCAATTGTATCTTGCAAATTCTTTCATTTTATTAATAATGAATAAGCACCATTTCTTAGAGCAGGGCAGGCTTAATCTAGACAAACATGAACTATAGATCACATTTTGCATTTAATTTATTAGTGGTAATATTCCTTTGTTGATTTAAATGCTTCAACAAAACATTTTTTTCATGAATGTATTTTTAACGAATGTTAAAAGTCCAAAAAATACCTTGGCGTTCCATAAACAGTGGAGCAAGGGGTCACAGAGAAAGAGGCCAGAGAGCCTAATTGAAGTAAAACAGAGATCAATTAGTCTGTTAGAATCTGAACAAACTGAACTGAATTAGTCCATTGCAAAGTTTTTGAACTCTGTGTATCTGACAGCCTTGAAAGTACTTCGGGGAGTATAATTATGAACAAATTGGTCCAAGGGATTAAAAGGCTGAAAATTCCAGTGAGTGTCTAAAGTGGTTTAGTAAATTAATTAATATGAAAAAAAGAACTGAAATTTGCAAGAATAATCAGCCATTAAAATTGGAATCCGGTAAACAAGTGTAGTGAAATATGCTGTGGAAATGAGCAAGGTACAGCTTCATCTCAATACTCAAATTTTAGTCCTACCTAAATTGTTTAGAACATGCGCAGGAAAAAAATGTGCCCTTGCGTTAAATGTGGCATGTATAATCAGGGATGATTTACAGAAATGGCACCCTTAGACAAAATACCATGCGTGCTATACCCATGACCCTGGGGTGGAAAAAAAACCTATAGGCTTTAATTTAACCCCTTAAGGACACATGACATGTGTGACGTGTCATGATTCCCTTTAATTCCAGACGTTTGGTCCTTAAAGGTTGGAATATGGTCGGAGCTAGGCAGTGCATGGGCAAAGTTGTGAGCAAATGGAAATTGACCATGTCCACTTATTTGGACACTATAAGCACCGAAGTAACTTTACCTTAATAGGGTGGTGTTGGAGTATAGATTAGGAGGACCATTAGAGTGACCATCTACAGAAGGTATAGTAACCACCTACATTCTACTTTATTAACTAGGTTCCATTCCTGTATCTTCCAAATATGGTAGGTAAGAATTCTAGTTGGGAGGAAGATTTATTAAAGGAATGTTAAAGCATCATTGGTGATGCATAGTGGCTTGGTAAATGAAGTGTCAACCTGATTATGTTCCCTCTGGATTCAGTGGAAGCTGGGCAAGCTGGCCAGCCATGGATGACCATGTGCAGAGTATTTCATGGGCAAAGACGCCCAAATGAAAACTGAAAATATTTTAAGCACTTTTTCCTGGAACTGTCTTGCAGGACCTGGGACATTTGCAAGATATGCAGGCAGCATGCAGACTCCGATCTGTCATAGCCATTAGCAGTTATAACTCCTGATAACACTGTCGTTATGTTGTTAATAGACGTGTATTTTTTTTCTAAATGTATCTGTGTGATGTTGCTGTTCTCCTGCACTGTTAACTTGGTGAGATCCCAGCGACATTGTGATCTTTCTAATCTCTCTTTCCAACGGCACCAGGCAGAGCAAGGAATCCCTTCTATATATAGACCACTAGGTCAGGGCTTTATCATTTACAGTTACATTTTTCTTTTCAGTATTATATTCCTGTTGTTAAAAGATTCACTGTGATCAAATATGAAGCTTTAGCTGGCTTCGTGATCCAGGACCAAGGCTTTGCCTTGCTTTGTTATGTTGTGTCCAGCATTTGTTTCGTTTGCTATATTCCAAATCTTAAAGGGCTTATTTTTTTTAACTAATGCGAGAACTCAAAGTGAATTTCAAATTTAAGTTTAAAAAGGGAAAATGGAAGTCGAAGTCGGCTATGCTTTCAGCGGCTACTCTGGACCTAAATTTGAATTTCACTTTGAATTCATTTTGAATTCTCACTTTAGTAAATAACCCTTTTAGAGTGTTACACGACCTCTTTTCTAGTTCCTTCCTGTCTTCAAGTATATTGATTGACCAGTTGACCAGGTGTGTATTTTGTAGTTAATTATTTTGTCTCGTCTTTGCTTGCTTTGGATACAAAGTAGCATGGTGGACATCCCTGCCTGATGATGGTTAGTACTGTAATACTTGTCCATGTAAAGCTAAGCTAGCCAGTAGTCAGTCCCAGTCTTGTCTGTATCCTTGCCCTGGTCTACAATCTTAGCCTGGATTTTGCCAAACTCAGTAGTCATATCGGCAAAGGTCTATCAGCCACCAAAGGACTTAACCAGACAATATTAGACATTAAGGTCCTCATACTACAAGAGTCCAGCTCAGACTGGAAAAAAGCAGTTTGTTCACCATTACAAGCGAATAAATAATTATACCATAATCATCTGTCTGTACTTATTTTTGTCGTTGTTCTATAAATCTATTTATGTATTTACATATTTTAGTAAAAAGCTTTGAAGCTAAACAATAACATAACCCAGTAAATATTGCATGTCCTATAAACCAACAGCTTCTATCATTAAAAAGGAACCAAGACTGTATTGTTCAATGTTTTCTTCAAAGGGCTAGATATCTTTATGTGAAATAGTAATTCTTGGACAACTGAATATAAATAGTCACATGGCTGAAAATTTATGGAGAAATGCATTGAGCTGACAACCTATTACCAAGCTATAGAATTTATCCCAGATAATTAAACGCAGACAAATGATCCTAGCATAGCTCACATGTTTCTATATTTATTTATTATTGATTCTATTGACTATAGGATGTTTGTGTAGTGGATGCTGTGTGTACAGTTAATGCAGAGTGTGTGTTATTGTAGTGAATGCAGAGAGTGTGTTAATGTGTAGTGAATGCAGAGTGTGTCAGTGTAGTGAATGCAGAGTGTGTGTTAGTGTAGTGAATGCAGAGTGTGTGTTAGTATGTAGTGAATGCAGAGTGTGTGTTAGTGTATAGAGAATGCAGAGTGTGTGTTAGTGTAGAGAATGCAGAGTGTGTGTTGTAATAGTGTATGGAGAGTGTCGGGGTAGTGTATGCAGAGTGTGTGTTGTATTAGTGTATGCAGTGTGTGTGTTGTATTGGTGTATGCAGTGTGTGTGTGTTGTATTGGTGTATGCAGTGTGTGTTGTGTTAGTGTATGCAGTGTGTGTGTGTTGTGTTAGTGTATGCAGTGTGTGTGTTAGTGTATGCAGAGTGTGTGTTGTATTGGTGTATGCAGTGTGTGTATTGTATTGGTGTATGCAGTGTGCGTTTTGTATTGGTGTATGCAGTATGTGTTTTATTGGTGTATGCAGTGTGTGTGTTGTATTGGTGTATGCAGTGTTTGTGTTGTGTTAGTGTATGCAGTGTGTGTATAAATGTGGAATCTGGGGGGGAGGAAGGGGCATTTTCACATTAATTTTATATAAAATTTAATTAAATGTTATTCCCCCCTCCCTGCTTCTTACCTGTGTCCAGGGAGGGGGGGAGATTCCATTCCCTGGTGGTCCAGTGGCATGGGGGGGCCCCCGGTTCCCTGTTACCGCAGAGGGGGCCCAGCACACTCTGGCAGTCCCGGGCCCAGCACACTCTGGCAGTCCCGGGCCCCACTTTCCCTCTCTGCACACATAGATAGCGAATATCGCTATCTATGTATGCAGCCGCGGGCCCCCCGGCTCCCTGTTACCGCAGAGGGGGCCCAGCACACTGCGTCTACTCCTCTCTTCTCCTCTCGTCTCCTCTCTTCTATTAACTATAGCCATGGCAACGCTCAGAAGGCCACGGGTCTCGCGAGAGTTATTAGAACTAAGGAGAACAAAAGAGTAGATGCAGTGTGCTGAGCCCCCTCTGCGGTAACAGGGAGACGGGGGGCCCGTGGCTGCACACATAGATGGCGATATTCGCTATCTATGTGTGCAGAGAGGGAAAGTGGGGCCCGGGACTGCCAGAGCAGTCCAGGCCCCCCCAGGACCGCCGGGCCCGTGACAACCTGATGGCGGCCCTGCACGGACATTCTATCATTAATTTGTTTTTAGTTAACATACTGAAAAGGCAACCCACCTAATGTCGCAGATATTGTGCAATATTATCAGATGGTAAACATTCCTCTCTTCTCGGGAAATAAAGAATATCTGGACTGAATAAAAGGTCACAGTAAGAGTCAAGCATTTAATAATTTGTTTTTAACATTAAAATCACACCAGAAAATCAGGCTGACCAGAATAGAGATTTGTCTGGCAAGGAGGCAAACTCCAAAAGACCTCTATTCTGCCCAAAAGTAAAAACCACTACTGAGTTCCTTTGCTTGCTCGTTTGTAAAAAATTAACATTGCAAGTAAAGTTTTGACTTCATCCAAGATTCAGGGGCCAACCCAGCAATGACCAACGGTCCCCACAAAAAAATAATCTAAGGAAAGAAAAACAGTGGAAATGGAAAATACAGGCAAAATACAAAATGAAAAATAGAGAAAAGACAGTACCTTAAAAAGTGAAATTTTGAAATCAGATTAAGTCAGGATAACATATATATACTGATACAAAATATATCTGGTTCTGTAAGATAGCGGCAAAGAAAGATCAGTCTATGGAATGCTCGTAGCCTGGTGTAACTTGATTGAATGGGAAGAATATGATGTCAACGTAGTTCTTTTTTCTCTGAATATTTCTATTAATTTGCTGCTGAGTGAAACTTAAAAAGAGAAATGAATGACATGAGCTTGTGTGTTGGAATAAAATTTGGAATTTAGTAAGTATATCACCGTCCCCTCCCCACACTTCATAACGTCTGATCAGCAAGCACTAGACCATGTAATTTAACGGTATATTGTATCGAGAGAGATCATATTATAACGTCTGCTGAGATATATATGAAATCTGTGCATGAAGAATGTTCCATCATTGAGGTGTCACCACGGAAGCATCATGGAAACATTGAAAGGGTTGCCAGTTCTGTAGCCTCAAGCACTTAGATTAACCAACATCTGAAGCTGTGTAGTATTTAAAGAGCATCAGTTACACAGTAGGAGGAGGTGTAGGTTTTTATTTCAGATTAACACAGTTTACCTCCTCCTTCATCCAAGCCTGGTGCTGGGTATTGTCAGCCTCACCTCGGGCTTCACATGACAGTTGTCTAGCACTAAGTAAGCCAAGTGTTCTTATCTGAAGCCCACTTCAGAGTTCCAGCTTCTGTCCAGATCCCTGAATTCATAAGTATCTTATAAAAACAATTACTCATTGCAAAGTTATATGGAGATATCACATGAACAGCGAATCATGAAAAGGAGGTCAAAGGCATTCTGGGAAATAGAATGCTCAAAGTTTGAAAGCAACAAACGAGAAAATAAAGTAAAATAGTTTTGGGTTTTTTCAGAAATGCTATAAAAAAAATCTGAATGTAATAAAGAAAAATTAAATTGGCAGGCAGGGTTTTTTCTGTTCTAATGTACAGCCCAGCAGAATCTGTTGGAGCTTTGTAAATAATAATCATAATGATCAGTGCACAGTTCTTTATTCAGGTGATACAGGCCCAATGCATCTTATTCATCTATTTCCCTGAAGAAGGTCAGTTTTATTCCGTAGACAATGTGCATTAAGGTTAGCCCTGCTGCCATTTAGGAAATGTGCTGCAAGTTTTAAATCAAAGCTGAAACCAAAATGCTGTGAAATAAACGAATACAATTTATAATTATGATTCCCAGCCACTAATGCACTTTGGCTTAGGAAACAAAGAATCAAAGAGCTATTTGCTCCTACCAGTGATTAAAGTGCCATTATGGTTTGCTAATGTACCACACATAGCAGGCACACTATAATAGAACGTGCATCTCTCATGCCCATTATTACTGCGGCTTAACGGCCATCGATATTTGGGTGCTGCAAAGAGGAGTGAAAATTTAACTTCTTACTTGCCAAGGCCGTGACAAATCTCACAATGTTTTTAAAAAGAAAAATAGGACCGCCTGTAAGTGGCGACGCTATCGCGTGTTGGGGTAATCATATAGACATAATGTCATAATGTGTTTGTGGCAAAACTAGCCACTTAAGACTATCCATATATTGAATGTGTTTATATCCCTGTTTCAGCTGTGAGAACCAAGTGTACTACTGTGTGAGCCTTTCAGACGAATGAGGGCGTTCGTATGCTTGCAGTATGAAAAACCCAGCATTCCTAATGTAGTTTCACGAACAGTGAGTTTCAACACTGTTCGTGAAACGAATAAACTACCGAATGGTCTACCACACACAAGAGGTCGTGTGGCGCCCATTGCAATCGATAGTTAAAGGCTTCCCTAGGTGGCCGTCGTTCGGCTACCGACCACGCGGCGGTCGGCCATTTTGGATCCTTTGTTAGCCCAGCGGTGTTTTGCCGTCGAGCGCCTGGAACTAAAATCGGCTACTCGACGGCGCGAACACTGCTGGACTTCCAGGCCGTTCGGGAGCCCCGGGCGTTCCGTAGTTTGTTCCCCTAATCAATCACTATCACGATGACACCAAATGCCGGGTGCTGGCTCACTGCAGGGCAAAGACCGTCAGACACAGTCAGATGCACACAGTCCCACACACAGTCACTCACACACAGTTACAGGTGGACAGTCAAACACGCAGGCACAGGCAGACAGTCACACATACACACACACAGTCACAGACAGTCTCACACACACACACATGCACACAATCACAGGCAGACAGTCACACAGGCAGACAGTCACACACACAGTCACAGGCATAGAGTCACACACAATCACAGGCAGTCACACACACACACAGTCACAGACAGTCACACACACACACACACACACACACACAATCAATCAGAGGCAGTCACACACACACACACACAATCACAGGCAGACAGTCACACACACCCCATCAAAGGCAGACATTCACACACACACACACACACACAGGCATATAGTCACACACACAGTTACAGACTGTCACCAAATAAGGGAGCTATCTACTAAACACATACACAGAGATACACATAATCACAGGTATACACAAACACAATCACAGGCAGACAGTCAAACAGGCAGACAGTCACACATACACACACACAGTCACACACACAATCACAGGCAGACAGTCCCACACATACACACACACACACAGTCACAGACAGTCACACACACAATTACAGGCAGACAGTCACACACACACAGAGTCACACAGACAATCACAGGCAGATAATCACACACACAGTCACACACAGACACACACACACACACAGTCAAAGACAGTCACAATCACAGCTACACACAGCACACACTCTCTCTCAGTTACAGTCAGCTTGGGCTGGAGAAGGAGTCCGGAAGCAGAGACTCCTTCCTGCTTCCCCTCTGTGTGAGCAGTAAGAGGCTACATTTAGCTCGGCCCCCACATCCAGCTTGGCTCCACCCCACGGCCATTCTAGCTCCGCCCTCAACTCTCAGTGCAGCCAGGTCTCCTGCTCCTGCTCCCAGCCCCTGCGTGTGAGCTGTGTCAGCTGCAGGCGCCTGTGCTGCTATGGCGCCCGGTGCAGCCACACAGAACTCCAAGCCTGGCCAGCCCTGGTGGCACCCCCTTACCTGATGGCACCCGGGGTGGACCGCCCCCCTCCCCCCTTGGTACGATGCTTTTATGAAAACATGGTGTATCTGAAACTCTAATTTAACTTGTGCAGCAGTTATGGTTATGCCAACCTTCTGTGTTGTCCTTATTTAAGAACTGTCTTGGCATGTGGCAGACCACTATTCATTTCTGACTCACTGTTTCAGGAACAAAGTGCTCTGTACCTGTAAATGAAATGGTCTTCTCTGCGTGGGCCTATGGCCTTCAGAACAAAAGTTGCGTTCCATCTGACATATGACCACCTTAACCACCTTGACATATGACCACCTTAAATCGTCAACAAGAAAAAAGAATCATGCTATATGTTTTGAGAACAGTGCTATAAGACTTTACAGGAATATCTAGTGCAGGGCTAGGCAACCTTTTAGCAGTACTGTGCTAAAATAAGATCTTGAAGTCCCTTGGTGTGCCGGCCCTATTTTTTTTTTTAAATGAGGTGTGTTGCCGTATTTATTGTGCATGTAGCTGCTAGTGGTATTGCATGTGAGAGGCTGCTTGTGGGGATGTGTGTGTATGTGGATTCTCAGTGGTGCTGTGCTTGTGGGGACTGTGTGTGTGCTGTTTGTATTATTTGTATGATGGGATAGCTTATTCTGCGGCCCTCTGTATATCTAGCAGTGTGTGTGGCTTCCCTCTGATCCAGTGGGGACCAGCTGGCCAGGCACAGATGAAGGGCAGGAGCTGTGATAGCTGTTGCAGCCTGCTCTTCTCCAGTCTGGATTCCCATTCACAAATGCTGGGTAGAAGTGATTTTAGGATCCCTTCCTCTAAGAGCTGCAATGTGTAAATTAAGGATTGTCCCTCACCACCTGCAATCACAGCACTAGCAGATATCTGAAGTCCTGATGGTACAGAACCTGTTTGTCTCTAGCAGCCGTGAGTGCTGTGCAAAAGCATCTCGAGTGCCATATGCTATAGGTTGCTGACCTGTGATCTAGTGTATACAGGTGATACGCGAAAAATTTGAATATCGTGCAAAAGTTCATTTATTTCAGTAATGCAATGTAAAAGGGGAAACTAATATATGATTTAGACGCATTACATGCAAAGCAAGATAGTTCAAACTGTGATTTGTCATAAGTGCGATGATTATGGCTTACAGCTCATGAAAATCCCAAATCCACAATCTCAGTAAATTAGAATATTGTGAAAAGATGCAATATTCTAGGCCCACAGTGTCCCACCCTAATCAGCTAAGTAACCCATAACAGCAGGGTGGGGAATACTGCTGACCTGACAGTTGTGCAGAAAACCATCATTGACACCCTCCATAAGGAGGGAAAGCTTCAAAAGGTAATTGTGAAGGAAGTTGGATGTTCCCAAAGTTCTGTATCAAAGCAGATTAATAGAAAGTTATGTGGAAGGGAAGTGTGGAAGAAAAAGGTGCACAAGCAGCAGGGATGACCGCAGCCTAGAGAGGATTGTCAGGAAAAGGCTGACAATCCTGTTGGGGACTTTCACAAGGACTTTCACAAGGAGTGGACTGAGGCTGGAGTCAGTGCATCAAGAGCCACCACACACAGACGGATCCTGGACATGGGCTTCAGATGTCATATTCCTCTTGTCAAGCCGCTCCTGAACAACAAACAATGTCAAAAGTGTCTTACCTGGGCTAAAGAAAAACAGACCTGGTCTGTTGCTCAGTGGTCCAAAGTCCTCTTTTGTGATGAGAGCAACTTTTGAATCTCATTTGGAAACCAAGGACCCAGAGTCTGGAGGAAGAATGGAGTCCAGTGTGAAGTTTCCACAGTCTGTGTTGATTTGGAGAGCCATGTCATCTGCTGGTGTTGGTCCACTGTGATTCATTAAGTCCAGGATCAACGCAGCCGTCTACCAGGAGATTTTGGAGCACTTCATGCTTCCTTCCGCAGACGAGCTTTATGGGGATGCTGACTTCATTTTCCAGCAGGACTTGGCACCTGCCCACACTGCCAAAAGCACCATAGCCTGCTTCAATGACTGTGGGATAACTGTGCTTGATTGGCCAGCAAACTCGCCTGACCTGAACCCCACAGAGAATCTATGGGGCATTGCCAAGAGAAAGATGAGAGTCATGAGGGCGAACAATGCAGAAAAGATGAAGGCCGCTATTGAAGCATCCTGGTCTTCTGTAACACCTCAGCAGTGCCACAGGCTGATAGCTTCCATGCCATGCCGCATTGAGGCAGTAATTGCTGCAAAAGGGGCCCAAACCAAGTACTGAGTCCATATGGATGCTTATACTTTTCAGAGGTCCGATATTGTTCTATGTACACTCCTTGTTTTATTGATTGCATGTAATATTCTAATTTACTGAGATTGTGGATTTGGGGTTTTCATGAGCTGTAAGCCATAATCATCGCACTTATGACAAACCACGACTTGAACTATCTTGCTTTGCATGTAATGCGTCTATCTCATATATTAGTTTCCCCTTTTACGTTGCATTACTGAAATAAATTAACTTTTGCACGATATTCAAATTTTTCGAGTATCACCTGTAGAACACACTAGAATATATTGTGTTCTATGGTTTGCGAGACTTTGTAACACTTTATATCAATGCTACTTGCTGCAGCCATGACAGAACAGCCATTCGTGGCTCTACAGTAAGGTGGTCTTCCTTTTAATATGGATTTCATCATGTTCCCTCGGGCACTATATCGTTGGTTCTATTTCCTTTCAGCATGTCATTCTATTTTGTGGTGTAGGTTAGAAACAGTTGATACTAAAACACCTATGTCAAGGTTTGTTTTTCAGTTCAGCAAAAGCTAAAGTTGCATCTTGTCTACACGTAACCAAATACCGTCCTTCCTTCTGTGAGTGACAGGCAGAATTCATTCACCATCTGTTCATTACTGTTTTCCTTAAGGGGTTCATTTATAAAACAGCAAGTTGTTGTAAGTTGACAACCAACTTGCGAATCTGAGGTCAAAACAATATGATAATGAAAAATTATATATAATTATTACAGAAATTCAGGTTAAGGTTGTTTTTTTGTTGTTTTTTTTTGCGGCCTAAACTTATCAACTTTGTTTTTAACTCACGCCAATTCTTTCTTTAGAGAACAAACTTTCATGTAAAATATAGAATAAATAAAAAAATTTAAAAAAAAGAAGAATTTGTGAGCTGTTTGCTCTCTCCTCGTTATACTCCTCTGCATTAACATGTCACCTGTGGAGCCTTGTCTTTGTTCTGCAGTCTTACCTCTGGCACTGTTATCAGGAGCCCTGCCTCTAGCCATTCAGCAAGAGACAGATGGTGAGCCTGGTCAGCCATCGACAGAACCCAGCCACGCTGCCAATGTGAGCACGTTGTGATTAACCATGAACCCTTGAGGCAACAATACTAACCAGCAAATCCAGGCATAATAAGTATCTCGGGCCAAAACGGATTTATTCAAGCATTTTGTAAGAAAGGAAACAGGTGTCACCGGTGATCCCTCAAAGGGTATATAGTAGAGCTGTGGAACCATCTTGGAAAAAAAAACATCCTGCAAATTGTATATGAACAATAGGTAAAAAAAAAAGTATATTTTAAACAGTTTTATAAAAGCATTCATTGTAACTGTTTACATATTGATCTGGCCACCTTACCTTATGAGAAATTCTGCTGAATCTTTCGCAAATTTCTTGAGTTTGAGTAATATTTCCAGTTATACTAATTTTAACTGGGTACCGTTGTAAAACTATGTTTACTATCCGGTATATTTAAAAAATATGTGTTTGTAAAGTTTGAAAAAAAAAAAAAAAAGGTAGAAGCGCCAAGGAATCTGATGGCGCTATATAAATAATAAAATAATAATAAAATAAAAGGTAGAAATCCCACACACTGTTTTTACCTCCAGCCTAGAATTCTGCAGTTCTATCGTGGATCGTCGTCCATCACTGTTATGAAGTGTCACTTGGCATGGAAAAAGAATCGAGACAGGAGAGGAAACTAAAACTTTGTTTTGTCTCGTCTCCTCAAATGAAATATGTGCCCTGACTGTGCGTGGACTGAACTGGATTGTGAACTTAATTTCTAAATCTTTAATATACATTTAGAATAAAAACAACATTTCAGGAAAAGGGGTTAACCCCTTAAGACCGGAGGGCGTACTAAACGCCGCCGGGTGTAATAGTACGCCCTCCGGTCTTTTCTTACTTACCCGGTCGCCGGCAGTCCCACACGAGGACCTCACAATCACATGGCCGGGATAGCTGGCTGCAGCATTGCCAGCAGGGGGGCTGCCTGTAATGACAGGTGGTCCCCCTGCTGGCTGGAAATAAAATTAAAAAAAGTTAATCAGTGTAAAAAAAATAATAATATATACTTAGATCATATATATATATATATATACTATATATATATGATCTAAGTATATATATACACATATACATGCAATCACATACACTGTCTAGGTGTATTTTACTATTAATATATAGA
>OW240915.1:27791894-27806575 GCA_933207985.1 Pelobates cultripes
CCACCTCTATCTGGTGTCACATTAGCTTGACCGCGCAGTGCCCCAAATTTGCAGTAAGAGGACCGACCAAGCCTCTTCTTCCATCTCCCTGTTACAAAAATCAATGCCGTGTACACGCCCACCGATAGGAGACGCGGAAGGTATTAAACTGATCAGAACAATACTAAACACACCACTCCTATCTGGTGGCACATTAGCTTGACCGCGCAGTGCCCCAAATTTGAATTAAGAGGACCGACCAAGCATCTTCTTCCATCTCCTGTTACAGAAATCACTGCCGTGTACACGCCCAACACCGGGATAGGAGACGCTGAAGGTATTAAATTGATGTGCATTAGTACTAAAACACAATTCACTCCTATCTGGTGTCACATTAGCTTGACCGCGCAGTGCCCCAAATTTGCAGTAAGAGGACCGACCAAGCCTCTTCTTCCATCTCCCTGTTACAAAAATCAATGCCGTGTACACGTCCACTGATAGGAGACGCGGAAGGTATTAAACTGATCAGAACAATACTAAACACACCACTCCTTTTTTTTGGTGAGGCTTTACAGGACAGAGTGCTTCTCCACGGGACATGTTAACTCACGGGCAGCTGGCTCATCAAGGAACCACAGCAGCTTTCCATGTACAGGTAAGACACGTGCAGCCGGTAAGGGTTCAGGCTCTTCTTCCTGGAGGATACGCTGCAAGCCTGTTGAACGAGGTGACCTTGCTCGGGTCCCAGGTGTACGGTTCCTAAAATGGCTGCCATATACACGTCCACTGATAGGAGACGCTGAAGGTATTAAACTGATCAGAACAATACTAAACACACCACTAATAAGGTTTCTCTCCTGTATGGTTCCTCAAATGATGCTTAAGATTAGAAGCTGCTGAAAAGCATTTCTCACACTCAGAACAAAAATATATATTTTTAACATTCTCTCCACTTTGAACGAAATGACGTTTGGGAAGAGATTAACATAATTAAACACAGGCAGTAAAATACAGTTTTTAGCCATACACTGTAACTTTAAAACTACACATCCCATCTTCATAATTACATATTTGGAATCAGCACACTTAAAACATAAACATAACCAAAAATCAGCCAAATCCATGCAGGGGTTAAAAAGTTAGCTGGAGGTCCCTTTATGACCGACGGCAAGCACATTTTCCTGCCCAAAACAGTTCCATAGATTTGGGCTGTGAGGTCGGTCTATTTCAGGCTGAAAAAACGACTAAGTCCCATCGCGAATGGGACTTGGTCTCTGCAGCTGAAATAAGGCTGAAAAAAACGACTGAAAAAAAGACTAAGTCCCATCGCCGAATGGGACTTAGTCTCTGCAGCTGAAATAAGGCTGAAAAAAACGGCTGAAAAAAAGACTAAGTCCCATCGCCGAATGGGACTTAGTCTCTGCAACTGAAATAAGGCTGAAAAAAACGGCTGAAAAAAAGACTAAGTCCCATCGCCGAATGGGACTTAGTCTCTGCAGCTGAAATAATTTCCCATTTACTGAACCAAGTGGGAAATAGCAAGGCAGGCACAAAGGGTTTGCACCAGGTCTGGGGACACAGGGGACACCGTCTTAAAGGGGCCGTGTCCCCAACAAGTCTGGGGACACGGCCTTAAAGGGGCAGTGTCCCAATCTTCCTGATGTCCCAAAAAAGGTGTTTAAAGGGCCAGCACCAGTCACATAAAGAGTCCATAAGCCCCAATATGCCCACCGACAGTCTTAAAGGGCCATACACACCAAATAAAAGTGCATACATTTTCACAATCTCCCAGGGGCCATAGTCATGCGGGAGGAGGCTGGCAAGTAGGCTTCTCCACAACCCAGGGAAGCAGGGCAATTTGCCATTTAAAGGGCCCGTTACAAATAGCAGTTTGTAACAAGGTGTCAATCCATATCTGCCAAGTGACCCGATGTAGGGGGACCAGTCCCTATTCTGCTCTGTGTCAGTGTGTATCAGGGAACCTTAGGACAGGTGTCAATCCATATCTGCCAAGTGACCCTATGTAGGGGGAACAGTCCCTATTCTGCTCTGTGTCAGTGTGTATCAGGGATCCTTAGGACAGGTGTCAATCCATATCTGCCAAGTGACCCTATGTAGGGGGACCAGTCTCTATTCTGCTCTGTGTCCGTGTGCATCAGGGGCTCTGAGGACAGGTGTCAATCCATATGTCAAGGTGTCAATATGTCATATGTCAGGTGTCAATCCATATTGATTGTGATTTAGGAATGTTAGGTGATTTCTGCCCTTTATGGATTAAAACCAGACTCTGTATCAACTGTGTAATTTTCCATGGGAGTTTTGCCATGGATCCCCCTCCGGCATGCCA
Source organism: Pelobates cultripes (assembly GCA_933207985.1). Classification (NCBI taxonomy): domain Eukaryota; kingdom Metazoa; phylum Chordata; class Amphibia; order Anura; family Pelobatidae; genus Pelobates; species Pelobates cultripes. Next base: position 27,794,221 of record OW240915.1, read on the forward strand.
CAGTCCAGGTGTTAGTCCCCTTGAAACAACTTTTCCATCCCTATTGTGGCCAGAAAGAGTCCCTGTGTGTTTTAAAATTCGCCTCCCCATTGAAGTCAATGGCGTTTCGGGCGGTTCGCCGGTTCGCGAACATTTGCGGAAGTTCGCGTTCGCCGTTCGCGAACCGAAAATTTCGGGTTCGCGACATCACTACTGCTAATGTTCATTTAGCAAACAAACTAAATCAGCTCTCTCATACACTGGTGTATATTATGACTTAAAGGGACACTATAATCACCAAAACAACTTAATTAAGCAGTTTTTGTGTATAGATCATGCCTCTGACATTTCACTGCTCAATTCTCTACCAGTTAGGATTAAAATCATTTTTCCGTCTGTTTATGCAAACCTAGCCACACCTTCCCACACCTTCCCTGGCTGTGACTGACACAGCCTGCATGAAAACAATATGGTTTAATTTATAACCAGATGTAACTTACTTTAAATGTTTTTATCTCCTGATCTGTAAATTGAACTTTAATTGCACACAAGATTCTCTTGCAGGGTCTAAATGGCTATTAGCAGAGCAGGAGATAAGGCATTCTAAATTAAACAGAATTTGCAATAAAGGAAGCTTAAACATTGGATCTCTCTTTACAGGAAGTGTGTAGGAAGGATGTGCAAGTCACATGCAGTGAGGTGTGACTAGGGCTGTATAAACAAAGTTATTTAACTCCTAAATGGCAGAGAATTGAGCAGTGAGACTGCAGTGGCATGATCTATATACCAGAACTGCCTCATTAAGCTAAAGTTATTTTGGTGACTATAGTGTCCCTTTAAAAAAATAAGTCATACACGTGCATACTGAGTTTGCATTCCTCCCTTTATAGTTAACCACCTGCATGGGTATGAAGGGTAGAAAGTTAGAGGTAGAAAGAAGAGGTGTGAAGGCCACAATCCATGGTATCTTGAAGGAAAGAAGGAAAATGGTGCACTGAGCTTCATGGCCCTTATTCTGCTCCTTCTCAATAAGTTCCCCTTTTTAAAGGAACAGCTCTCTGGAAAATTACATCCTTTAACCCAAAATGCATCAAGAGCCGGAAAGGTCGGTTGCTTGAAATAGGTGACATTGGCTTTGTGCTCCTGGTCCCCAGAGGTCTTAGATATCAGAGATCAAGTGTTACGTTAGTGTGCTTAATCCACCACTGGTGGTCATAACAATCCTTTAGAGGAAGGTGTTTTTCCGCTAATGTGAGATTTGTTGTTTATTCAAAGTGAATTTCAAATTAAAGGCCAAATTTCAGGTTGGTTAATTGGACCTTAAATTTTGAATTCCCTTTGAAATCGCAACAATACTCAGTTTAGTTAAAAAAAAAAAAAAATGCTGAATGAATATATTTTCAGACGGATGCACAGCACAAATATGTTTTTGTAATCTTATCAAAAAGATGAGTCTCTTCATACACAGCAAAATTCTTCTCTCACGAGGAAATATTTGCAATAAATACATATTCACTACATTCAAACTAACCCCTGTTTCTTTCACAGAGAAATGTCATGGTAGCTATCCAACATGCCACATTTAATTACACAAGTTGTAATAAAGTGATAATTGCCCTTTAAATGCATAATCAGTTCTGTTCAGATGAGACACCCTCTGGGAAGTGTTCTCGGAGTCTAACACCAAAAACCGTGCTTGGAACTCATTTCAATGATACGAGCCAAAATAAAAACCTCCTATATATATCAGTATGTTTTTTTTTTTTACCTCCCACTGGACCCATTATGGTTTGCAAATGTAACCAAAATTGTCAGCTAATTGCATTTGCTTTTACAACTTACAGTCGTTTTTTCCCTGTGATTTATTGTGTCATCTTGCTCTGTTCTAAATATTTCTTCTTTAAAGGGACACTCCAGGATCTCCAAACCTCTGTATATTTGCACTTTTATAAACTAGTCTTGTTATACCTCCCTCCCACCCCTGCTATCAATCAGACAACAGGTTATATTACTTAGTTGTTTGTTTAGCTCAGTGACATGTCTCTTACATGTGTCTCTTTGTGTGTCTCTTACTTCCCTCCAGTCTCTGTGTCTCTTACTTCCCAAAAGCCTCATAGTGTCTCTTTCTCCCACAGCCCCTTTTTGTGACTTTTTCCCCCCAGCCTGCCCCTTTGTGTGTCTCTTTTTCTACCAGTCCCTTGTCTTCCAAATGTCAGTGAGAAAAATCTGGTACAGCATCAACTAAAGTCAAGCCAAAGGCCAACTGTATATATCACAGAATGTATACTTTATACCACGAGTGCTTTAACCCTGAGCGGTGTACCTTGGAACAGTGTTCTTGCTTCATTTCAATCACTGTTTAGCGATCAGATGTAAGAACCCAACTTCTTCACACAGTGTTGCATAGAAAAACACTTTCTTTTATTAACAAATATTAAAATAATGTATCTTCACGCAGTAGGGTAGTGCAGAGACTGAGCAGTTCCCATGTATATGTCAGTGAGAATAGTTAAATCTTTAGTTATCACTTTCTATGCCTGCAGTACTAGGTCACTTTCTCATGCAGAGAGAAGATAAGATGTTAAGGCATGGAGGTCACAGCAAAGCCCAAGATCAGTCTTTATGGCATGGTACCAGTCAAGGAGAGGCTGTTACATGAGAAAATGTTAGAATCTTAACTGCACGAGTGTTCCGGGGGTACAGTCTGACAGGCAGAGTCCATGATGGATGAAATCATAGATTTTATGTCAGAATTAACAAATGACAGACTTTGGGAAACACAACTCGGAGAACTGATCCTGTCACTAAAACTCTACTTTCATAAAACAATTTAAAGAAATAATGGTGATAGATTACTATTATCTTCTAACCAAAGTATTGTGAGGCCATTTGTAATTATCTGCTTATCTGTTTCACAGTTTGACACAATGCTGTAGATATCAGTAGCCAAACTGAATATGGCATTTGCTCCCAACATTCTAATGAACACAAAAGTGAAAATTATTTTTTTAACTTCCTGATGGTTGTGTGTCCAACATGGCAAGATACAATCATATTTCGCTAGTAATCTTAGATTTAGCATTTATTCAAAACAAACTGCTATACACTTAAAGCTGGTTAACCCAAGGCATGCACAGTTTATTTTTAAAGGGAACCCGTCACCACTTACCTGAACTTATGCACCATCCATGGTCGCAACCTAATGTCTCTACTTGGGCTCCTCACTGATTTGCCCTGCTTGGGGGCACTTCCACAAACAGAGCAAGCCTCCTCTATTCTGTTTGTGTGTTTGGCGAGGAGCGGAGTGTATATGTGGGGGGTACAGTGCATGAATGTGTAGAGAGTTATTGTGTGTGTTGGTGTAGGGAGGGGGCAGATTAAAACAAATATATATATGTGACAGACCCATCCGTATGAACTAAAATTGCTGTGTTCTTCTGTTTTGCCGTTTGTATGAATTTCCCCATTCGTATGCCTTGTTTAAGGGAATGTACTTTTCTTTCGAACGGAACTACGGAACGGACGGCCACCCAGAAGAGAAGTGTGCTGCTGGTTAACCTATTGATCTCAATTAGAACGTTGCGGTTAACTTCTCAATTAAAACCGAATACAGGGTGGTCGTCATTCGTATGTCGACCACGAGGCGGTGGCTATTTTAACCATGCGAAAGACCAGCGGTGTTCGGCGGTTATTTCACGGAACTTAAAAACGGACACTTTTTCAACCGAACACCGCTGAAGCCGTCGACCTCCCTTCTCAATCGACAGAAGTATGCGAACACCGGCCGTTCCAGAGGTTTAAAGGCACGAATGGACTTACCCCAGATAGCCTTCCCATGGAGTCAATCGCATACTGAAGAACTGTAATAGACTTTGACTCCATGGCGATTGAACTGTGCGTATGGGATCTGAGCGCTATTCGCCAATAATATGCACTCAGATCCAGGCTATCTGGGGATGTGTTATACGAATGTAATATGTTCGGCAGTTATAAAGTTATGTATTTTTATGTGTTTTGTGACTTGAATTTAAAATGGCGATTTGCCTCTGCTCTGGGAGATAATTGAATTACTTCTCAATTATCTCCCGAGCAGAGGGGAGGAAACTGTGATGTATGCTGGGAATATTGTGGGATTGTATGTCTGGAATGTCCCCATGTCCATCTGCTATTCCAGTCTCCCATTTGATCCCCTAGGGGAGTGTCCACCAAGTGGGAGACCTGCATAAATACGGGCAGGTAGCCCACAGTAAACTCAGTTTGTGTTTTACCCCCAAAGCGGAGCTTGGTCTCGTTATTGGGGGGATTTTATTACCGGCGACTAGAGACTGCTCATTGGAATTATTTGCCGCTTAGAAGATATTGGTGTTCAGCTAATATTGGCAGTTCGTGTATTTGGAGCTTGTGAAGGGAAGGAGCCGTACGGGTACCGTTCGGGAGTTTGGAGTGTTCCCTGGCTGGCGGTTCGCATGGTTATACTGCATACGCTACCAGACCACATTATTGCGAACGGGGAGCATTCACTAAACGGCGGTTTGTACATTTATTACTGAAGGTACCGTAACAATATATGTTTTTAAATTAAAATAAATATACTCCCTTCTTACCTTTACCCATTACTTCCAAGCCCTGGTGGTCCTAGTGGGGAATGAACTCTAGCCTGCAGATCCTGGGGCTAGAGTTACTCTCGCGAGATCCGGAGCATTGCTGGGTTCTCTCCATCCCCTGCTTGCTGCTGCATTTCATTGCCAGCAGGCCAGCGGGCCGGTGAGGTGTGCAAGGCGGGCCTTGAGGTGTGCAAGGTTCCCTGAGGCAGTGTGGGGACTTCTTTTTGTTTTTGGCAATCGTGGCCATTTTCTTTTTTCTCAATAAACCAAAATCCAGAGTGACATCACACATTGAGTTGGCTCTCAGCTAGTTATTAAAGCCCATCTTCTCCTGAGTGTACCTCTCAATATGGACAATGTATCAGCAATTTTAATTTGTAAACTGCCTAATAGGAATCAAGTCCAAGACTCTAGCAGGTATTGCCAAAGACAAATTGCTTCATTTTAATTGGTTACTGAATGTTCTACATTTGCATAAGTTTGATTGTCTTCTTTGTTCCACCAAAGTTGTTGTTACCTATTTTGCTGCTGGAGGTAGTAAAGAAGGAATTAAATTCACAATATGATCCGGCTGTTTGAGACATAATTTAGATTGTGCTTAAAATTAAATTGAGTAATATCATTGATGGCGGTGTACCTTTAAGGAGATCAGGCATACATTAATGCATAGTTCTGCATTGTACACTGTTTTATATGCAGATTTTGTTTTTTGTTTGCTTAGATAAAGTACTTAAGCAATAATGGAACAATGTACTTATTAATCTGTTTATTGTAAGCAGTTTAAATGTATATGTCTGGATTTTGTGTTTATAGAGCATATGTTCGTTTTAACTGAAGTGGCATTTTTTTTTCAAATTATATCACACATGCATTTGATCCATTTTTCTTCTATTTTTACCATCTATTTTCTTTTATGAATCTCTGGGAATGAAAAGTGATGTTTATATTTTTATATACAGCAGATTTAGCAATACCATAAAGAAAGTAACGGAAGGTCCTGTGACCGGACATGTGGTCCAAACTATTATTCACTTTTTGCCAAATTTGAGCAGCTTATTTTTTAAATTAATATTGGCTTGGACGTCTAGAGACAAAACAAACAAGCATGGACTGATTGCAAAATGTAATGTTCTCTTGCAATTTGTATGTTTTCCAGTAACTGCTGTTAAATAAATAGAGGAACATCCACAATCCAAATTAAATGTCATGCGGGGTCTACTGACTAAGCAGTGAGTGGTTTTGAGTTGAGAAATGATTTTCAAAATATAATCTGAATTAGCCAAGATAGCAGATAATCAGGAGAACCCACATTAATATTTCTGATATCTATATATGAAAAGAATCAGCCTTTATTTTACACCTTTGGGTAATACAATCCAGTGCAAAGTATGTTCCGATTGTCGTCAAAGTCTACTTTGCATGTTTGCATGAGGCGTGAACTAAATGTTGCTTCTTTTAGTTTTAAACACTTTTATTTGTCGTGGTTTGGTAAAAAGCAAGACAAGTGTATAAAATACAAGTACATCGCCAAAAACCAGCAAGACTGCATGTGCGTATAGGGGCTTGTATATCTTGCACGACATTTTTTTTAAACATAAAAAAAAAAAAAAAGAAAAACTAAACAAAAACTGTGCTCTCTGGCAAACTGCAGGCTGCTTCTTTTAATATTTGAATATAAAGTAGTATTTCATCTGTGAAATCCTGATTTAACAGTATATTGGTTGTGGGATGAACTGTCCTGCAAGGAATTCAAGTGAGTGTGTGTATAATAATTGAAAATGAGGTTAGGAAAGCACAGGAAAAGCGATGCTGCATAATCTGGCTAAATTCAGGAAAGGGGGTTCTTCTATAAATTAGCCAAGTTGATAAAAAACCTAACCCCGCGCCTTCCCTACCTGGGGTTATTTACCAAAGGGAAAATTGTCGGGGGTTTAGAGTGCATTCAAAGAAAATTTCATATTTTGCCAAGATAGCCAAATTTGAATCATAGCTGATTTGTAGAATTTTTCCAATTCAACTATTTTGGCCTTAGATTTGAAATTCACTTTCAATTCTCACCTCAGTAAATAAACCTGATATAAGGGATATTGTCACTTCTCTGGAAACTATAACACTGACTGTATGTTGGTTTAAAGGAACATGTATTCCTGACCCCATAGTGTTTAACCCACCATTTAGGTGGCTGGCACCCCCTTGGCCCCCTTAGATAACGTGAAACTCACCTTATTTCCAGCGCTGAGCGGGTCCGCCATCATTGGCCCCTCCCCCGATCCACTTCCTTGGTGACATCATCCCATAGGGAAAGCATTTGATTGGCTGAAAGTGGCAAGGAGTTGGGTGAAAAGGCAGTGTTTGCATGAAAATGCCTGAAGGGAATGATTATACTCCCCAGAACAACTACATTAAGCTGTAGTTATGGTGACTACTGTGTCCCTTTAACCCCTTAAGGACGGAGCCAAATGTACACGTTGTGAACGAAACAAAATGTAAACAAAACCTGGCATTTGACCTACATGTCTGTCCAACCGTAATTCACCTCTTTCATATTAAATGCACCCACCCTTATTATATATCATTTTATTCAGGGGAAACAGGGCTTTCATTTAATATAAAATATTTAGCTATGAAACATAATTTAATATGAAAACAATGGGAGAAAATAATTAATTTTTTTATTTTTTTAGTTCTACATGACATTTTAACTCACTAGAAAAACAGAATAGATTTCCTGGAAAGGCAGGGAAATATATAGGTGGATTGGCGCTATATCTAAAGGTCAAGCGGTGCAACAACTCCCAAGTGCCAAAGAATCACCAAACAGCACTTTAAGCATATATCATTGATAAAAACACAGAAAAGAAATAGGGAGGTGCAATGTATGCATTCTGGTTCTTTTGACCTTATGACATTTTAACTGTCAATGTCATAATACTGTTTGCTTTTACTGCAATAAAATACACATATTTGTATTCAGCGATGTCTCACGTGTAAAACAGTACCCCCTATGTACAGGTTTTATGGCGTTTTGGGAAGTTACAGGGTCAAATATAACATGTTACATTTGAAATTGAAATTCGCCAGATTGGTTACGTTGCCTTTGAGACTTTATAGTAGCCCAGGAAAGAAATTTACACCCATAATGGCATATCATTTGCAATAGTAGACAACCCAAGGTATTGCAAATGGGGTATGTCCAGTCTTTTTTAGTAGCCATTTGGTCACAAACACTGGCCAAAGTTAGCTTTAGTATTTGTTTGTGTGTGAAAAATGCAAAAAACGCCAATTTTGGCCAGTGTTTGTGACTAAGTGGCTACTAAAAAAGACTGGACATACCCCGTTTGCAATAACTTGGGTTGTCTACTATTGCAAATGGTATGCCATCATAGGGGTAATTTTCATTCTTGGGCTACCATAGGATCTCAAAGGCAACGTACCCAATCTGGCGAATTTTAATGTGAAAAAAATGAAACACAAGCCTTATATTTGAGCTGTAACTTTTGAAAACACCATAAAACCTGTACATGAGGGTACTGTTGTACTCGGGAGACTTCGCTGAACACAAATATTTGTGTTTCAAAACAGTAAAAAGTATCGCAGCAATAATATCGTCCGTGTAAGTTGCTGTTTGTGCATGAAAAATGCAAAAAACTTCACTTTTACTGGCGATATCATCGTTGTAATACATTTTACTGTTTTGAAACACTAATATTTGTGTTCAGCGAAGTCTCCCGAGTAGAACAGTACCCCCCATGTACAGGTTTTATGGTGTCTTGGAAAGTTATAGGGTTAAATATAGTGCTAGCAAATCAAATTCCCTTTACTTTCGGCATGGGTTGTCAGGCAGGTCCTGCTAATTGTAATTAATTAAGATACCCAATTATGTAAAAATATTACAGAAATATATATGTAGAATTAATATATGTATATATATACGTATGTGAATATATATGTATATATTATATATAATTTTTTAAAAATATTTTTATTTATATATAGGTATCTATATAGTGATATATACGTATATATTTATGTATATAGATATATATATTATTTCGTTCTACGTGTATTTTGATATAAATATATATATATTAATATCACAATACAGTTAGAACTAAATAACACACATCTATATATTTTTTAATTATTATTTTTTTATAATTTTTTTTGTTTTATATTTTAACGTATTTACATATTTTATTTTTTTATATTATATATAAATATATATATAACAATAATTATATATATATATTTAATCAGTATCAGTATCAGTATCAGTATCAGTCTATATATTAATAGTAAAATACACCTAGACAGTGTATGTGATTGCATGTATATGTGTATATATATACTTAGATCATATATATATAGTATATATATATGATCTAAGTATATATTATTATTTTTTTTACACTGATTAACTTTTTTTAATTTTATTTCCAGCCAGCAGGGGGACCACCTGTCATTACAGGCAGCCCCCCTGCTGGCAATGCTGCAGCCAGCTATCCCGGCCATGTGATTGTGAGGTCCTCGTGTGGGACTGCCGGCGACCGGGTAAGTAAGAAAAGACCGGAGGGCGTACTATTACACCCGGCGGCGTTTAGTACGCCCCCCGGTCTTAAGGGGTTAACCCCTTTTCCTGAAATGTTGTTTTTATTCTAAATGTATATTAAAGATTTAGAAATTAAGTTCACAATCCAGTTCAGTCCACGCACAGTCAGGGCACATATTTCATTTGAGGAGACGAGACAAAACAAAGTTTTAGTTTCCTCTCCTGTCTCGATTCTTTTTCCATGCCAAGTGACACTTCATAACAGTGACGGACGACGATCCACGATAGAACTGCAGAATTCTAGGCTGGAGGTGAAAACAGTGTGTGGGATTTCTACCTTTTATTTTATTATTATTTTATTATTTATATAGCGCCATCAGATTCCTTGGCGCTTCTACCTTTTTTTTTTTTTTTTTCAAACTTTACAAACACATATTTTTTAAATATACCGGATAGTAAACATAGTTTTACAACGGTACCCAGTTAAAATTAGTATAACTGGAAATATTACTCAAACTCAAGAAATTTGCGAAAGATTCAGCAGAATTTCTCATAAGGTAAGGTGGCCAGATCAATATGTAAACAGTTACAATGAATGCTTTTATAAAACTGTTTAAAATATACTTTTTTTTTTACCTATTGTTCATATACAATTTGCAGGATGTTTTTTTTTCCAAGATGGTTCCACAGCTCTACTATATACCCTTTGAGGGATCACCGGTGACACCTGTTTCCTTTCTTACAAAATGCTTGAATAAATCCGTTTTGGCCCGAGATACTTATTATGCCTGGATTTGCTGGTTAGTATTGTTGCCTCAAGGGTTCATGGTTAATCACAACGTGCTCACATTGGCAGCGTGGCTGGGTTCTGTCGATGGCTGACCAGGCTCACCATCTGTCTCTTGCTGAATGGCTAGAGGCAGGGCTCCTGATAACAGTGCCAGAGGTAAGACTGCAGAACAAAGACAAGGCTCCACAGGTGACATGTTAATGCAGAGGAGTATAACGAGGAGAGAGCAAACAGCTCACAAATTCTTCTTTTTTTAAATTTTTTTTATTTATTCTATATTTTACATGAAAGTTTGTTCTCTAAAGAAAGAATTGGCGTGAGTTAAAAACAAAGTTGATAAGTTTAGGCCGCAAAAAAAAACAACAAAAAAACAACCTTAACCTGAATTTCTGTAATAATTATATATAATTTTTCATTATCATATTGTTTTGACCTCAGATTCGCAAGTTGGTTGTCAACTTACAACAACTTGCTGTTTTATAAATGAACCCCTTAAGGAAAACAGTAATGAACAGATGGTGAATGAATTCTGCCTGTCACTCACAGAAGGAAGGACGGTATTTGGTTACGTGTAGACAAGATGCAACTTTAGCTTTTGCTGAACTGAAAAACAAACCTTGACATAGGTGTTTTAGTATCAACTGTTTCTAACCTACACCACAAAATAGAATGACATGCTGAAAGGAAATAGAACCAACGATATAGTGCCCGAGGGAACATGATGAAATCCATATTAAAAGGAAGACCACCTTACTGTAGAGCCACGAATGGCTGTTCTGTCATGGCTGCAGCAAGTAGCATTGATATAAAGTGTTACAAAGTCTCGCAAACCATGGAACACAATATATTCTAGTGTGTTCTACAGGTGATACTCGAAAAATTAGAATATCGTGCAAAAGTTTATTTGTTTCAGTAATGCAACGTAAAAGGGGAAACTAATATATGAGATAGACGCATTACATGCAAAGCAAGATAGTTCAAGTCGTGGTTTGTCATAAGTGCGATGATTATGGCTTACAGCTCATGAAAACCCCAAATCCACAATCTCAGTAAATTAGAATATTACATGCAATCAATAAAACAAGGAGTGTACATAGAACAATATCAGACCTCTGAAAAGTATAAGCAGGCTTATGTACTCAGTACTTGGTTTGGGCCCCTTTTGCAGCAATTACTGCCTCAATGCGGCGTGGCATGGAAGCTATCAGGCTGTGGCACTGCTGATGTGTTACAGAAGACCAGGATGCTTCAATAGCGGCCTTCAGCTTTTCTGCATTGTTCGGTCTCATGTCTCTCATCTTTCTCTTGGCAATGCCCCATAGATTCTCTGTGGGGTTCAGGTCAGGCGAGTTTGCTGGCCAATCAAGCACAGTAATCCCACGGTCATTGAAGCAGGCTTTGGTGCTTTTGGCAGTGTGAGCAGGTGCCAAGTTCTGCTGGAAAATGAAGTCAGCATCCCCATAAAGCTCATCTGCGGAAGGAAGCATGAAGTGCTCCAAAATCTCCTGGTAGATGGCTGCCTTGATCCTGGACTTAATGAATCACAGTGGACCAACACCAGCAGATCACATGGCTCTCCAAATCAACACAGACTGTGGAAACTGCACACTGGACTCCATTCTTCCTCCAGACTCTGGGTCCTTGGTTTCCAAATGAGATTCAAAAGTTGCTCTCATCACAAAAGAGGACTTTGGACCACTGAGCAACAGACCAGGTCTGTTTTTCTTTAGCCCAGGTAAGATGCTTCTGATGTTGTTTGTTGTTCAGGAGCGGCTTGACAAGAGGAATACGACATCTGAAGCCCATGTCCAGGATCCGTCTGTGTGTGGTGGCTCTTGATGCACTGACTCCAGCCTCAGTCCACTCCTTGTGAAAGTCCCCAACAGGATTGTCAGCCTTTTCCTGACAATCCTCTCTAGGCTGCGGTCATCCCTGCTGCTTGTGCACCTTTTTCTTCCACACTTTTCCCTTCCACATAACTTTCTATTAATCTGCTTTGATACAGAACTTTGGGAACATCCATCTTACTTCACAATTACCTCTTGAGGCTTTCCCTCCTTATGGAGGGTGTCAATGATGGTTTTCTGCACAACTGTCAGGTCAGCAGTCTTCCCCACCCTGCTGTTATGGGTTACTTAGCTGATTAGGGTGGGACACTGTGGGCCTAGAATATTGCATCTTTTCACAATATTCTAATTTACTGAGATTGTGGATTTGGGATTTTCATGAGCTGTAAGCCATAATCATCGCACTTATGACAAATCACAGCTTGAACTATCTTGCTTTGCATGTAATGCGTCTAACTCATATATCAGTTTCCCCTTTTACGTTGCATTACTGAAATAAATGAACTTTTGCACGATATTCAAATTTTTCGAGTATCACCTGTATACACTAGATCACAGGTCAGCAACCTATGGCATATGGCACTCG
>OW240915.1:27806675-28118016 GCA_933207985.1 Pelobates cultripes
CACAGTATTGACTAATACTGGGAGCCGAGGATATTGTGTTTTGTTTAGAGGCTCCACCCAGGATAAACTCCTCGATATCAGCGGCCCGCTGACTCAGATCTTCCTTATAGGGGAACTCTGATCGACTCTTATCTCCTCCGGGAGTGGACCCAAAGAGCAGTCTGTCTACTGGGCGATGCCAATGTGGCCCTCAACTTTGAACGTCGCAAGGCAACACTTTACAAACTTGATGGGAAATTGGCTGATTTGGCCTCTAAAGAGCTGTGTCCAGATGCCAAGGGCCTGCTATTCGGAGAAGCCTTCATGAAGTAATTCAATCGGCACGTCTCCATCTACACGTCCCTCAACAAGGCACAACAATCCCTCCAAAGGGTCTTCCGGGGATCGTTTTTTCTTCCAGGGCTGATCGGCACAGGGGCCATGCCACCAGCAGAGCTGCCTTCATGGGCAACAGGCCCCGCATCTTGGAGTCCTTCTCTTCCTCCTCATCCCGGTACCAGTACCGTCCATTGTTTTCCCGAGGATCTTCCAGATGCCAAGGTGCTTCGTCCACACGGGCAAGATATGCCTCAGGTAAGAGTCCTGCCTTATTTACCATACTTACCCATTACGGGCAGGCTGTCTTACTTTTTTCCTCAGTGGGAGATCCGTGGGTTCTGCAGACCGTGTCTGGATTCCGGATCGATTTTGTGGCACCTCCAAAGCAGGCCTCTCCTCCAAGACCTATTCGTATGAACAAGGAGTAGTCCGACCTGGTCCATTCAGAAATACTCGCCCCATTGGACAAGGGAGCAGTGGAGAGGGCAACAGGCCCCCCTCGCTTTTTGAGCAATATCTTCCTGGTGAGGAAGAAGTCAGGGGATTTCTGCCCTGTAATTAATCTGCGTGCCCTTAATAAGTTGTCTACCAACATTTCAAGATGGAAGGCATCGACCTCCTCAGGAAGCTACTCCGCGAGGACGTCTAGATTTGAAGGACGCTTACCTCACGGTTCTGTTCCATTAAGAGGACAGGTGTTTCCTCCCATTCCTCTAGCGGAAACGCGCCTGGCAGTTCACATGCCTTCCGTTTGGCCTCAGCTCGGCCCCATGGTGCTTCACCAAACTGTTGATGCTGGTCATGATGACACTGAGAGCCAGGGGGATCAGGTCAACCGTCTATCTGGATGATATTCTGTTGATGGTGCAAGACCCCAATGTTCTGCGTCGGCAGATGGCGTTCGCGATCCGTCTGCTCCAGGACCTATGTTTCGTCATCAACGCAGAGAAGTCGGAACTGACCCCCTCTCGGTCGGTCCAGTTTCTTGGTTTTGTGGTGGATTCGGTTCAGGCACTGCTTCACCTTCCGGTATCCAAGGTGGCCGCCATCAGGAAGGACATCAGACGCCTAGTCAGCAATCCGAGGCCCACATTAAGGGATCTGGCATGGACGATAGGTCTGTTATCTTTCTCCATTCAAGCCATCTTCCCGGGACCCCTGCACTACTGGGCTCTCCAACGCCTGAAGGCTCGCTAGCTTCGCTCGTCCACCTCCTACTACCAAATTGTGTTGCTCTCGGACGAAGCCCGTCTGGAACTCCATTGGTGGCTTGGACACATGGAGGCCTGAAACAGCATGGTGATCTTCGGATCCAAGCCAGACTTCGTCCTGGAATCGGATGCCAGCTGCCTAGGCTAGGGCGCTACTTGCGATGGCGTGGCAACAGGAGGGCTCTGGACCCAGGAGGAGAAGACTCTTCACATCTAATGTTTGGAGCTGATTGCAGGGTCTTTTGCCATTCGCAGCTTCACCAAAGGAAAGAGTCACTGCTCATTGCTTCTTCGCATGGACAACGTCTCGGCTGTCCGTTACATAAACCGGCTGGGAGGTTCCCGTTCCCAACTTCTGTCGAATTTGACGAAAGACCTTTACCAGTACTGTCAGTATAGGAAGTTATCGATCATAGCAGAATATCTTCCGGGACAAGACAATCTTGTGGAGGACTGGTTTTCCCGACACTGAAGAGATGCCAGCAATTGACAACTTCACCCTCCGGTGTTTTAAATGCTTGACTTCCTGCGAGGTCACTTCTATGTGGATCTATTCGCGTCCAGTGCTAATCGTCAGATGGAATTGTTCTTCAGCTGGATTCCGGATCCCCTCAGCGTGGCAGTGGACGCATTCCTCCAAGTGTGGCCTCCATCTGGGGCATATGCGTCTCCTCCCTTCTCCATGATTCTTCGGACGTTATACCGGATCAAGCTTTTGAGGGTGTCTATTGTCCTGATCGCACCACTTTGGAGGAGCCAAAAGAGAGTTACTCTGGGACTCTTGGACGCTTGGCACCAGATGATCATATCTGGTGATCCTGGCATGGCTGGTGTCTGGAGAGACATTTGGATCCCTTTACGGCCCCTATTATGGCTGTCCTGAACTTCTTGACTGAATTGTATTCTCAGGGTAAGTTATATAGGACTATTAACGTTTTTCAATCGGATATCTCAGTGGCTCATGTAAATTCTCTAGGTTCTGGTGTTGGTAGGGGCACCTTGGTCTGCAGACTGCTCCATGGGGTGCACCTTTCGAGATCCCCTTCTTCTTGCTAGTCTTAATTTTGGGATGTCTGGCTTGTTTTGCGAGGAATGGCCTGATAACGGGACTTGTCTCTGCGCCAGCTTTCCGCTAAACTGGTTCTGCTGTTATGTCTTGTGTCCTTTCGTCACGTTTCAGATGTCCGTGCCTTTGACATAGAATCTTTTTCTTTTTCACCAGATGGTGTGTCTGTTTCTATCACACGCAGGATGAAATCTAGTTTGTCTTCTGTGTCGTATCCCTACTTTCCAGATAGACCACGTCTCTGTGTGGCAAGTTGTCTACGGACGTATATCTCCGTGGGCAGCTATTGATTTCCTACGTCCGACCGTTTGGGGCTGTTTCTGCACTTACGATCGCTCATTGGATTTGATGGATTCTTTCATTGGCTGGCATGGCGAGTTCCTTTGGGGCGCATTCAGTTCAGGCGCTGCAGCTCCAGCAGCTCTAGAAGTTGGTGCTGATTGGTCTAGGGAATCGACTTTCCATACCTTTTTATTTCCGTCCGCGATCTCATGTTTCTTCTGTCTTTATGTTTGGGCATTAAAATTGCAAATAGGAAGCCTCCTTTCTTGCCATAAAATTAGGGATTATTCTAGCCTCGGTGAAGGAATAATCTAAATTTTATTAAAGACGAGAAGCAAATATTTCCCCCCCTTACTGCTTCCCGCCCTGGAATGGGTTTGTTTTTTGCTGTTGTGTTAACCGGGTTATTGTTGTGCACATTTTCGTTACTGCGGTTTTGGTTGTCCGTGTGCATTTATTTATCATGTCGTATTCCACTGATGTTCTAATTCTGTATGGTGTGACATTCTGCTTTGGCAGTTTACTTTCACAATGTTTCTTTTTCCTTGCAGTGTAATCTGAAGTTGTTCTGGTTATGGCGGTTTCTCATCTGAGTGTGCCGGATACAGTTGGTTTTGCTTGGTCTTCATGCTCTCCTGCTCGACCTCATCAAAGAAAGAGGAAGTGGGAGGGTCTGCCTAAGTGGTTTCATACTGCTGTTATTTTGTTCTGATTGGTTGTTTTGAAAAGTTATGTTAACTATTTCTTTGCTGCTGGAGGTTTTCAGTAAGGAAGGTAAAGCACATATTTGCCTCCTGTCTTTAATATAATTTAGATTATTCCCTGACTGAGGCTATCATAATCCCTAATTAATATAATTTTGAGCTTGATGAATAACTATAACAATCTTGATTCACAATCGATAACAATCTTTCTCTCGAGTATACAGGGGAGATATATCAAACTGTTTTGCCTTTATTTTTGGTCTCTAACCTGTTTGCATTTGTTAAATTATTCTAAAAATAGCCTAACCAGTGATGTGAAAAACTGTGAAACACACACTTTTCCGCTTAAAACAAAAAAGATGGAAAGTTCAGATAAATGTGCTGCATCGTAAACAGTGACGCTTAAGGTACAGGAAAGGCAACAGATGAAAAAAACCTGAAAGGTTTAATACAAAAAAAAAAAAAAGTCAACAAAAATGCCAAAATATGTCCATGAGTCTCATGATCAAACTTATTCTATTAATCTTTTCAGAGTATGCTTGGTAAAAATGTTGCCATCAGAATGGTGGGTTTAGAATTTAGTATTATGGTAGGTACTTATGCTCATTTATAGGGTACCTGCATGCAGGGTGCTGTGAACTATAACTCCCATTATAAAAGTCATGCGCCCATAACTTATAACATTTCCCTTGTCCAGTAAGGGCTAAGGGTCATTCCATTCTTCACTGTCTAAAGAAACCCCCGAACCCCCCCCATTAGTAACCACAAAGTGAAAGTATTGTTTAAGGAATATTATAAATGGAGAGAGAACTCTCTCTGGCTTATCAGTCATTATTAGTACATTCCGTTCTAGGTGCCTTCTAAAGCCATTGCTGACAAATGATGTCATCATCCGTGTACGAAAAATCTGATCCAATCTGATATATATTGATATATGGCTCTGTAAACGTAATATATTTCAATCCAAGCTAGAATGGAGGAAACGAAGCCTGGGGCCCTTGAACTATTCATAAAGAAAATCTTGGCACTGATTTCTTTTTTAGGAAGTGTTGCCTAAGGTAACAAACTATTTTGCTGGCATCAAAGAACTGTAATTCCCTCATATTTTGGCTTTTGACATTGCTGCACCCAAACGGTGTTAGTTTTTTTTTTCTCGTATAATACATTTGCCTTCTTTTTTTCGTGATGAAACCTGTTTAAATGTTGTATGAAAAATGTATATCAAAAGTATTCTTTTTTTGGATGAGGTGTGGGAGTGAGAGCTAAATCTAACTAAATTCTCCTATTTAGATATTTAACTATTGGATTACTAAAAACATGCAATGCATTTTTAAGCTTATAATTGCCACAGCATTATGAGATCGGTAAGAATTTCCATGAGACGTGTCTCTCTCAGCTAGCAGAGAATTATGGGTGTTGTAGTTCACAACACCTATGTGTCCACAACACTTGTGCTGAAGCTTGACACCCTTAGTTACTTTAGGTGGAATTTTGGGAAGTTGATGAGGATTCCACATATCAGGCCATAGTAGCCAAACTGGAAAGATTCTCCAAATCATGTTTGCAGCTCAACTAGTTTTGCCTGAACTTTTAGATTCAAAGGAAAATTCTCATCAGTACTAGGTTTAGCAAGTGACTTTATGTGACATGCTATGTGATAATAAAAAGCTGTGTTGCTTACTGTGGTGGACCGTCTATTGCCCTGCCTGGGTACCAACACCAAACGCACTTCCTTGTTATCATCGAGCTACCATAAGCACTTCGCCGGGACACCATAAGCACTTCAGCCCCTTAGCTGCCGCAGCTTGGCTGGGATCTCACTGTCACTTCCCATCCTAGATCCGAGTCCTGGATCCAGCTCCCAGTGGTCAGAACTCTCCTCCAGAGAGTATAGCAGTATATCAGTAATTATCGCCAGTATCGCATATCCCTCCACACATGAGCCGAGCCTTAATGCTAGGAAGTCATCTGTTTAATGCAGGCACAGTCACAGGATTTATACAAACAGTAAACTCCTCCCCTGTGAATGAGAGATAATTGAGTCAGGAACTGTACAAACTTAATTCTTCAGGTATAGAGAAACATACAATTTTAAACCACCCCAAAAGTGCCCTCAAAATCCATGGAAACCGCACAAGAGTCTCATCCTCGGATAGCCCCGATCTGAGTGACCAACATATCCAACAATCAGATCGGTTCAGTGGTTTTGATTTTCCATGGAAGTCAACTTTTGACTGACCGTACACATGGCTTCTGCCGAAAATATTTCCATAAGAAAAGTGGTAGCGGTTGGTCAATTTCGGGAGTGTAAAAACAAACAAACTACTGAACGTAATCCATAATGTGGAGATTGTTCACCTAAACGATTTGACCGAACAGCGCTCTTCTAAGATGTGAGGAAACGAACGATGCTGATGATGGAAGCTTAGCGGTGTTCGCGAGTTAAAGTGTCCGATTTGAGTTAAATGAACTTGACGACCAAACACAGCTGTCTGCATTTGTGTGATCAAGATGGCCGCCACCACATGTTCGTGCATACAAATGGCGGCCACCCAGATGAACACTTAGAACACTGAGGTGTGAATCGTAATTAATGTGTCAGTGGGGTTTAACAAGCATGCGGGTGGTCTGCAGTTTGTGGGTTTGTTCCCGAATAATATAGGGAAATCACATGAACAAAGTTTTTTAACAGTTCCTTTACATGGCCCACAGTCTTTGGGCAGGAGGCTAGCCAGCAGGTTCCTCCAGGAGCTCGTGGCAGAGGCATCTTTGCCACACTTATCATATGATAAAACAAGATCAGACAAGTGGACAAATTTAAAGTGATACCTCAAAGATTTGTAACACTTTATTATACATATATATATAAACACACGTTTTATTTGTTTTCTTTCAAAAACACCGTAATAAAATGCTGTGTGTGAGGATTGATTTTTTTTTCAGATTCATTGACCCAGATGATTTACTTACAACGTATTTGGTGTCAGTTCATGAGACTTCGTATTAATGAGCTAGATTAAGCACATAAGTGGCTTTGTTCATATATTACAAGAAACCGAGCTGTGAACCCTGCTTAATTTCTTTTAAACGTATACATTCCTTGATGGATTGAGTTGCACAGGAATAGAGCCAGTTATGCGGAAAAAAAATCCTTTTATACAACCTATGGTGGGGCAACCATTATGGATACCTAAATGATGAATATTTACTTAAAATATTTGTTAATTGAAACTTATATTTAATTTGAGATAACTGGCTGGAAAGTACAAGAAAATGAGTTTGTTCTGGAGTCAGTGGGAAAAAACCCTTAGAGATGTTAAGGTCAGAGCAGCTTTTTACACTCAAACTCTGCCAGAACTTTGCAAGTCGCAAGATGTTAGCAGGTTCACACATAAGACGGTACGTGTGCAAGGGCATCGGAAAAAAGCAAGAATGTTCTCCCAATGAGTTTTAGATTGTAAGCTCCCGGGATGTCTGGCTGGTCACTTTATTTGAAAGTGTTACAAATATCAGATTGATCTAAATTCCTTTCCAAGCAGTATTTATAATTCACCTTGCTGCTTTAAGCTAAATGGCAAATTATATTGTAGGGGTTTAAGCAGAGATTTTCCATTTAGCAAAAAGCAGCGGCGGGTAAATTATGAGAAAAGGACCGGCCTAATAAGTTAGCTTTGATGATGGTAGGTGAACTTATAGTTTAAAGGCTATTGCTTTGGTACTGTTTTTTAAATGGACGTAGGGTTCTGGGGTATTTGGAATAGCGTGCTGGTAACTTATTTTGGTTTTGTTTATTTCGAAAATGCACTCCGATTTAAATTGTGTTTGTTAGGATAAATGTTACTTCTGACCATAAATTACCACAAATGGCTGCTACACTGCTACATACTAAGGTATATCTGTGCATTAAAAAATAATACTCAAAGACATTGTAATATAATCTTTTCTTTTCATTAATAAAAAAAATATATATATATATATAACAGTTTCCCTTTAAATCCTGAAGATCACCAAACACAATAAATATGTCAGATTATGCAATGGAGAGAGCTGGTTGCCACCAGCCTTCTTTAGAATTTATTCCCAAGTAAGACTCTGTCTTTAAATTCTAATTCGCAAAAACACTTTTTTTTTAAATTCTGTTTCGAATTGCAGTTTATTTTTCCAGAGTCCTCTCAGTTGTGCAACTAACAATTTGTATTTAAGCTTATTTTGGCAAAACATAATTTTGCTTTGTGTCACATAATACTTTTTAAGGGACTTTACAGCATTTCCAGTCCACTAAAATGAAATGTTTGTATTTTACTTGGATCCTCTCTTGATTCAGCTGGATTTTTTTTTTTTCCAAGTGAAACTATTTTAAGGGGCTTTTGAAAATAAAAAGGAGAAGAAGTTCATGCGTATTTTAATTTGCAGCGCATTTAAGGGGGTTTTGAAAGTAAAAACGCAACAAATGTAAGGGTTTTTTCGAACATTGAAAAGAACAGAGTAACATTAATGGTCTTCAATTTGACTTATGTTGGACGCCTTATGACATAAATACTAGGGGAAAATAGCGATAGGAAGCATGGACAATGACGTTTAGTTAGTGTTAGAGGGTCCTGCTCAAAACATGCAACCGAAATAGTGGAGTATTGTTTGAGTGGAGAAAACCAACCACAACAAGCGAAAACCCAGTGGAGCGCTAAATATATACACTTACCCTCATATAAGGGAATGAATAAAACAGAATGTCTAAATGGAAGAAATAGACAGAATATGGTGTAATATGTCTAAGTACATAAAACAATATGTAGTCTATAGGAAACACACTCACATGGTGCTGAGCCTTATAGGGATAGGCTCAAGTCACTTGCGCAGAGGTATTTTAAGTTTATACCAAAACTTCTTCTGTGTGGATATGTAGAGTACTCAAAAAGGAGAAATAAAACAAATATAGTGAATTACCCTCACTATAAAAGTGAATACAATATACCAATCACTGCTCACCTTGTTGAGAGCCAAATGACTGGGCTCTCAGGGTAATGAGCACCGTGCCTTTAAGAGGGCACAACTCTTCTTTTAGCAGAGGACAACAGCAACATATGGGACTTGGAAATAGATTAAAAATAATTTATTTACCAAAATAATGGATATATAAAAATAAAGTAAAAAATACAGAATACCATAAGTATTATAGTCCCAAAATAGAAGATATGCCGTCCAAAATTGTCCGAGACGCGTTTTGCCTGAATCAACAGGCTTTCTCAATCGGTGTCCTCTTGTGCACATTCAGCCAGTTTTATATCCGGCGGTTCATCTGTAATTGGTCCCCTGTCGTGTGTCTCATCCAATCAATGCTTTGGTTTTGGGGGGTGGCGGTTAGCTCAGCTGTTTGTAGTCAGTCTCGTACAGACGGAAGAATATCCAGCGTCACGTCCGGTATCACGGTGTCGCCATTTTATGTATTGGCATAATGTTAGCCGGTATTGTGACTCAGGGCAAGTTCATCGTTCATGGCGATGGGCACCAGGTTTGCACCTAGTTATGCTAATTTATTTATGTCCTTTTGGGAACATAAGTTCATCTTTGGAGATCATAGATGGGGTGCAAACCTGGTGACCTATCGCCGTTACATTGATGATATTTTCTATATTTGGAAGGGCAATAGTGAGTCTTTGGATTGTTTTTTTGAACACTTAGAGGACAACAATTGGGGCATTAAATTTACTAAAAATTACAGTAAAAATTCAGTGGAATTTCTGCACTTAAACATATATATTGAAAACAACATTATTAAGACAAGCACTTTCTTTAAGAAAGTAGATGTTAATAGTTACATCCAACAAACTAGTTGTCACTAGTCCCCCTGGCTTTCAAATGCACCAAAAGCACAGTTGTTAAGGATAAAACGCAATTGCACGGATACAACTGTGTTTCAAGAACAGGCTCAAAAAATCATTAAAGATTTCTCCGAAAAGGACAATGATAGAGAATTATTAGAGAGAGCATATTATGAAACATCACTTAGAGATAGAGAGTCTTTATTAGAGTACAAATCCAAATCTACTACACTTGGAAATAATGGGATACCTTGTATATGTGATTTTAATGTTCAGGGCAAACAAGTGAAGAAAATAATCTCCAAACATTGGCCCATTTTAAAAAATGACAAAACACTAAATGCACTTTTGCCAGATCTCACAAATAACCACACAAATACAATAGGTAATAATCTATTTAACCCCTTAAGGACCAAACTTCTGGAATAAAAGGGAATCATGACATGTCACACATGTCTTGTGTCCTTAAGGGGTTAATGAACCCATGGGCTTTTATGGCTGTGGGGTATGTGGAGCATGTAGGAATACGAACAGCAAAAAAAGAGAAATCAGGGAATTTGTACACCCAAAGGACTCGAAAAAAGTTTTAAAATCAAAAACATTATTACGTGTTACTCTAAGAAAATAGTGTATATGATCACCTGTCCATGTGGATTATTATATATTGGACGCACTATCCGCCCCTTACAAATAAGAATACAGGAGCATATTAGGAATGTGAGGAATGTTTTTTTAAAACTTAGTTTATCTCTCCATTTTAAGAATTTCCACAATAGTGATCCCAGTAAAATAAAAGTTTTGGGAATTCAAAAAGTTACCCCAAATTGGAGGGGTGATGATTTAATTAAAAGGATGGGACAAGCAGAAATGCGCTGGATATTCAATTTGGATACCTTAAACCAAGTGGTTTGAACAGTGATTTTGAACTTTGTCATTTTTTTATAGAAATATTTTCTTACATTATTGACTATTTTTTATAACTATTTTTCTTATGGATGATTTTTTATTCATACATTTTTTATTATAGTATTTTTAATATAATATAGTATTTTTTAATGTAGTATTTTTCAATCTAGTCCCATCCTTTTAGGTTCATTTATATGTGTATAAGATATTGTAATTTGACATATGGTTTACATTTTTATATGACACTATGACACGATATGTGTATATATCTATAGGATGTTTAGGATACTTAACATCAATTATGTGGATTATGATCATGTCCTTATCTTTTATTATATGTCCTTATCTTTTATTACATGTCAATATATAGAGTATAACATATTCATAAGATGAGCTAATACACCTACAATAATCATTATGTTTTTCTTACAAACTTCTTGTAAAGAATGTGCTTTAATGCTTTGTTTTCTTTTTATATTACTCGATATTGGAAACTATGAACTTGGCCTGAGTCACAATACCGGCTAACATTATGCCAATACATAAAATGGCAACACCGTGATACCGGAAGTGACGTTGGATATTCTCCGGTACGTCCCTTCCGTCTGTACGAGACTGACTACAAACAGCTGAACTAACCGCCACCCCCCTAAACCAACGCATTGGATGAGACACACGACAGGGGACCAATTACAGATGAACTGCCGGATATAAAACCGGCTGAATGCGCACAAGAGGAGACCAATTGAGAAAGCCTGTTGATTCAGGCGAAATGCGTCTCGGACAATTTTGGACGGCATATCTTCTATTTTGGGACTATAATAATTATGGTATTCTGTATTTTTTACTTTATTTTTATATATCCATTATTTTGGTAAATAAATTATTTTTAATCTATTTCCAAGTCCCATATGTTGCTGTTGTCCTCTGCTAAAAGCAGAGTTGTGCCCTCTTAAAGGCACAGTGCGCATTACCCTGAGAGCCCAGTTATTTGGCTCTCAACAAGGTGAGCAGTGATTGGTATATTGTATTCACTTTTATAGTGAGGGTAATTCACTATATTTGTTTTATTTCTCCTTTTTGAGGACTCTACATATCCACACAGAAGAAGTTTTGGTATAAACTTAAAATACCTCTGCGCAAATGACTTGAGCCTATCCCTATAAGGCTCAGCACCATGTGAGTGCGTTTCCTACAGACTATATATTGTTTTATGTACTTAGACATACTACACCATATTCTGTCTATTTCTCCCATTTAGACATTCTGTTTTATTCATTCCCTTATATGAGGGTAAGTGTATATATTTAGCGCTCCACTGGGTTTTCGCTTGTTGTGGTTGGTTTTCTCCACTCAAACAATACTCCACTATTTCGGTTGCATGTTATTGTGTTAGGTTAGAGGTACCTACATGAGTGTTGAGCTGCTTTTTGGTATTTCTTTTGTAACTCTACCTTAAGCGCCTTATTTTTGACACAGTACATCTGGTTTATCTTTCCTGCTCAAAACAGTCTACCTTTTCATGTTGGCAGGCTTCATTTTTTTGTTGGCCAAAAAACAATCCCTTATTCTTAAACAGTGAAAGCACTGATGAGGAACTGACTTAGAATACACGTTTTACTTCCATATATTACGTTGTAGTGTTAGAAAAAAAACCAAGTGGGTATGGTGGTGGAATGGGAGGAGGCCATTTCCTAAAAGGGTACTTCAACTAAGATTTGTTTATTTATTTTGAACTTTTCTCATAATCAGATCAAGCTAATCAATAAATATGAGCAAACTATTTTGGTGAAAAATAATAATTTGTTCAAATGTTACTTTTTGTTAGTTTACTCATTTCAAACAACTTGAGGGAAACCAAGATCATATAACAACAAAATGAGTCCATTAAATGACAGAATTAGTGGACGGATTCACAGTTTACATTTCTACAATATATACAAATCCCAAAGGGTGTAAACACCTTCGTTGGCAATTTACTAACAGTAACAGAAGAGAAAAGGAATCTGGAAGTTATTGTTGTAAATTACTTAAAGGAAACAAACAATGTGGCAAAAGAGGAAGGAACTCAAACAGGATATTGAACTGCAAAGGAAGGGGTTCTAGGAGCAAAAATAGAAAGGTGTTGATGTCATGATAAATATCACTAACCACACGATCGAGACGATCGACATCGAAAGTAGCACTGATGGTAACATTGATTACGGCATCGTGGCAGCATTACTGATGTCATTGAAAGGCAAAAGCGCAAAACTGTGTCCATCTCCAGAAAGTAAAAAGCACAAAATAGGGAACCCTTAGTGTGGTATATCGGAAAATAATTAGTGCAAGAATGTGCGTGGGTATCTGGGTGTGTGAATGTGAGTGAGTGTCTGGGTCTGTGAATGTGAGTGGGAATCTGGGTGTGTGAATGTGAGTGGGAATCTGGGTGTGTGAATGTGAGTGGGTATCTGGGTCTGTGAATGTGAGTGAGTGTCTGGGTCTGTGAATGTGAGTGGGTATCTATGTGTGTGAATGTGAGTGGGTATCTGGGTGTGTGAATGTGAGTGGGTATCTGGGTGTGTGAATGTGAGTGAGTGTCTGGGTCTGTGAATGTGAGTGGGAATCTGGGTGTGTGAATGTGAGTGGGAATCTGGGTGTGTGAATGTGAGTGGGTATCTGGGTCTGTGAATGTGAGTGAGTGTCTGGGTCTGTGAATGTGAGTGGGTATCTATGTGTGTGAATGTGAGTGGGTATCTGGGTGTGTGAATGTGAGTGGGTATCTGGGTGTGTGAATGTGAGTGGGTATCTGGGTCTGTGAATGTGAGTGGGAATCTGGGTGTGTGAATGTGAGTGGGAATCTGGGTGTGTGAATGTGAGTGGGTATCTGGGTCTGTGAATGTGAGTGAGTGTCTGGGTCTGTGAATGTGAGTGGGTATCTGTGTGTGTGAATGTGAGTGGGTATCTGGGTGTGTGAATGTGAGTGGGTATCTGGGTGTGTGAATGTGAGTGGGTATCTGGGTCTGTGAATGTGAGTGGGTATCTATGTGTGTGAATGTGAGTGGGTATCTGGGTGTGTGAATGTGAGTGGGAATCTGGGTGTGTGAATGTGAGTGGGTATCTATGTGTGTGAATGTGAGTGGGTACCTGGGTCTGTGAATGTGAGTGGGTATCTATGTGTGTGAATGTGAGTGAGCATCTGAGTCTGTGAATGTGAGTGAGCATCTGGGTGTGTGAAAATGAGTGGGTATCTGGGTCTGTGAATGTGAGTGGGTATTTGGGTCTGTGAATGTGAGTGGGTATCTGGGTCTGTGAATGTGAGTGGGTATCCGGGTCTGTGAATGTGAGTGTGTTGTCTGTGTGTGTTAGAGTATAAATGTCTGATTGTGAGTGTGCATGTCCTGCATGTATAATTGTAAGTTTGTGTGTTTGTGCGATTTTGTGTATCTATGAGTGTGTCTATAGGTATATATCTGTGAGTGTGTAAGTGAATGTGTATGTGTATGAGAATATTTCTGATTGTGATTTTATTTGACTGTAACTGAATGTGTTTGTATGTAATTGTTAAGTATATGTCTGTACATTTATGTTCCTGTGTGTATGACCGTGTGCCCCTATCTGTGAGTGAGTGAGTGAGTGTTGTGTGACTGTTACTCTATAAGTGTGTAGGGTAGAAGTAGCTGGAAAAGCTTTTAAAAGGGTGCACACAGGGAACCTGGAAGGGGTTAAATGATCTACTTGCTATGGAAAGCTATGTCATGATGTGAATTGAGGAGAAAAGGGTACATTGCAGAGAACCATGGAATTCGAGTTTGGAAGGGTATAATTGCAAAGAAATGAGGACTTCCCAATTTTGGGAGTCATGGAGTATACTGCAGGCCTATGTGATTATTAATATTGCTTAGGGAGCGAGGTGTGGCTGGGTATAGGTCAGTGGCACTAACCAGAGCTTTATTGTAGGAGTTTCCAGCAGCAGGGGAGGTGTGGCATGCCTATCAGTACCCAGGGAACCAGTGTGTGTAGGGAAAGGGGGTGGCAAAATCCATTTTTGCCTGTGCAGCCAAAAATCCTTGGACTGGCCCTGCCCATTTTGCGCTCGTTGATTTGGTCCCCGTCAGGGCGCCGTGCAGGAAAGTGGCGGCGAGGCCAGGAGGTCTTTCGGTGAGAGGGTCCCCCCTGCAGTCTCACCCTCAGTTTCCACTGT
The DNA here is from genome assembly GCA_933207985.1 of Pelobates cultripes. Taxonomy (NCBI): domain Eukaryota; kingdom Metazoa; phylum Chordata; class Amphibia; order Anura; family Pelobatidae; genus Pelobates; species Pelobates cultripes. The sequence continues at coordinate 27,821,165 of OW240915.1, forward strand.
GTAGGCGGAACAATGCCACTTGTCGGAGTGGGCTTTGGATGAGGACAACTTTGTTTTCTTAGCACTATAGTTTCCCTTTAATATAATAAACTAGCCAATAAAGGCATTACACTAGCCTCTACTATCATACATATTTCATGGCTAACGTATTATTCTTTAGATTTATACAAGGCACTCTTATTAGCCCAGTGCAATTTTAATATATTTTATAAAAGTTGTATTTATATGATATAGTAGAGGAGTTCCCATGTCTTTGTGTTTTGCTTTAATACTCTAATTACAGGTTGATTTTAACCCCTTTCATCTTGAGACAGCAACGTGGGATGTTCTTACATTACATTTTATGGACTTTAGAGTAGAGTTTTACCTAATCTACAACGTTTAACTGTTTCTTTGGCTGCATGACCTACTTTGTTTATCATGGAATGATTTGTTCTATGCTACATACCGGTGAGGTATCAGGTTAACATGAAGTTAAGAAGTTCAGCCCAAATGCCTAAACTCCCAAAACCTTGTATGGTTTCTCTGATCCATTTCTGCCAGCTCAGTCCATTTTCTGCTCAGCTGATAAGAAACAAAATGTTATTTTTCAGTTGACTCTGGGTCTGAGTAAATTATCTTCCCAGTTGCAGGTTAGAGATTGCCCAGTGTTCTCTTCTCTCCACTCATCTACACATTAGAATCTATTATAACTTAACCTCCTTTTGCTCAGTTCTCTGTTGAGATCACTCTAGGTCCTGTAACTGTTACTGCGATCTTCTATTGTTGTGTGTTCAGAATTTTACAGTTACAGATTGCTTCCTATTGGTCAAGATGTAGGCACAAAACCTACACTAAGTGATTATATTTATTTATTTTATTTATTACGGGCATTTATAAAGCGCCGACATATTCAGCAGCGCTGTACAATTGGGAAAAAGACAAACATAATAAGAACAGACCGATACAACAGGTAAAGGACCCTGCCCGTGAGCTTACAATCTAAAGAATAAAATGGGTAGATGAGACAAGAGGTAGCAGAGGAATTTGCATGTGATGGCAAAGATAATTAATAATATAACTGCAGCAGCTGATAACATGTGAAGGGAATGAGGAGGTAAATTAACTGTGGTTCCAAACAGCTGGAAGTAATGCTGTATAGTTAAAAGGAACCAGGCTGGGCAGAAGGAGGGGTATTGGTATATATCTTCCATCTTACTATGCTTCCATAAAATTAGTTGTTAAACTAGCCTGCAGAGCAATAACCTTCAAGGTAATTTAAAAAAAAAAACTTTAATTGCAGTACTGCACGTTAGAGCAGCGAGGTTAGAGAGATTGTAAGCTCATGGGCTATCCAACTAAACCCTTTTTATAAAAGAGCACCAATGGCTAGATATCAGCTTACAGGCAGGGCTCTCTCTACCTCTTGTATTTGTCTGTATATTGCACGTTCTCCACTAATTGTACAGCGCTGCAAAATCTGTTGTCGCTTTATAAATACCAGTAATAAATAAATAATAAATGTTTCGAGTTTTTGGAAAGATGTGTTGCTTTTATAGTTTGCTAAAAAAAAAACTGCTACAGAATGGGTGGACTTGACCTTGGATTTTGGTTACGCTGTGTTACTTTAATGCAGCGTCACCTTTTTTAATTCCTGACAAGGCACATTAATGGCTGATACGGAACCATGCATTGTTCCTCTCTCCCATCGCGATGTATATACTATAGCACAGAACTCTCTAAATTCCAGTTCTCAGTCTTTGTTACTTTGTAAATGCTTTAATAATGCCATATGTTGCATGTTCATGCATCCGGGCTCGCTCACTCCTGAGTCATTTCATACAACATACTTGGCCTACCCGTGGGAGAGACAGGCCTTACTGTTACTATATAAAACGCATCCAAAATACATTTTATTCCATTGGAGAATCATTCATGAAAGGTCATGAGAAGAAGTCTGACTAAAACAATAGGTCATATCCTGAAATTATAACATAAAATGAAAGGTCAACAACAAAAAATGCTACTTAATGTGACAGAAAACCCATATTTTCTTATTAAATACATATTGAAAAGGAATATAATTTAGATTCGGAATTGCTTGCCAATTATTTCTGGTTTTCAAAGTAACAGTTCTGTGAGAATCGTTGTAACCCCACGCCTTCATTTCACCAGCACTCAGACCTGTTATCAGCATGTAGCGTGTCTGCTGACTACACACGGTACATGTATGTACATTTGTGCATTTTTCTCATTTGCCGTACTCCGTGAAATATGAGATCAGGACAGAGTAAGTAAATATCAAAGCAGTGATTCTAATGGAATAGTCATTTATATCACAATTGGAACATGAAGCTTTTTGTCACTTAAAAAGAAAAGGTCTTTTAACACACAACAGCAAAACATTAAATGAATATGATGGTCTTCAAACAGAAACTTTAGAGAATTCTAGAGTATGGAGATTAATATGAGTGTTGAAATGCATGGATGTTCTGTGCATTTAAATATATACCGCATATACTCGAGTATAAGACGAGTTTTTCAGCACATTTTTTGTGCTGAAAACCCCCCACTCGTCTTATACTCGAGTCACTGTCTGTATTATGGCAACTTACATTGCCATAATACAGACAAGGACCGCCGGGCTCATTACAAGCGTGGCGGTCCTGTTGGAGGCTGGCAGAGAGCTGTGATTTACCTTTCCTGCAGCTCCTGTCAGCTCCCTTCTCTCTCCTCTGGTCCGGTCAGCTCCCCTGTCAGCTCTCACTGCAAGTCTCGCGAGAACCGCGGGGTCAGAGCATTGCCACGGTTTACCGTGGCAACGCTCCACGCGGCACTCAGACCACGAGACTTACAGTGGAGCTGACAGGGGAGCTGACCGGCACGGAGGAGAGAGAAGGGAGCTGACAGGAGCTACAGGAAAGGTAAGTCACAGCTCTCTGCCAGCCCCCCTCCTATACAGCCCATCCACTGGACCACCAGGGAATGAGAGCCCCCCTCCCTGGCCAGCCAACAAGCAGGGAGGGGGGACGAAAATAAATATAAATAAATAAAAATTGAAATAATAATACAATTAAAATAAAATATTAATAATATATATATAAAAAATAATAATATTAAAATAATAATAATTTTAAAAAATTAATAAAAATGTCCACCCCCCACCAAGGCTCTGCATCACACACACAAACACACTCTGCATCACACACACACACTGCACTATATACACGCAGACACACTGCATTCATACATACACACTGCACTCATACACACACACTGCATTATATACACACAAACACACTGCATTCATAAACACACACACTGCATTCATACACACACACACCGCATTCATACACACAAACCACATTCATACAAACACACTGCATTATTTACACACATACACACTGCATTATTTACACACACACACACACACTGCATTCATACACACACACTGCATTCATACACACACACTGCACTTATACACACACACACTGCATTCATACACACACACACACACTGCACTCATACACACACACACACACACACACCGCATTCATACAAACACACTGCATTATATACACACACACTGCATTCATTATATACACACACTGTAAATAAATATTCAATTAATATAATTTTGGGGGGATATAATTTTATTTACAAATTTACCAGTAGCTGCTGCATTTCCCACCCTTGTCTTATACTCGAGTCAATAAGTTTTCCCAGTTTTGGGGGGTAAAATTAGGGGTCTCGACTTATATTCGGGTCGACTTATACTCGAGTACATATGGTAGCTTTTCTATGAATAAAATACTGAAACGAAACCAAAAAAGAAACAATATCACCTCAGAACTTCCACCATTTGTTGCAAATCAGCAGCTTATAAAATGGAGAGAGGTGGCTGACTAGTGTGACTGTTTTCAGTGGGAGCACTAAGGCATATCCCATAAGCCTTTTCATATAAAGGTTTAAATGCTTTATGGGATATATAGTTCAGTGGTCCAACATACTATCATTCAGAAAAATACAAAAATAGTTCTACTAGAATAGGGCTATATAAACCCAGAATAGGGCTATATGAACCCATAGGGCTATCTGAACCCAGGTTCTGCCATAGATTACAATTTTTTATATTGCACTTACATAGTCTGCAGCGCTGTACAATAAGTATCAAAGACAAACATTTCATTCTAAAAAAACATTCAAAAAACATACAGGAACAGTGGTGAAGAGGGCCCTGCCCAGATGACCTTACAATCTAAAGCAATCTATAATAGTACACATGCAGCTTATTAAGGGGTGCTCTGGAAAGTTGGGTAATTTCAAAGTGCAAGAAGTTTTGAATTACATGCAATGTGAAGCAGACGAGAGTGCTCGTTTCACAATAATCTGTGCAAGTAATATAGGCCATTATGGTATCTGGAGTGTCCCTTTAACAGAAAATGTGCAGGCCAGATGAGGCACAATCCTTCAGAACTGCCATAACATTTTTTATCTATTTATGTTTCTCTTTTTGGACATCTTCCCACAATAGTCACTTGGATCATAGTGGGGTGATGTTTCGCTTTCTAGTTATAGACATAGAATTAGCATAATTGAGAGCCTGCCCCTGGGCAGTTGTTAATAAAATATAATTGTATGTGCACTGTGTACTGAGTTTACATCATAATTTAAAGGACCACTGTAGGCACCCAGACCACTTCAGCTTAATGAAGTGGTCTGGGTGCCAGGTCCAGCTAGGGTTAACCCTTTTTTCTATAAACATAGCAGTTTCAGAGAAACTGCTATGTTTACATTAGGGTTAATCCAGCCTCTAGTGGCGCTAGAGGCACTTACGTGCTTCTCACTGTGATTTATTGAATCTGCTTGAATTTGATATTTGTTCTAAAATAAAACACTGTAAAATCAGTGCTCAAAGGGACACTATAGATACCCAGACCATTTAAGCTCATTGAAGTGGTTTGGGTGCAGTGCCCCAGGTCCGATAAGCCTAAAAAGGTAAGTAGGGCCGACACGTCCATAAGGTGGACCAGATCTGGGGGCGCAAGATTCCAGTGACCAGCAGGAGGGAAGCGCTCCCTCCTACCAGCCCACCTTCTGGGCCCCACGGCATGGTGTGCGGCTGAATTGGCATCCGAGGCAGCGAGGGAGCTCTTATCTCACTGCTCTGCTCCCTCGTGCACCGTTTGCTGATGCTGCGGGCAGGACTGTGGATTCCAAAGCAGCCCTGGAAAAAAAATCTATGCCAGACCCATAAATGATTGATATATATAAATATATATATATATATATATATATATATATATATATATATTGCTTTTCCAATATAAAATATTGGTCCTTTCAGAGTAAAATTTTTAATTATACAGTAAGCATACTCACATGTAGACACAGACAATCTCACTGACACAAGATGATTGATACACAGCCTCATAGACAAACAATCTCACTGATATATATAAGGTCATTGACATAAAGATACAAGCTCACTCAGTAGCAGGCACACACACACACAAGCAAGCCCACTCACTAGCAGGCGCGCACACACACACAGCTTAATGTAGTGGCTCTGGTGTCTATAGCCTGTCCCTGCAGGCTTTTCAATGTAAACACTGACTTTTTAGAGAAAAGGCAGTGTTTACATTGCTTCCTAGTGGCAGACACTCAGACAGTCACTAGAGGTGCTTCCTGTGTCAGTGCGGATTGGCTGAGATCATCAAGCTTGATGATCTCAGCCGTAGAGGCAGGGCCAGTTGAGGGGAGACCAGCACGACGTGGGGGGGGGAAAGGTGAGTAAAAACACACATATACACACACACATACCATGACAGACACACACCATGACAATGACACAGACAGACCGTGACACAGACACACACACACACCGTGACACAGACAGAAACACAGCCACACCAAGACAGACAGACACACCATGACACAGACAGACACACACACACCATGCACACCATGACAGACACACACACACCATGACAGAGACACATCTTAAAAAAGACACACACACACACACCTTGACACACACACCATAACACAGACTGTGACACAGACACACACACACCGTGACACAGACACACATTACATGACACAGACAGACACACACACCATGACACACAGACACACACACACCACGACACAGAGAGACCGTGACACAGACCCACACACACTGTGACACAGACAGACACACATTACATGACACAGACACACACCATAACATACAGACACACACACCATGACAGAGACACACATTGCATGACACAGACAGACGCACACACCATGACAGACAGAGACACACAATAACACAGACACACATTGCATGACAGAGACACACACACACACACCATGACAGAGACACACACACCATGACAGACAGAGACACACACACACAATGACACAGACACACACCATGACACAGACAGACACACACACACCATGACACAGACAGACACACACACACACACACACCATGACACAGACAGACACACACACAAATGACACAGACACACACACACATACACTCACACTGACACACATAATTTCTACCTGTGTGCTGGCATTGGGAGCTCTGATGGCGGCCGCATGGGGGAGCTGGCTCTTCTGGCGGCCGCAGAGGGAGCTCTTTTGGCGGCCGCAGGGGGAGCTGGCAGTTCTGTCTCTGCTCCCCCTCCCCAGCGCACTGCTTAATGAGACCGGGGCCGGAATATGACGTCATATTCCGGCGCCGGTCTCATTGAGCGGCGCGCTGGGGAGGGGGAGCAGAGACAGAACAGCCAGCTCCCTCTGAGGCCGCAGGTCTGCCAGCTGCCTGCGGGCCCCAAGTGCCGACGGCCCACCGGGAAATTTCCCGGTATCCCTGTGGGCCAGTCCAGCCCTGGCCACGGGAGCCAGAATGTGACATAATTCCTGTTCCTGGCCTCAGAAGACAGCCCGCGAGGAAGCAGAGCAGAGAGATCAGAGCTCCCTCGCTGCCTTGAATGCCAATACAGCCACAACGCCACACAGCAGGCCCACTGGACCTCCAACGATAGACCCCCGCCAGCTCTCCAGGTAGGGAGGCTGGGTGGAATAATATTAATAATTAGTGAGTGTATGTGTGTGTGTGTGTGTGTGTGTGTATTTGTATCTGTGAGTGTATGTGTGTGAGTCTGTGTGTGTGTCTGTGAGTGTATGTGTGTGTGTGTGTGTGTGTCTGTTAGTGAGTGTATGAGTGTGTCTGTGAGTGTGTGTATGAGTGTATATGTGTGAATGTGAGTGTATGAGTGTGTCTGTCAATGTGTGTGTGTGTGTCTGTCAGTGTGTGTTTGTGAGTGTCTGTCAAATCAGTGAGAGTCTGTTTGTCATTGAGTCTGTGTGTGACTATCAGTGTGTCGGTCAATGAGTCTGTCAGTGTTTGTGTGTCTGTCAGTGACGTCTGTGTTTGTCATTGAGTGTGTGTGTGTGTGTGTGACTGTCAGTGAGTATCTGTCAGTGTGTGTCTGTTGGGGAATGTGTGTGTGTCAAATCAGTGAGTCTGTGTCTGTCAGTGACGTCTGTGTGTTTGTCATTGAAAGTGTGTGACTGTCAGTGTGTATACGTCAGTGTAGCGTGGCCGAGCGGAGTGGACTGCGTTAAAGTAGCTTTTGTTTCCTGTACGCAGCTGGACTAACATGAAGTGCTCACTAAGAGAGAACTTCCTGTCAGTCCGGCCAGGTACAGGAAACTGAAGCTCCTGTACCGGGATCCGCTCTGTTCGATCATGTTACAAGAGAGGTAGGAGGCACACCAGGAAGGGGAGGGCACCACTAATGGGGTGTGTCCCAAGGAACAGGGAGGGGAGAGTAACACTAAGGGACATGGAGGAAGGGGTGAGGGGAGAGGAACACTAAGGGACAGGGAAGGGAGGGGACCACTAAGGGACTTGGAGATGAGAGGGGCTGGATATGAAAGAAACACACAGCGGGGCTTGAAAGGGGGAAAAAGAGACACACAGAGGGGCTGGGGATGAGACAGATGGGCTGGGGGTGAAATGAAAGAGACACACACAAAGAAGCTGGGAAGAGTAAAAGACACAAAGGGGCTGGGAGGGAAGGAGTCACACAAAGGGGCTGGGAGGAGTAAGACACACAAAATGTGGGAGGATCTAAGAGTCATACAAAGAGGGAAGATAAGAGACAAACAAGGGGGGTTGTGAGAGACACACAAGGGAGGTGTGAGGCACACAATAGGGAAAAAATAAGAGATAAGATACACTTATGGGAGTAACAGATTTAAAAGAGGGTATAAGAAACACAAAAAGGAGGTTAAGAGGCATATAGGTGAAGATGTTATTTTTATTGGAGGGGGGAGAAAATGCATCTTTACCTATATACTTAAAAAAAATTGCACCGACCAAGTATTGCAAATTTTTATAAACTGCAATAATAACCTTTGAGGGTTAACTCCACCTCTTGTGGCTACCACACAGTCACTAGCGAAACTTCTGGTTCGTGAGGCAACATTTGGTCGCCTGACGGTGGATGTCCTCACGCTATGCATCAGGACATCAAGCGTCACCATGTACCCCATAGGAAAGCATTTACAAATATACAATGCTTTCCTATGGTGTAAGACCTAATGCCATTAGCAGTAGGGCTTCACCGAGAGCTGAAGGCACATGCACATTAGGTCTCCACTGGCTGAGTAGCGGAGGCAGAGCTAGCGCTGAGGAACATCAGTCCTGGACTCAGGTAAGTGACAGAAGGAGGTGGGGGCCTTGATGGAGAGGGGCACTACATAAGGTCTGTCTCATTTTCCACAATCACAAAAACAACACTTGATCTCTGTACTCTAGAGTACTATACTATAGAGAATTGACATCTCTGGGGCCATTACTAATTTTTGTAATGATTTGTCCTCCATCATTTATCGTCTTGTGTATGCAGAGAGGGTAGCTGCAATGTACAGATTATTCAAGAAACAGTCAGTTTTTAAAGGATATGAGTCAGGAAACCAAAGCTTAATATAACAGCCAAAATGTCACATGGAAAGGATGGTTTGTATAATTTCATAGGGCCCTAGGTTTTTGTAAATGTCTGCAAATGCCGTGTAGCCCGGATTGAGTTACCTGTTTGCTGAAGACATTTTCATCGGGCTGTGCTGATCACACTTTATTTTTATACATACATTCCTGTTATTTTAACTGGTGAAAACATCACTATACAAGAAAAATATTTTACATTATTTTGAAACTACACAGAAAAAAAAATGAACGTCCCCTCTGAATTTCTAAATAATTTAACCCCTTCCCTTCTAACAATACGTCTGTAAGTGCCACATTTCATTTTATAATGCAGAATAAAGTTGTAACCATAAAGTTTTTTTATTTTATCCATTCCATTTTATATAGGTTTAGGTTAATTTAATGTCACTCTGATAGTACAGCCATTTTCTAAAAAGTCACACCGAAGGCATTTTATGCAAATCATTCCTGTGCTCCCTGTATTATCTCAGACAAGCTCCCCAAGTAATCCTCCCTAAAAAATATTAATGTCCAGATGAACTCAAAAAAGTTAACAATTTTTTTTTTTTTTATTAGATAGGAGAAATCAAAAAGGATAGATATATTAAGAAAAGAGATAAGAGGAATAAGATGAAGAAGAAGATGACGAAGAAGAAGAAGAAGAAGAAGAAAGAGAGAGAATTTTCAAAAAATAATATATTCTGTCCCCTGGTGCCCCAGAGCCAGCTCCCTTCTTATATTTTCTTAGCCTTGATTCTTTTCATAGTCCTCCCAAAGTTGCACACTTTGCTGTTAACTTGTCCATTAGATAATTGTCTTTGAGTTTTAATATGATGTGCTCCTTATTGGGAATTCCGTTACCCAGCCACCTCGGTGACAGGGTCCTGCGTGCAGCGTGCTGCTAACATGATCTTGTTCAATAATCTTTGGACATCGCTGGGGATACCCTCCAAGGGTTTGGCCAGGAGAAAGGACCGGGGATCAACATCCACAGGACAGCAGAGAATGTCTACCAAGAGGCTTTCCAACATCTCCCAAAAATGTTGAGCCTTAGGACTAGTGATGTCCCGAACGGTTCGCCGAACGGTTCGCGAACGGTTCGCCACGAACGGTTCGCCATGGACTTATCATTGAGTAAACTTTGACCCTGTACCTCACAGTCAGCAGACACATTCCAGCCAATCAGCAGCAGACCCTCCCTCCCAGACCCTCCCCCCTCCTGGACAGCTCACTAAGAATGCAGCTTCAAAATGGATGCTGTCCAGTAGGTGGGAGGGTCTGGGAGGGTCAAAGTTTACTCAATGATGAGTCCGTGGCAAACCGTGGGAACCGTGGCGAACATGTGGATGTATGCGGCCTTTTAAAAGTTGGCAATTTTGTCAAAATTGTTACAGTTACATTTTCAATTCTTCCTGGTTCTCAGTTTAAGGAATAATTTTCAGCATAAAACGTGATAGTTTGTTTTTAACTGTAACATTGTTTAGTTAAGAATATTTTTTTCAAATGTGGAGGAATGTTCGTTTTTTCAGGCATTAACCCTAGCAGTAGCAAAGGTGCCTGTCTGTCAGCAAAATAGCTTATTCTGACATAAAACAATGCATATTACAGGATGTGCAATGCTGATTACAATGTGAGACTCGTTAGGGTCTCAGGATGGACTGACAGAAGGAATCCTGGCTTCATTCCAGAGCTGAAGTGATTACAGCAAAGTTTAACATGGATCTTTTTAAAAAAACGTAATAATGTCACTTCCTTAAAATAGTATGCTTCTGGAAAATATCATGAGAAGGCATGTGACAGTGACACAAGATTACAACGTAGGATATAGAATCTGTACATGCAATCACACATAACACGATACAATAGCTTTGTAGTTGAGTTTTGTGATAATGGGGTAAACTGTAGCATGTATGCATTTACTGAAATGCTTTGTAGGTAAGTATACAGTGTGTGTCCAGTGGAAATAAACCATCCCAGACTAATGGCAGCATTTTATTGTTCTGCGACTGAAACCCCATGCTTCCAGTATTCCTCCAAGGGATTTATTTGAGAAGCGTAAAAGGCCGCACACACAGAAAATCTGTGTGCTCCAGATCCTTTTAGCACAGTGAAATTCTAGGTGTCGAGAGGAAAATCTGAGTTATTAAATGCAATTTCAGAAAACGAGAGTTAGAGCAGTCAAGGCACCCGTTTAAACATTTCTAGAAAATAGCTTGATCAGTATTATTTTATACTTGTTATGTGAAATTATTACTGTAAATAAATGATGTCTACGTTTTTCTTGCGATGATTCTTAAAAGATATTCAAGATTAAATAAAACAAGTATGTAATTATATGTTAACATGTAACTGCTAAATCAGTATATTCAAAATAAATCAACTGTTCATGATTTTAGCATTTTTAATTTGTATGAAATGAAGATACTGACAAAGCGTGGACTGTTGGTGAATTTTGACACCTGGGTTGGAATCCTCTGTACTAGATTGTAAGCTTTGGAGAGCAGAGACCCAGCTTGCTCTGTGTCATGTGAGCTGCTTTCATTATGCCCTGTAGAGCAGGGGTGTAAACGTCTACCCCAATCCAGATCCTGTTGGATTGCATCTCCCATTGGGGGTTTAACACAATATGGGCATATGGTGTAACTGAATCCATAAATGTGTTTGCAAAGAAATGTGATTTTAAATAGCATTTTTAAATGTAAAATTGTAAATTGTTTATTTTTTTGTGCTGATTTTTTTTGTATCCTTGTAAAATTAAAAATTATATTATTATTTTGTGTGTGTGCGCTGTTCCTTTAACTGTATTATGTATATATTTTGGTCTTTACGGCAACACCACTGCTTAGAAATGCAAATGCCGGGTATTCCCCCACTTCCCCTTTTTTCTCTGCAATTCCCATAAGTCAATGCTAGCCAAGGCTGCCAGAGATTCCTTAGAGTTGTAATCCACCAACAGCTACACTAACCTAGTTTGACACGTCAGCTGTAGTCTCTTGCAATAGCAGTGCAGTACACGGTGGCCTAATTGTAAAAAGAAAGATAATTTAAATAACTATAACAAAAGAAGAGAAGATTTAGGGAGTTCTCTGGAATACGAGGGGATTGCTAGCACTTTAAGTGTTTAAGAAGTGAGTAACGATAGATACATATTAAGATTTAATAGGTCTCCTACACAGGGTACCCCAGAACTTCCATAGCTTTATAATTACACTCAGCTCTCATTAGCAAACAGGCTGCAGGAAGTACGCATCATACCTCCCGACATTACAATCAGCCCCAGGCTTTTCTTTTTTAACTTTTTGTTTAAGTACTTGGGAGGGACCTAATAAACCATTTCTTGGGAATTTTACAGGTAGTGTTTAGCTATTGAGAAAGAAAGTCAAGGCGATTTACGTACACAGACATCCAGGCAAAGAATGCCCAAAAAGAGACTTTCTGTCTGAATCACAAACGATTGAGACGGATGCTGCTTAGTACATACCGTTTGTGGCTGACTTCCCATATCTTCATGACTCATAGGCAGCTATTTTATTGTGCCCTGCGCAGTGGGTTAAAAGTCTTATTTGGTTACATCCAATAACAAAATGTGTAATATTGGAAAACCTTTCTGAACTTTATGTTGACTTGGGTTACATCACTCCAAAATAATGGCGGTTTACCACGCTATGTTAATTTCTTGGTGACTCCACTACCTTAAAGGAAAACTAAGGTATGTGTTCCTTTAACTTCGGCTATTATCCGTGTTGCTCATCGCTTTGTATCCAAGCATTAAAATGCTCTTTTTGTTAGCTAACTCAGGCCTACGGCCTTCCCATTGGACAGATCTAGAAGGCTAAATCGAGGTTCCATTAGAACACGACAGTACTCAGAATGTAACACTGCTATTAACCATTTGTATTGTTCAACTTTCTGGCGCCGAATGTGTTAACCCCTGCTCACTGAAGAAGAGACAACAATAAGCTGCACGATATTAGCAGCGAATAAACGAGCAATTATCACCAGATGTTGCAGCTATTCGTTTTGTCATATTTTACAGCTATTTACTTTCAGGATTTGTCATAAAGGGGCCGTTGCAAACATTTCTTTTGTGATGGTAAAAAGAGTCGAGTAATCGCATTCTGCCCTTTACAAGCCACTGAACCGTAATTAAATACTCCAGTTCCCAAAAGAAAGCGCATTCGTAAGAGGATCTGCTAAGAAGGGTTGGGTTTTTTTCTTTGCCGAAGGAGTATTTAAATATCTGATTATTGAGTGTTTTAATGGCACCTATTTTTTGGATGAACCTCGCTTTACTTGATATTATCCATCCAATTTAAATTCTTCATTCAACAGATCTTCCCCGAACTTTTGTAATAAAAGCCTTAATCGCTTTGGCTTTGGCATTAAGCCAAGCATCTCCCTACAGCTCAGCGTGCATCCCCATCATGTCTCCCAGACGAAAGCAAAGTAGATTTTACTTTGTGCTATGCCTTACTGCACTTTACGAATCCAATATCTGTAGCTGGGTCAGGCCTGGGATCGCCATCAATATTTCATTTACAATAACACTGACAAAGATAACAGAGAATATTCTATTGTAATGGAGACTATATGTTTTATAGCAGTTACAATGCAAATACCTGAGAACATAGTGTAAATGGCAATGTCTGGCTCCAGGATTACTCGGTCCATTTCCTCTGTCCATTACAAGCCCATTTCGGCTTCAGACGATTAATATGCGTGCACATTTCTCTTACTCCCATTATAGATAGTAGGACAGCTATTCTGGTTAATGGATTAAAGTGGTAGGGAATTTATCATCGAGTGAACTAATGTAATCTTATCAAATGGTGGGTGACCGCAAGACTCACTTGCGTTCTATTGATCTCAATATCGTTATGTATATATATATATATATATATATAGTTAATCGCACTGCACCTGCATAAAGATCACCCCCTGGTGTTTAAAGATTATGTACAATATTCAAAAGAACTGCTAAAAGTTAGTTTTCAAACGGAGGCCAGGACTCCAGCAAAAGTTCTCATTGTTGCGATCTAGGCCACTGCTGGCAATGCGTATGACTTGGTTCCGTGAGTGCAAGGGTTAAAAAAACAAAGACACTTTGTGTGTTCTAGTCTAATAGAATTACTCTGTCCCCCTGTTAATTCCACCCACACCTATTATCATATAAAAGCAATGCCACGGCCCCAAGGCATCTCAACCACGCTACAGACTGCCGTGCGTATGGTCGGATGTCCCAACATGCAGCTGTGGCAGGGTCACGTCCCCTTGGCACCTCACTGGCTTATGTTGTTCTGTGCCAGGCTCCTGTGCCAAACCTGGAGGTGATGAACTGCAGAGAATGGCTGGGAGTTCAGGTACACTGGGCACATGTTGGTGGGTGGGACCAAAGCTGCCCCGCAATTGGCTGCTCGGCAGTAGGACAGTCTGACCTTGCCTCCTGAATCAGCCTTATCTGGTTTCTTTGCTTTGTACATATTTTCCTATTTACCTCTTAGACAATACACGTACTTTGGTCTTCAGCTACTGCGAACCTAAAAAGAAGGTCAATTTAAAAAGAGAACATCCTGAGTTATCCCAGCCAAACTACTACCTAAAACACAATTTGGCAATAATTTACGTAAAAGCGCCATATGATTACATTACAAGTGTTTCTTTAATAAACACAGCACAGACAATGGCAGAACACAATAAAAGAATATTAACTGTGAACTAAATTAGTCACAGTGCACACACAAAAAAATATATATAATCCAAACAAATTTCATCAAACCGATGAAATAAAAAAGAGGGGAAAAAAACGAAATCCCTAGTACTCTCTGTCCGAGCAAAGTAACTATACTGTCTGTCCCAAGAGAGTTTTTGGTGAAGAACGTGATAATTTAATGCAACTCCAAGTTGGTTCTAAAAGCGGCTCTGTCGACTTTGGGGTCTTTGAATATTTTTGTGATATTGCCGCTTGGTGGCCCAGGGCCGAAGTGTTGGTCAGATATACTTACCTGATGCTGTTTCCCACAGGTGCAGACATCTTTTTTCTTCCGCTCCTGTCATTCAACTTCTAGGGGCCCACGTTAGTGCTGTATTCTCGTGCATGCATCTATGGAGAATGCCACAAGACACTCCTTATTATATAATTTGACTGCGTTGGAAATTCTGTGAAATTCTAACAGTCAATATGAGTATTTCATAGAGATATCTTTATGAATTAGTCAATATATTTTTTTGGGGTGACAAGTTACTAAGAGATCATTACATATTAAATACACTTTAGGTATAAACGTTGAGTTTTTATTAGAGTGAGCAGCTACTGGCTGTTCACTGTTTCGTAGATATGCCTCTACCCGGCACGTGGCAGGTGGGGACATAACGGAGGATGTTGACCATCTGCCACATGATTGACCCTTGCACCAAGGAGGGGTATTTAACTGGTTTTAACTAGTGAGCAAATGCTAGTTCAAATTATCATTAACTTGCAAAAACAAAGTAAACATTCGGTCCTAATTTGCTTTTAAATCATTGCTTTATGAAGATTCCAAATCCTTTCGGATGCGAAAAGCACTGATTTTAATCTGTACAACAAATGCATCAATCCGATTGGCTAAATTCTGACCGGATTTGGCATTGGTAAATATGGGAATTGCAATTTTCCCCGATATAATTTAATTGACCTCAGAAGAATGACAGGAGTCATTGGGATTTAAACCTGTGACCTTGAGGTTACACACACCAAGTGTACAAAAGGTGTGTTGGCTATATAAGCTATTTTCTAATGTCACCAAGAGAATTTGAAGTGAGAATTACATTCATTAGTTATGTTTGTAATATACCATCTCAGATTTTTACACATATACTTCCTATAACCATAAAGCCTTTCCTTTTGACTTTTATAATTTCTTATATAATTTCCTATATAATAATTTCCTTATATAATTCTTATATAATGGTAATGTGAAAAAATCTTTCATTTTAGCTTTTGTATTAATATATATGTTGTGTTCTTTTTATGTATATCCTAGGCAGATTGACCACAATCAGCCTTTGTTCTATGTATTCTGTATAAGACATGTATGCCGACATTTCAAATAAGGGGCCATTTGCCCAATAATTAAGCCACCACCCCTTGCTGTTTTTAGAATGTTTGGTCCTGGCAATTACTCTTTGACGTCTGTACTTCTTGCACCATTTTATTGCAGCATCCTGGGGTGATCTCTAGGATTTACAGTTTGTTCTAGCAGCCTGCAAGTAATACTTGCAATTTAAACTGTCTGCAATGAACTAAATAAACAAGATTTTGAATAATTCAGCATATATTTAGATTAAAATAATAATCTGGACACTTTATAACAGGAAATATCAACCTCTGTTTATCCAGCATTTTTTTTTATTTTACTAAGCCTCTGTTTAAGAGTTAGTATTCATGGAACACTGCAATCAAATTCTTTTAGTAACCTAACATAATCTTCATATTGTACTTTTTTAATGTTGGCAAAATTAGCCTAAAATATGCAATGCCATATCAATTCTACTCAATACTTTTTTTTCATTTTCATTTTTTTAATAAAGCCAAGACTTGTGTTCTGGAAAGTGAAGCTGGGATGGGTAGGGGTGTGTTACCATAGACCAAAATTGGAGAATTGCTGTATCTATATAGGAGGCAATTGTTCGTAGCACTTGTAGCATTGGCCTAGACAATGAGCTAATGGAGGATCATGGGAATTGTCACTTATAAGCAACCAGATTGCTGAAGGTTTCTTACTTCTGTAAGACAAAGATAGGCCATAGTTTATATCATAAAGTAACTCAATTTCCTAAAATGCAGGCGAGATACCATTAATGTCCATTTCCCTGCGTTCCTTCCTGTCATTGTGGAACACTGTACATTCTTCCATATTTTTTTTTTATTTTAAGATAAATTTTTCCACTAAAGAATATGTATTCATAATGCAAAACAAACTTAATGAGCTCAGGAATTCCTACAGCAGACAAACATGACTGAATGGCACCTGGATGTTGGACTATGTATGGGGTAGGTGGGAGAACAATGCCCACAAAGCCATGAAGTTCAGCCTCACCTGCAAGAAGAGGATGTAGTGGTGAAGATGTTATCCCTGACCCTAGGGACACTGATCTCGTTTCCCTGCTACTTTACCGTGCAGTATATGAAAAAAATGGATATCTAAGGAACAGAGAATTATATACATGTATATACATGTGCTTCTTGCAAGGAAAAGCAACTTTTAGCACTCCAGATATTGTAGACTACATCTCCTATAATGCTCATCAAGGGAGAGGTAGTCCACAACACCTGGAGTGCCGAAGATTGCCTATCAATGTTTCTAGTTTCTCAAAGACTCAAGTCATCAAAGATGCTAAGTATAAAGATAGGTATCTTCAAAGGTTCCATGGCATCCATTTGGAATCCATAAAATGTATACCGGGTGCGGGGCTTATTTTACAACACTTATATGAAAATATTTCCTTAGCTCCTGGGGGTAAGAAGACAGAGAATAATTTGGTCCAAGAACGTACATGCCAAAATCTCTAATTAGGATGATGGCAATGAGAATCCTTCATTTGATGACCACCGTTAATGGAGAGTTTTAGGAATCAGATAAGATTTAGAACAGCAAATATACTATCTAAGTGGCAGGAACATTAAATAGAGTTTAATTCAGGGGCAGATCCAGTTCCCAAATTTGGGAATGACACTGCTGGATTTTGTGTCAGAATTTATGTTTAGAAAATGGACACATAAATTTTCACAAACACAGATGCACACACATACAAACAAGGATACGGTGAAAAATACCAACATGTACAACTACACATACACAGATTCGTAAATATGCGCAAATACAGATACCTACATCTACATACAAACAGACATATACAACCACACAGACACACAACATGACTGCATGTGTTTGGTGGGGTTTGTCATTCGTTCAGCTCATACTGTCACCCGGGAAAAAACTAATTTTCAGGGAAGCATTTGTCTTGGTGTGCCGCCTGGATCAACTGCTGGTGTAATTACAACGCCCATTTTTTTTTTTTTTTTACATAGCTATACTCCTAAATCATTTTTTGGGGGCTCAATATATAAATATATATATATATTATTATTATTATTATTATTATTATTATATTTGTGCCAAAAATACCAAAATTCCAGATTTGTAACAGACCACAAATTAAGAAAACGCTGACCATTTTCTTGCTCAGATTCGTAGCAGTCTTGCTTCATGATTTGCAATCTTAAAATATACTGAAAACAAAGGAAAGTAACGTAAGGTTTAAATCAGGGAACACCACAAGTCTAACGTGCTGTTTATTATTTTCTTTCCATGTTATATCAACAATTTACTGTAGGACAAATGGTGACACTTGTGGCTAGGAACTGTCTTCAGACAGTGGGAGAACTTGACTCAGATCCCAATTACCAGGAAAAAATGTGGTATGTGATAAATCAGAGTTGTTACACCAATTAACTGTTTGAGAGCCAGACAATGTGTGCAATGCAGTCTTTCCTCACTAGCCCTTAAAAGTTTAACCTCTTGTATCTAAGAAATAAAATAAATCTGCAACAATGAATGTGGAAATGTCAGTATAATTTGAATTTTACCACATGACAGGAGGCTTCATATTTGCATATCTTTCTTTACTGAAAACTCCAGCAGCATAGAAACATAACAACCAATCAGAAAAAAGTTATGATGCCCATAAAAGGCCCTGTCTATGACATCACTTCCTCTTTCTTTGCTGCTCCAGCCATGCATCAGGTCAGAGTATTTTACCTCTCTGGTAGATTCTTGATTTACACTGTTTTTTGATTGTCATACCACTATATATTACTCTATTTATTGCTAACACCTGCTACCTTGGCCCCCCTTATTCCTGTCCCTTCACTGTATTCCTCTGTTTTTTTTGTTTTGTTTTTTTTTCCCTTTTTATTTCCACCTTACTGCCTGGTATCCGCAGGGGACTGTATGGGGACGGGTGGAGGGAGGCTGGGGTCAGCGTTTGTGTTGCATTTATCCCCTTTGTTTTGCACCGCGCGACCGCGATCCGTGGCGCACCTTCACATGTGGGCGGCGGCCATCTTGGATCTCGCGGCTCGCAAGATACCCGACGGCCGCCTTCCCTGCTCGCTCGGCGGATCGGGAACTCACCCGACCGCCGGGCTCCACAGTGTATGCTCTCCCAAGTGAACAATGGGAGAGTGCAAGCTGGATTTCAGTTTTTTCTCCATGTATTCTTTCAATGTATTTTGCCACAGTGCCTGCCAACAGTGTCTGCCAAACAAATACTTACATGCAGGCATTAAAGGAGATTATGTCTTTGTACCTTACTCAGGGTCTATACCCTATACAGGGTCATACCATATTACTATACCCTGCACAGGGTCATACTATATTACTATATCCTACAGGAATCACCCGATCACCGCGCCCTGCATCTGGATTAACCCCTTCAGGGGTCCCCCTCTCTGGGCACATTCATTTATTGATACAATTATTATTTATTTATTTTTTATTCTCATGGATATATCTCTCATGGTGCCTTACACTGGATGATTATATGTTGAGCAGGCACACAATCTATGTATTATTGTGAAGCCATACAATATCACAGTCGTTATACAAAACATATACTGTACCTATAACAAGATCAACTATATCACTGTACCCTACGAAGGGCATATTGTGTTACTGTACCCTACAAAGGGCATATTATATTATATTATTGTACCCTACAGAGGGTCATATTATATTACTGTACCTGATGGTGCAAATTTATGTGGGTGTCCTCTGGGTATTTTTTCATGGCACACCACCTGGGGTGACCCCCCAGATATGCATGCAAGGTCACTGACAGACCATTACCTTTGATGTGGGTGTCCTCTGGGTTACCATGGCACACCACCCGGGGTGAACCCCGATCATATGCACGGAGGCCTACGCCGCAACTTTACCACTGATTACTACAGACATATATGGATGTTTAAACACTGCCTGTCAGTTTTACATTAAAGCAACAGTACCATGCCGGATGCGATTTGACGGCAGGATCACTAAGAAAACTGAGTGTATTGCGGTGTACCCTTCACAGGGATACATATATGTATATTTACTGTGCCTAGTGTACATATTGAACGTGGGTGCCCTCTGTAATTTTTCATGGCACACCACCTGGGATGACCCCCAGATATGCATGCAATGCTTGTAAGGTGCCAATTATTATAATATGGGTGTCCTCTGGGTTACCATGGCACACCACCTGGGATGAACCCAGCCTAATAGACATGGGTCCTGCGGCCGCAGACCTTATGGAGACAGGCCCCATGCGCCTATATATAATAAGCCTGTATAGTTAAAAACCGTGCATACAGCTCTGGCGTACATTTGTGGTGAACCCGGCTAGCCAGACCGACACCACTACCAGTCAGTCGCGCCTGCACCACGGCTCTCAGTAGCCAGATTAAACTAATAGAGGTGACCCCTCTATACTTGGCACGAGTATTCATACTCTCAGACATACTAAAGCAGGCAATTCAAACCGTTTTACCTGGGTGATCCCCAGTTCTACCAGGAGTCTAACACCCCTACGTGCTGACCCTCACACTATCTCCCAACAGGACGGGAACGAGTCATGGTGGACACTCTCAACGTTCCCAAGATTTCTAGGCAATGCTAAACGCCACAGTAACGGCCTCAGTGGAGAGGGTTCTGTTATGAACTCTACCCCACACCGCTTGATGGAGACCTCAGGCCCACAAGCCTTCAAGTCAAAACGGCAAGGGAAGGGCTCCAGCCCCCCTGCCGCTAAGGTCAAGGGCAAGACGCCCATCGATCAGACCAAATAGGCGGAGCACAGGGAATCCAAACCTCGTCCGCCACAATCTTCCGACAAAGAAGACTATTACCCACCACGTACTTTGGACATGGTAGATGAGCGACACAAAGACAGCTCACCGTCTGAGGAAATGGAACGGCAAGACCTTCCCCACACTTCCTCGAAGTACGTTAGGGAAACCTTACTCTGTGACGGCGGCTGAGGCAGAGATAACTGTAGCGGCACTAAACCAGAGTAGCCGAAGACGGAACGTTCCTGGACGAACACTATTGGCTGCGCAACCCTCGGGGGATGGAAGGATGCGCACGCCTCAAGACCGAGTTACCCCAGGGTACACAACTCAACCCTACCACCTCCAAAGAATGGTCTCAATGCTCGATATGCCTCCTGGGCAACGTAAATGACGCACTATATCTGTACTGGGCCGCATCGACAACACACTATTGGGCTTAGGAACGACAAGAATTCGGCCCAAAAGCACAAGGCCTACTATTCGACGTAGTGTTCATTGCAGTACTCAAGAAACACGTGAATTTATTCACCACACTAAATTAAACCCAGACCTCGCTAAAACAAGTCTTCCACAACCCTACGGGGAAAGGTGTTTCTGGGAGGACTGGTCGGTAGCTGAACCGAGCCACCAGCCGCTCCTGGGCGACAGGTTCCAGATCGTATACACAGTCCTCATATTTCTCCCATCTACTACACAAAGGAACCCATCCGCTTCATCTACTAGTGTGTCAACCTTCATAACTAACTGTTTCCAATATTATGACCGGCAACCTGTCTCTGTTTTACAGAATTGGGAGACGACTACCAAAGTCACCTGGGTTCTCCAGACAGTACAAGGCTATGTCATAGAGTTTTATCACAGCCGTGCAGGTCGCCCCTTCACCTCCATTACGCACGCTGGCGGAACAGGAACGCCTCGTGGACAAGAAAATCTGCACCCTCTTCAGGAGGGGCGCAATTCAACATGCACCGGAGGGGAAGGCTTCCCCAGCAAATTTTTCCTGGTCAAGAAGAAGCCAGGAGACTACATCAATGGAACTCCTACATGGTATACAAATGCTGCAAGATGGAGGAAATTCGTCTTCTACAAGACCTCCTAGGCGATAACGACTGGTTTACACATCTGGACCTCAAGGACGCACGCTTGTCAGTACTGCCGAAGTTTTCCTCCGATTCCAATGGTGAGGACAAACACGGCAGTTTACGACTCCGTGGTGCTTGCGAACCTACTGTAACCAGTGAGGGGGCACATCCGTAAATTTGGGCGTGCGATGCCTCTTATACCTGGAAGACTTGCTGATTCTTTCGAATCCAGGCTACGTTTGCAGACAAATTTGTCGTTCACTTTCGGGACTCCATGTGTTTTTTTGTTGTACACAGACAAAGATCGCTTCCCCATCTGAATCGGGCCAGTTCCTCGGTTTCGACATCAGCTTGGAGAACTACGTTCCGCGTCTGTCTACGGCAAAGAGTGCCTCTATAAGGATAGCTGCCGGATTGTGGGATTCCTCTCCTCCTCCATACAAGTGTTATTCCCTGGCCCACTACGACTGATGGTGAGATACGTACGCACCGGTCACTCATACGATCACTGGATCCCACTGTCAGCGGAAGTGAGGATGGAATTTCGATGGTGATTACTTCACATACAAACTTGGACTGGCAAAACGACCTTTGACTCTTCCTTCGGATACGGGGCGATGGATGAACCCCTGCAAACGCGACCCAGCCGTTCTCCACAATAGCAAGGGTGCTTCGATACACACACACACCCACAAGATATCGCTCCTGCTCATGACACCCCTCGGGCAGGGCCAACCGTGATTTCCCGGATCGCCTGGAGATGTCTCGCGAAGACCCTCTACAACTCCCTACCTTCCCTCTACTTCTGACGGGACCTCGAGGGGAAGGCCACTCCCTTGTCATGGAAGGACAACTGGCACTAGTTGCCTGGACGGCTTCAGGGGCTCCTGGTCAGTTCACGACCTATTGCATCAACTAAGACCTCCTATGGGACTCATAGGCTCCCGGCACCAGGAAAGGCTATATTTCTGCCTGGTCGGCCTGGAGTGATTGGTGTGTGGAAAGGGATTCCGATCCCTTTACCGCACCTGTCCCACTGATCCTCAACTATCTGTCACACCTGGTCTCGTTGGGTCGGTCATATCGATCCCTCAACGTGATCAGATCCGCCATATCGGCGGCGCACGTTCCGGTACAGGGCAGACCAGTAGGTCAAGATACACTGGTTTGTCGACTACTGCGGGGTGCCGAATTGTCGAGATCCCTGCACCCAAATATTCACGCCTCTGGCAGGTGGATGTGGTGCTGAGATTCCTTAGGGAATGGCCAGACAATCCTTGTCACTGAAGCAACTTTCAACCAAACTAGCCCTCTTATTATGCCTCGCCTCATTTAGACGGTGGCGGACGTTAGGGCTTGCGATATGGATGGTTTCTCTCTCACACCAGACGGGGTTACCTTTACCATGTCGAGACGAACTAAGTCTGATTCGTCTTCAGTGTCATACCCATGCTTTGTGTCAGACGCCACACTATGCGTGGTCAGAACGCTAATGGGGTACACCAATATCTCTACCCCCTTCGAACTCATTCGACGGATCACCTTCTGACTTCTTACGTGAACCCTCATGGACCGGTGTCTACCGCAACACTGGCCAGATGGGTCCGCTGGTTTTTGTCTTTAGCGTCGAACCTTGTTTCGGAGCCCACTCGGTCAGGGGAGCGGCGGCCTCACAAACCTTTTCAGCCGACGCTTCCCTAGCCGACATTATACGCTGCGCGGACTGAGCGCGAGAGAGTATGTTTAGAACATTCTATTTTCGCCAAACATCTCATGCTTCCTTCACATTGGTCAATTCAAAGCTTTAAAAATGCAAATATGAAGCCTCCTGTCATGTGGTAAAATTGAAGATTATATTAGCTTTAGTGTACTAATAATCTTAATTTTAGTAATGACAGGAGGCGAATATTTCCCACCCTATAGGATCCCTCCCATGTTTCTCGTGTTGAACAGAATATGTCCTTTATGTTCAGGAAGGTAAGTACGTATGGTTTGTATGTTTGCTACTTAGACCTGTACCTTGCGGGTCTTGTATTGGCTGAATATTAGACATGAGCCTTGCATTATGTTGTGTTTATAGATCCTTAAATATCATTGCGTTAGAATAAATATATATTGATATGTTTCACATTCTAATGTTCGTTGGTATATCAGATGCTTATGCTTATTGTATGTGGACAAGTTATCACGCCAGATACCTTTCACCTTTTTCTTTTTCTTGCAGCGTGAACGTCTTCTCATCGAGACAAAGATTCACCTTCCATACCTCTGCATCGCGGAACTAATGGAGTTGGATATTCTAATATGTTGTTGAACTGTTGACGTAATATGATTATGTCTCTTGTTGTTATTTATTGTTTCGCTTCAAAGAAAGAGGAAGTGATGTCATAGACAGGGCCTTTTATGGGCATCATAACTTTTTTCTGATTGGTTGTTATGTTTCTATGCTGCTGGAGTTTTCAGTAAAGAAAGATATGCAAATATTCGCCTCCTGTCATTACTAAAATTAAGATTATTAGTACACTAAAGCTAATATAATCTTCAATTTTATTCCAAGACACAGAGGCTCATATTGCATATCCCTATCTTTACTGTCCACCAATAGCAGCAAAGAATACAAACAGAATGAAAAAATAATGAACATACAGTAACATAGGCCCCTCCCCGCTCAGGTCCCTGTATAATAGGCAGCACTTCCCTTCCATTTTCCTCTTTCTTTGCTGCTCCGATACAAAGATAAGTACATGTCACATCTTCTCTCTGATTACTTGTTTATTACCTGCTATTGATATTATTATTGATATCCTTGCATTACATTGTATAGGTTTATCTGTTATTGATTCTTTTATTGTCTTCTATTTTATTCATTAGAGATTTTTATTATTTGTTTTTCTCTGCTTGTTTGAGGCTACACATCTGTGTGTTTTTATATATTTTGTTTATTACCCCCTTTTCAATTGACCCTGTCCTTATGACTTTTTTCCTTGTGCCTTTCCTTGTGTTTTTCCTTATCTCTGTTTTGCTGTTTCCTCTCCCTGTCCCTTGGCGCCCTTTTGCGCCCGTTCTCCGCTGTGTTCGGCTGTTTTTTGTGCATGAATTAAGCCCGTTCAGCTGAACATGCTGTTCACTTTTTCCCGGCAAACAGCACCATTCGCCTGTTTGACTAATTTTTGCACAAACTGCTCGTTCGTCTGGTTTTTTCCACTCTTCCTTATATTAGTCTATCTATTTCCACGAATTTGTTTCTTTTCTACCGAATGTTCGGTTCTTTAACTTAGCGAATTTTCACTATATTTTGCTGCGAATCTCGTGAGATTGCCGACGGTCATTTTCTGACTTCCTGTCTTCCTCCCTACCTTGTGTTTGCGTTTGCCACTGGTCTGAGATTGCTCTTGTACCTATTGCTTTCAGTTTTGGGTGATTAACCCATGCTATTCTTATATCTAATTAGGGATTAGGTCCTGTTTATTCTCCATTATGCCTAAACCCACACTGTCTTCTGGATCCCCACCCTCTGGGGAGACTGATGCCCATTTAATTTGGGTGAGACCCCTGTCACCTCGGGCACTCCACCCACCCTGGTAGACGGAACCACCCACCCTGAAGGGGAACAATTCTTAGCGCTACAGCGCTCAGTGACAGACGCCATTATGGCAGCCATGGCGTCCATGTCATCTACCCTCTCCCATACTATTTCTCAAGCCCTATTGCCACGTTCTTCGGACAAGCATTTCTCGGGCTCCACGACGCCACTATCGCGTCCTGCTGTGGACCCGCCGGGAGAGGTACCCAGAAAGGCTACCCATAAGTCCAAACATCCCTCTGCCTCCAGAAACTCTATGACTGGCGTACCTACGGTCGCCCCAGAAAGCGTGTCCCATCCATGCAAAAGAGCCTTTCCGCGCCAGGCAGAACGGGCGCGGCTATGGAAATGTGCCAGAGCACAGTTAGAGAGCGACTCCGACTCAGATATCGGGTCAGGTGAGGAGGCTAAGATTTAGTCGGACAGTGACTCTGATATGGATGCCGCAAATATGGGCTTTGACCTCCTTCCCTCTGCTCAGGCAGAGACGTCCGGAGGTGATGCAGGGACTAGGCAACCCGCGGATCCATTAGGTGTCCCACTCTTCGACCCGGATGACCTACACCATCCGAGGTCGGCAGAGTGGCTCCACGTACCTTGAGAATTGGGTACGGCACCCTCTTAGCAAAGCGGCACGTAACAAATTGAGGGCGGAGTGTCCCAGGCCTCTGGTGCCCAATAAAGTATGTGACACTCCTGAGGTAGACCCCAAAATTACTCAGTTCCTCACTAAACTGGGCTGGAACCCCCATAAGGGGCTAGAATCTGCCTTGAAATCTTGCCAGGATAAACACCTGGATATTTTCGGCCCTCTGGCCAAATTGTTTGACTTGGCGGAAGACGCCAGAGCAGGGAACCGCATGGTTGACTCTGATGACCTACGTGGTTGGGTCCAGAGAGCAATTTGTATTAACACCTCCCTCTCTATAGAACGGCGTAAAGCCATCTTGTTTAAAATTGAACCAAAGCTGGCCAATCTTGCCCTCACAGAAGCTGGTAAGGATGCCCAAGGCTTACTCTTCGGCGATTCCTTTATTAAAGACTTAGGGCGTTTCGTTGGGGCATTTACAGCCCTTGACAAGGCCCAGGCCTCCATGAGACGGGTATTCCAGGGGCGGGTCTCCACCAGTGAGTTCCCTCATACCTTGTATTTCTTCTCATGTTTGTGTAGGCGGCACACTCCAACATTTTTTCCCAGCTTGGTCACTAATTACCTCATATCCTTGGGTGCTGACCACTGTTCAGGGTTTTCAGACAGAACTAGTGGGGCACCTTGTACACATTCCCCCTCCTCGACCGATCTGCTTCTCACTCTCGCAGATTGATCGACAAAGAACTCTCCACCCTCCTTGTCAAAGGGGCTATAGAACAGGCACCTTTCAACCCCCTGCAGGTGTCATAAGCAACATTTTCCTGGTGGAAAAGAAGGGCGGTCAAATGAGGCCCGTCATAAATCTGCTCCCCCTCAATGCCATGGTTTGGTACCGCCATTTCAAGATGGAGGGTATTCACCTGCTCCGAGATCTTCTCCTACACCGAGACTGGCTAGCAAAACTAGATCTCAAAGACGCGTACCTGACTGTACTGATTGCGGTGACATCCCAAGACCTCCTGCGCTTCCACTGGCGGCACAAGATTTGGCGATTTACCTGTCTGCCCTATGGCCTCTCCTCAGCACCGTGGTGCTTCACAAAACTGCTGCGACCTGCGATGACCTAGACAACATCCTTCTCATGGCTCAGGAGCTCCACTCTCCTTACACACCTACGGTTGGACATAAACCTCCTTTCTCGCTTGGGATTCATTATCAACTGGGAAAAGTCATGCCTGACCCCCGCCACTCGCATGGAATTCCTAGGGTACTCGTGGACTCAGGGGAGGCGACGCTGAGCCTGCCGATGACCAAGATTCGATCCATCCGCAAAGAGCTTCGCAGAGCCCTCATCCGGCCCCAGCTCACCTTGCGACAACTTGCACGGCTCATCGGCCTACTGGCCTCATCTATACAGGCAGTATTTCCGGGCCCGCCCCACTACCAAGCGCTACAGCGCCTGAAAATAGCACACCTAATGCATCCTACATGGATCTGGTGTCCCTGGACAGCGAAACGAAGGACGAATTACGATGGTGGATCCTCAACCTATCCGCGTGGAACGGCAAAGCGATCTTCGGCTTTGCAGCCAGAATTCACCATCGACTCCGATGCGAGCCTCCATGGCTGGGGGGCCCATTGCGAGGGGGTTTCGACAGGAGGCCGCTGGTCGGAATCCAAATCCCGGCTACACATCAACGCGCTGGCGCTCCTGACAGGCTCCTTCGCCATCCGCAGTTTCGCGAGGGACCGGGCCCTGGCATGCATCCGCCTCCGCATGGACAATGTCTCAGCAGTGAGATATGTCAACCACCTAGGCGGTACACAGTCTGCGGTGTTGGCCAGATTGGCAAAAGACTTTTGGGAGTTTTGCCTGGAACAAAACCTGATGGTTTACGCGCAATACTTACCTGGCCTGCACAACGTTCAAGCGGACTGGGGGTCACGATATCTTTCGGACACCAGAGACTGGAGATTGGACACAGACATGTTCTCCAGTATATCATCTCTCTGGGGTCCCTTTACTATCGACCTCTTCGCATCCTGGCTCAACACCCAACTGTCACGTTTCTTCAGCTGGAGGCCGGATCCGACAGCAGAGGCAGTAGAGACCTCTTGTATGCTTTCCCTCCATTCTCCATGATCTCACGCTCACTCCTGCAAACCCGCAGACACCGGGCCGAGTTGGTCATGGTGACCCCCTTCTGGGAGATGCAATCATGGTTCCCTCAAATGCTCGAGATGACAATGGACTATCCCCGACTACTGCCATCGTTTCACAAACTGCTGCTGGACCCGATGGGACGATGTTACCCCCTCCAGTTGGAAGGCTTCCTTCCACTCCTGGCGTGGCGGATCTCCGGGGACCCTGGGAGATCCAGGGAGTTTCGGAAACGACCAGACGACTGTTGGCAGAAGCGTGGGCTCCCGGCATTAGACGGGCATATGGGTCAGCTTGGCGAGCTTGGGCTTGTTGGTGCCTGGCTAGGGACTGGCATCCCGTTTCAGCTCCTGTAACCATGGTTCTGCAATTTCTGACTTCCCTCTTCGAAGTGGGGAAGGCTTACCGGACTATCAACCTCTACCGGTCTGCCATCTCTTCGACTCATCAAGGATTTCACGGATGTCCTGCGGGGCAGCACCCCTTAGTGTGCCGACTCCTCAAGGGCTCTCGATTCTCCCGACCACCCAGGCCTCGCTACTCCATAACCATTGTATTGTCTTTTCTCTCATCCTGGCCCGTTAACTCCGCACTCTCCTTAAAACAATTATCAGCCAAGTTAGTTTGCCTGCTCTGCCTTGTCTCATGCAAGAGGGTCTCGGATGTCAGAGCTCTGGACTTTGACGCCAGGTCATACACCCCAGATGGGGTAAAGTTCAACATCAGTCGACGAACTAAGACGTCTATCAAATATTCAAATATCTATCATGAAGTTTGTCACTGCGGCAGCACCTTTCATGCAAAATGCAGGTCTCTGGAGTGCCCCCTATCCTTTCTCTGTCTATCAAATCGGTGTCCTACCCGAGTTTCCCTACCTCTCCAGCATTGTGTCCAGTGGCTTGCCTACGCAAATATGAAGATCGCACCAATCTCCACCGTACCGCTGTTTCTCCACAGCTGTTTCTATCCTTTTGCCCTCCTTTCCACCCGGTATCTAGCACCACATTGTCACGGTGGGTGAAGTGGTTATTGTCTCAGGCGGGCATTAATACCACGGTCTTTGGCGCCCATTCGGTCCGGGGGGCCTCGGCCTCTTCGATAATGACTGCAGGTGCGCATCTGGAGGATCTCATGAGGACGGCCGATTGGTCAAGGGAATCTACTTTCTGTGAATTTTACTTTCGACTGGCCCCACATACGTTTGCTGAAGTAGTGGACCAGCTTTAAACTTGCAATATGAGCCTCAGTGTCTTGTTATAAAATTGCATGATTTTGCTATTACATGTCGAAAAGTCATGATTTTATTAAAGACACGGAGGCAAGTATTGTCCCACCCATGTTATATTTCTCATGTTATGTTTTTCTTTCCCACCCAGTTTGTTGTATGTTTAGACAAGTTACATCGAATGGTTTGGTATGGTAAGTGGGGCCGTGTCGTAACGGGATTGATTATGTACCTTGACTTGTTTAATCACTCTGAATTGTGGGACTGTAGGTGTGGGGCTTACTTAGTCTGGCCTTGAAATTGGTGGCAAGTATCGACTTTAACCTGTGGGCTCCTGTTCCTTTATGTTTTCACATCCTGATCCGACGAGGTGGAATGCCATGCTTCAGCTTGTGAGGACTCCACCCGCTGATAGAGTTTGGTCCTACGATTATGCGGTTGTGCTTCCCTGTTGTTGAAGTGTTATCCTCTTCTTGGCGAACAGTTCTACGTTGTCTCCTCATTGGACATTATTGCTGTTCTTGGTTATTGACGTTATTTTGTAGGGTCGCATTTTCAGAAAGAGGGAAATGGAAGGGAAGTGCTGCCTATTATACTGGGACCTGAGCGGGGAGGGGCCTGTGTTACTGTATGTTCATTATTTTTTCATTCTGTTTGTATTCTTTGCTGCTATTGGTGGACAGTAAAGAAAGAGATATACAATAATCGCCTCCGTGTCTTTAATAAAATCATGACTTTTCGTCATGTAATAGCAAAATCATGTAATTTTAAAATATAAACATGCCAAAAAGCTGTTCTTGTTCAAAGAGAGGTTAATTTGGAAAGAATGCAGAGAGATGCGTGTCCCATGAAGAGTCATGTGGAAAAATATATACACATACTGAACAATAGTGCATTTCATTATTAACCATATTAAATGTCCCAACATTTGAACTGACCATAAAACATTTCTCAGGTTAAGAAACTATCCCTCACCCCACCCCCCTCCTTCTCCCAATATTAATGGATTGTTATCAAGATTTCAGATGTAACTGAACGATTGGGATTAGGTTGGTAACACTCATAGTGAAATCTTACAAATTTATTGTCCTAAACCGAAAGGAGAATTTATAATCTGTCATGGGAATCGTACAGATTTCCCCCTGCATGGGGACTTCCTAAAATCTATTATATAGATAGATAGATAGATAGATAGATAGATATAGATAGATAGATAGATAGATATAGGATAGATAGATAGATAGATAGATAGATAGATAGATAGATAGATAGATAGATAGATATAGATAGATAGATAGATAGATAGATAGATAGATAGATAGATATAGG
This sequence comes from Pelobates cultripes, assembly GCA_933207985.1. Taxonomy (NCBI): domain Eukaryota; kingdom Metazoa; phylum Chordata; class Amphibia; order Anura; family Pelobatidae; genus Pelobates; species Pelobates cultripes. Next base: position 27,851,977 of record OW240915.1, read on the forward strand.
ATGGATAGATAGATAGATAGATAGATAGATAGATAGATAGATAGGAGGATAGATAGATAGATAGATAGATAGATAGATAGATATAGGATGGATAGATAGATATAGAATGGATAGATAGATAGATATAGGATGGATAGATAGATAGATAGATAGATAGATAGATAGATAGATATAGGATGGATAGATAGATAGATAGATAGATAGATAGATAGAGGATGGATAGATAGATAGATAGGTAGATAGATAGATAGATAGAGGATGGATAGATAGATAGATATAGGATGGATAGATAGATAGATAGATAGATAGATAGATAGATAGATATAGGATGGATAGATAGATATAGGATGGATAGATAGATAGATAGATAGATAGATAGATAGATAGATAATGCATATTGACACAAACATCCTCCTTCATAGACAAACACTGGGTAAACTGAGTGCACAGCAACCCGTGTGTTGTTGATACTCTGTCATTAATTCAGATAAATGGTACCTATGAGGGTAGTGAGCTTCTCCTATACAATGTATCCATCAGTGTTTATTCAGAGCACAAGCCTGCCCCCTGTCTGCCAGTCCAGTGATTCCCCGCCAATCTGTCATTCAGAGCCATCTAACTGGCCATGTCCCGCTGTGTGCCCCCCACCCCTGCACTGAGCAATGTCATCTCTGCCAAATCCTTTTTGTTTTCACAGATCAATCAGTGGGGGCTACTAGTATCCAATGTAAACAGATCCCCCCCCTAGGCGGTGACATGACAGCACAGGGGGGCTGAGGATAAGAGCTGCCCCTACAGAGAGCCTAACCTGTGTCTCTCTCCCTGTCCAGGTCTCCTTAGTCCTGCTCCTGTGTTGCCCCCCCCCCCCCCCTATAATGTCAGCTCCTGTGCCCCCCCTCCTCCCACCACCGTACAATGTCAGCTTCTGTGAACCTCCCCCCCAGGTATAATGTCAGACCCCGTGAGCCTCAGGTATAATGTCAGTCAGACCCTGTGCCCTCCCTATACTGTCTGTCCCTGTGCCACCAGGTATAATGTCAGTCAGACCCTGTGCCCCCAGGTATAATGGCAGCTCCTGTGCCTCTCCCTCACCCCCTCCCACCAGGTATAATGTCAGTTCTTTGCCTCCCCCCAGGTATAATGTCAGTCAGACCCTGTGCCCTCCCTATACTGCCTGACCCTGTGCCCTCCCTATACTGTCTGCCCCTGTGCCCCCAGGTATAATGGCAGCTCCTGTGTCTCTCCCTCACCCCCTCCCCGCCTCCCCCCAGGTATAATGTCAGTTCTTGCGCCCCCCAGGTATAATGGCAGATCCTGTACCTCCCAGGTATAATGTCAGTTCCTGTGCCCCCCAGGTATAATGTCAGTTCCTGTGCCCCCCAGGTATAATGTCAGCTCCTGTGCCCCCCTGGTATAATGGCAGCTCTTCTCCTAGAATCCGGGGAGTCTCGGCTGAGATAAGTGAAACGGAGCAGCTGCTTGTTACAAGTATCCAGTCACTCCTCACTGAGAGAGAGCCACTGATCTGCACAGTCATCATAAAGAAGTTGCTTCTCCCCTCCTCCTGTGATCTCTCTCCTCCTCCAGTCCTCCTCCTTGGCTGGCTGGGTTGTACTCTGTACCCTCCTATGCTGCTATCACTTGTCTGAGCTTCCCACAGAGGCTGTGACTTGTGAGAGCCCCACAGCCTGAGCTGTGCCTGTCTGTCTCTGTCCCTCCAGGGCTGAGGATCTGTACAAATCCCATCAAGGACCTGCTGCCTGAGCCAACAGAAACACACAGCCAGCAGCATTAAACCTCAACAGCAACAGACAGACACACTTTGTAGGCACTGACTCACAAACTGGCATGGCATCTTCACCATAAGGGGAGAATACACCACCTACACAAGGTAAAGCACACTGTCTCTTCCTGCCTGCCTTACCCTGCCTGTGCCATGCCCTCCATCCCTGGCACTCAGAGCTTTCAATAGATGTGTTCAGCCTGCACAGCATCCTGGCTCCCAGTAATGTATGTACAGAATGTGCCTGATTGGAAACATTGTATCCAGCATCCTCTCTCCTTCCCCTGACACCCCGGCTCTAGGCGGCCCCTATATTGGGGGGAAATGGCACAAATCTATCCTAAGTTGGGACATCAAGGTTGCTCCAACAGGTTTTTTTGGGGGGGGGGTTTGGGGGGGGGATTGGTGTGACACAAACAGTTTAATTGCCTTGACTCTGAGGTATGTGTGTGTTCGTGATGTGTACTATATATGTGTGAAATTTGTGTGTATTATGCGTGGTGTCATGTATGCATATATGTGTGTGATATGTGTATAGTGTATGATGTGTGTGTGATATGTAATATGTGCAATATGTGTGTGTATATTTGGTGTGTGCCTGTGTGTTTGTGCAATATGTGTGTGTGTGTGTGTGTGTGTGATATGTAATATGTGCAATATGTGTGTGTATATTTGGTGTGTGTGTGTTTGTGCAATATGTGTGTGTGTGTGTGTGTGTGTGTGTGTGTGTGTGTGATATGTAATATGTGCAATATGTGTGTGTATATTTAGGTGTGTGTGTGTGTGTGTGTGTCTGTGTTTGTGTGATATGTAATATGTGCAATATGTATGTGTATATTTGGGTGTGTGTGTGTGTGTGTGTGCAGTGTGTGTGTGTGTGTGTGTGTGTGTGTGTGTGCGTGTGTGTGTGTGCGTGTGTGTGTGTGCAGTGTGTGTGTGTGTGTGTGTGTTTGTGTTTGTGTGTGTGTGTATGTGTGTGTGTGTTTGTGCCTTATGTGTGTGTGTGTCTGTGTGTGTGTGATCTTGCTGACAGTTATTACCCAGTGGAAGTGTTAGGATGTAACAGGATTTGGAGGTACATACATTGAACGTGTTAGTTCTGCCAGTGCTGAGACAATGGTGGCTGCTTTCTGTGGCATTTATTAACACTTCCTCTTATTGTAATACCAAGTTGTTGCTGGATGTTCCAGTCAGTGATTCTCTTAAAGGAAGTAGTAACATGCTCGGGGGAATATATGTCTGAAGAGGTTCCTATAATCACATAGCTTGTTACCTGGTGCAGATGGGCAGGTTATGCCTTGTCACTTCCATTTGTGTTTACCTGGCATTGGGGGCATTCTGAGCAATCTGGATCTTGGCATCATCATGCCCCCTGATAAACAGATGAGAATCAACTTCTGGGCTCTCTCCATTACTTAAGTTCTGCTCAGTGATCCAGTACAGACTGGGCTTTCATACATGCAAGGTATCTGGGGGTATTGGTGGGCTTCACAGAATGCTGCCACTCAGACAGTTAATTAAAAAGCAGCAATTGTATTTGGTCCATACCTGATCACAATCCCAAAAACATTTCTTGGCTGCAGAGCTCTAGCTTGTCCCCCTGATATATTATATATGGTGGGCTAAGACATTGTGTCCTAGGATCCAGCCCATTTATACAGCCCCCTCCCCCCTATATATAACAAAGAATCGTTCAGCATAAATGCCCTAGTGGTGATTGTGTACTCCAAGGGATGTACGTACACAATAGACAACTCATTACATTACATTCTCCGCAGAGAGATAGCTGCTGTTACTGAGCTCAGTGGCTACTTTGCAAATCAGCTGATCATTAAATATATATCTATATTATTATTATTATTTTCCTTTCTTATTTTTCTAGGAAAATAAACAAGACTCATTTTGGGGGATTTCATTATCAATTCCCCACAACCCACCAACAACAACAAAAAACTTAGTGGAGGAGGAGCTTGTCCAACCATCATTATCAGTTTGTGTTATTTATTTATATGTTGTGGAGTGGTTGTTGGGAATCCAATGCTCGAGCTGCACACAGGAGGAGAGATGTGCAAGTCTTGGAAGTGCTAAAGGAAAGGCTGCAATCAATGACAGGATATAGGAGCCTGAGATCACTCAGACAGAGCAGTTCCTTCGCCTGTAGGACACAGATTGAATCTCCTTCCTGGAACTAAGATTGGAATACCACGAGATTTGCTGCTCATTCGAATTTAGATTTGTATTGCTACTATTGCTGCCAATTTGAAATTCTCCTGTTCTACTGGTTATAGCTTCAGCCTAAGGATGGATATCAGGCTTCTATTCTCCTATTCGTGTCTCCTGCTCGCCCTCCAGCTAGCCAGAGCTACAAGGCATGGTGAGTACCCCAGATCTCTTAGTCTGAGCAATGCTGCCTGATCTTGGCACCTCAAATTTCTGATAACTGCTTTTCTCATGGTAGTGAGCTTGGCTGAGCAAGAAGGGGTATATAAGCCTTAAACATCTGGGGTGTCAGGGGTAGGCATGGATGTTGTAAGCCTCAGTGGTAATCCAATTTGTTTAAATTGAGATGGAAAGCAGGTCGTCTTTCCTAGAAACCTTAAATGAGAATTGATCGGTGTTTCTGGTATGGATAAGGCAAAATTGAGCTGTCTGAATCTTGGATTTTTTTCCTGTGTGATAAAAGTAGTGTACAAGAGTCATTAGTAGCCAAAATATGGATATTACCAGTTATATTTAAATCTGTGTATTCTAAATCTGCGATACAATGTGTTGGTTTTTTTTTAACACCACCACCACACACTGACACTCAAACACACACAAACATACACCTACACTCAAACACACACAGGTTATAAAAGGTCAGTCATAGAAGTTATAAGGAGAATCCTGGCCACACTGTGTGTCCAATTGTATTGTTTACAATTAATGTACTTTTATTTGTTATTTCAAAACAAAGCATAAACATTGGGCAGGAAAAGGCTCTTACTGGTGAAGTGATTGTTTGTTTAAGAGAAGTTTTACTTTAATGTAAATAAATACAATACATCAATATGGAATGAGTGTTTCTGAAGCCAGTCAGCATGATCTGGTCTGGTAATGTAACTGCTGTGATTGTGGGGTATAATGCTTGTTTGTGTCTGAGATAATGTCATATAACTGATCATTTAGAGCTGCTGTTTGGGGCAGACTTTGAATAGAAATTAGTTGTGTTCAGTAAGGCTGTCTTGAAGAATGTAGTTACTTAGAGCTGGGGGAGATTAATAACTAACTAGGGTTATTCTATAAGTGTGAAATGCTAGGCATTCAAATTGAGTTCAAAGTAAATTTCAATCTTTTTAGGAAAATAAATGGCTGAATTGTACAAGTGCACCAAATCAGCTGTATTCAGTTGGAAATCACTCTATAGTTCAGACAATTCATGCTAACGTATTCACTACACTTCTAACTGCAGCGAACTCCAATTTGAATTGAGAACTAAGGCTAAAATAGTCGAGCTGGGATTCTAGCTGTTCTAGGGAATTTCTCCAGATCCGCTCTGTTTGTCTAAATGTTTATATTCAGATTGTAATTCCCAATAATTCGTAGTTTGGTTTAAAAATAAATAAATCTATAAATATTTAGGGAATAATACAATTTATTGAATTGGTTTCCTAAATGCAAAATGTGGGCTAAAATATTAGAAAAAGAAAATAATAATAATAATAATAATAATAATAATAATCTGTCTTTATTACCATTCTCGTTATTTTGGAATTCCTTTTCCAATTCTGTGTTCACATGCTGTGTGCACTGTTTAGTAGAAATGCGTTTTGATCAGTAGTCTGGTGAAGGCACAGTCACAGCTTTTTATTTATACATCAATTAAAGCCAATTAGGCCCCAGGCACATTAAATCCGGTCAGTGTATTGAAAAAGAATAGTTTATTAAAGCTCTCTAACCTTGGACTATTACATGATCCATGACTCTTAGCCAGCCTTGTGGCTGTCTGGGCTTCATAGGGCTTGTAGTTCGCACACATGTGTGGTGAAATGGTTACCTGTCTAGTCGTGTTTCTGGGGAAATAGTTTTCTCAAAGTTAGGTCCCGTGAACTTTTTATGAGTTGTTTTGGCTAAAATTTTAATAAAATTTAATTATGTAAATATAATTATTGCTATCCTACTAAACAAAACAATACAATTATAAAATAATAAATATATTCATCCATATATAAGGTCTAGGGGAAGGTCACAGCCAGCGGTCCATTTTCAGTGAGATGTAGTTGTTAGTACATATGAGAATCCTTTGTATCAATGTTGGACTGGCTTTAGAATGGATACATGTGTCTTTGCAAGCCTTGGAAAGGTTACAGTCTTGTCTGACATATCTGAAACACAATTGCATTTTTTTTAAAACTGTATTTGGATCCAGCCATAGAACAATCCATGTGTTTGTACAATTCCCCCACTTAGCAGTGTGCCCCAGAATAGCCCCATTTTGACTTGGTTTACCCTGCCTTGAGTACACTTACCTCAGATAACATATAACCTCTACCTCAGTGCCAATAACCCACAGTGCAAGGGATCTAGCAAAACACACTGCTATCTATTCAATGTATCCACTAATCCCATTTCGTCTAATGGTCAGGAATTATTAAGAAATGTTTATATTAATCAGCTGTGCTGTAGCAAAGCCAGATAGTCTAGAAAAGCGAATCATCTCATTATGTCACTTTGTCAGCAGTCTCTGCTTCTATATAGATCCATGAAAACGTTTTCTGAAGTGACTGTCAATTGACTGGGAATCACCCTGTTTAATGTCAGCCTCCTCTAACACAAGCCAGATTCTCTGCAGTCTCCTCTCAAGTCTACATACTATCCTATAATGAGGCAGCCTCAGTCTCAGAGACCTCTCCCCAGTCATTAGTAAGCTGCAGCATTTACTGAACAGCCGAGACAGGGCTGCTCTCTGTCTGAGGAATACAACTCCCATTACTGGAAACTGGGATATGGCTGGCAGAGAATCATAGGAGCCTGGATCCAAACAGTTTAAGACTCCCTTCAGATAAAGAACTATCTCATACTCCTTGTAGAGGACTGCAACTCCCATTACTGTAAACTGGGATATGGCTGGCAGAGAATCATAGGCGTGTGGATCCAATAAGGGATATAAAGGTCACAGTGTAAGACCCCCCTCAGATAGAGAACTCTCTCATACTCTTTGTATAGGATTGCAACTCCCATTACTGTAAACTGGGATATGGCTGGCAGAGAATCATAGGCGTGTGGATCCAATAAGGGATATAAAGGGCACAGTGTAAGACCCCCCCTCAGATAAAGAACTCTCTCATACTCTTTGTATAGGATTGCAACTCCCATTACTGTAAACTGGGATATGGCTGGCAGAGAATCATAGGCGTGTGGATCCAATAAGGGATATGGCTGGCAGAGAATCATATGCGTGTGGATCCAATAAGGGATATAAAGGGCACAGTGTAAGAACTCTCATAATCCTTGTAGACGATTACAACTCCCATTGCTGTAAACTGGAATATGGCTATATAGAGAATCATAGGCGTGAGGATCCAATAGGAGATATAAAGGCCCCCCTCAGATAAATAACTCTCTCATACTCTTTGTATAGGATTGCAACTCCCATTACTGTAAACTGGGATATGGCTGGCATAGAGCTATAGGAGTTTGAATCCAATAAGAGATGTGAAGGGTACCCTTTGAGATCACCCCCACTCTCCCCCACCTCATTTTAGATCAATGACTCTCTCTCACTCTCCTCGCAGAGGACTGCCACTCCCATGATGCTTTATGTGAGTGTACATGCTTGCGGATTCGTGCCATGGGAGCAATTTTCGATCCAAGAAAGATAATTCTGCAGTTTTCAGGAATGCAATCTGTATGTTTCTAACAACCTTTACTCTGTCTCACTTACTGAGGTTAAAAAGGAAATCTCTCTTTAACAAACTGTGTAATGAAAGTGATATTTCTTGGTTTAATTTGTGACAAGTGCTATTTATAATGCGGGGAGCCCTATGCATTTTTGATGCACAATTCTTTTATTTCCAATTGACCTGGTTTTCCTGTAATAAAAATCTGTACATTTAGAGATTCCTGCTGAAAGCCAGGGCTGCGATTTCCCTTCCACAGGGAATGTATTAAGGAGCTAGCTAACATACTGGCCACATCATTAATGAAACAAGCCATGTGTGCACTCTGTCTGCCCATTGATGCCTTACATGTTTACCTTAACAATCCCAGTGTATAGAGGCTCACAGATCGTTGTTGCTTTGCCTTGGAGAGCATTGTGTTGTGGACAAGAGAGAAGATGAAATGGTTCTGTGTTCAATGCAAGCATTTCCCAGCAAGGCTTATTATTTCTCTTTTAAGCCTCATTTAAAATAGTTTATATTTTCTCTCATTTCTGCTGTCCTCTCTATCTACCTATACAGCTGTGTCACTGTATCTCTTTCTGACATTGTACAAGTATCCCAATCTCCCACTGTACCTGTCAGTCACCCCTCTATTAAATATCCCCACCCTATCACCCACCCACTCACTCTATCACCTCTACCCACCCACTCACTCCATCACCCCTTTATTGTTTAATATCCCCACCCTATCACCCACCCACTCACTCTATCTTCCCTACCCACCCACTCACTCTATCACCCCTTTATTGTTTAATATCCCCACCCTATCACACTATCACCTTCCCACTGTCTCAGTCAGCCACCCCTCAGTCAGCCATTAACTATCCCCACCCTATCACCCACCCACTCTCTCTATCTCCCCTTTATTGTTTAATATCCCCACCCTATCACACCATCACCTTCCCACTGTCTCAGTCAGTCACCCCTCTATTAACTATCCTCACCCTATCACCCACCCACTCACTCTATCACCACTACTCACCCGCTCACTCTATCACCCCTTTATTGTTTTCCATTACCCTTTCTGTTATCAGTCTCACTGTCCCATAGTACCACCACTATCCTGATCCATCACCCTCTCTGATATCAGTCCCATAGTACCACAACTATCCTTCTCCATTACTCTCTCTGTTACAAGTCTCACTGTCCCATAGTACCACAACTATCCTACTCCATTACCCTCTCTGTTATCAGTCTCACCCCGTCCCACGTCCCCCTCCAACACTCAATTACTGTTTCTCTCTCTGTCATAGAACCATTGAAACCCAGTGCCTCTCCAACTTCCTCACTTTAAAATATACATACAGAGCTATTTACTAAAATGAATACTGTCAGGATTTGATCAAGATATTTTAAATTATTAAGCAAAAATAGTTTAGCCTTAAAAAGTTGAGCTGAAGAATTTTCTCACTTTAGGTAGCTTTGCCTAAAATGTGCATTTTTTTTCCAATTGATATCAATTGCAGGTTTAGTGCAGATTCCGGTTAATGTCTAATGCCATGTGGATGAGGAGAAATGATTACTCTACTCATTGAACAGACTCTGTTACTGTGATCTCCTGAACTCTATAGAAAAAAAACAAAACAAAAAATTCCATGTCTTCTTCACCCAAAATGTCCTTAACTCTTGTGTCATCTTTTCTCAGTGGGCCATGGAACATTACATTGCTTGGATTTATGGGGCAATGAAACAGAAGATGGCTTTGCTGTGAGCTAAAACAGACACTGATAGTAAATGACCCAGGCATGACTTATCATTTAAAGACTTCACAGGGGGCAGACAAATTCCTATAGTCCATAGCCACTTAAATGTGTTCCTTAATAAGATTACACTACTCTACAATAATCCACACTTTCTAAAGGCCCTGGGATGCTCGCCATCTATTGTATTCATTTAATGTGTCTGAGCTGCCTCATCTAGAGAATGAATCCCTATTAAGATATAGAATTTGTTCATTTAGATCACAATTCCAATTAAGCTTCCTTTTTAAAAATAAATGGTGGATGTGGGTTCTGCAGTGTTATTGGTGACGTGTTAATGTGTTAAAATAGAGCTTGTGTTTATTTTCTACGTAAAAATGTATAATTAACTCAAACCTCCCCGAGAGGGAGCAATTAAGCACCGAATTTCAGATTCATGGGTTGCCAATTCTAATTTTATTTATTTTGCTGTCTTCCATGCAGACAAATGTGGAGATACTATTAAAATCACGACTCCTAGCTACCTTACTTCTCCTGGATATCCGATGTCTTATCACTCATCGGAAAAGTGTGAATGGTTAATACAGGCTCCAGAACCCTATCAGAGAATATTGATCAACTTCAATCCGCACTTTGACTTGGAAGACAGAGAGTGCAAGTAAGTGAATCATTTATGTAAGGACTCTAGCGCCACCTGCTGGACATAACCCAACCAGCATTGGCTGAACCTAAAACTCTATTATTTACTTACCGAACTGTGTGTGTGTCACTGTCAGGTGTTTGATCAATTGGGGATTGGAACCCATGTCAGATCATTTGTTCAAGGTTGTGATATTAAATCTAAATGTTCTGTTAGCTCAAAGTGAAGTGTGTTAATGTTATCCATCTTAAAACGCCGTGCCTGGTTTTCATCTAATTTATTGGCTTGTTCACATTCATTCTTATAAAGAAAATTTAGCAGAGGTCTATGGAGAACGCCATAATGACATTGCTTTGACATATGCAGTCCTTCTGGCTCCTCAGATATGCTTTTCTGAATAGTGAATTAGACCTTCAATATATTTCATTTGCAAAATCTGAAAACCCCTGGTCTATTTATTTGCAGTAAGGAAAATGCTTAACCTTTGAAATGCCATAAGTTTAAGGAACACATTGCAAGTCAATACATTGCTCAACCTCCCTGCTATCTTTATTGCTAAGTTACAAGAAAAGAAAATAGATTGCAAGCTCTGTGGACCAGACTTTTGCATATTATATTTTTACAACATTTTTTTTGTAAATAAAGACAACAATACTCGTCCCCATCTCCCCCCAAACTAACATTGATAAAATGGTCTTAGAACATCTTAATTGTCCCCCTCCCCTGTAGTGCAGACAGGGTACAGAACTTTCACATACTCAAAAGGTTGAACATTTGACTAGACTCTCTTTTTTTCATTTTCTACCCAGAAGAATAACGTTTGGTTACACAGGAAGCAGAGATTCATTGTTAGAACATTGTTAACATATTCATAGGATCATTTAGAAAGCTTGCTTCAGAACAGATATCTAATGGAGAGTGCTTGCCGCTGTTTACAGAACGAACCGGTTCAGCTCGCATTTTGTTTGGTATTCTAAGTGGAAACGAGACCAGCAAATTCATTGTGTATATTGATCTAGTCAGGTATCTTGTTGTGTCTGATTTCATTAGAAAGAAGGCAATCCCCCTGCTTGTGAATATAATAAATCTACTTCCATCGCTGGAAAGACATGAATTGAGTCTCTTGTGGCTAAATGTACTAGATTGCTTTATGCTTCCTGACTTGTTAGTGATTTGCATAATGTAATACTGGGAAAAGACATCCTGATTTAGCCTTGGTGCCTTTTTAGTATGTAGATAGCATACACCAGTGAAAGTCCAGGTTTATCAGAAAAGCTTTTACAACACACAGATAAGAAAGCAGGCACTGACCTGGTTTAACTACCGGCCCTTTAAACAGGCTGTTTATATGCAGTGTAAATCCCAACTCTACCTGCTTTCTCAGAACAAACCACCACTTAACCCCACAACAATGTCCCATTCCAAAGGCATGAAATAACACGTAAGAGGTTTGATCAATGTTAGACATGTGCAAGTGACAGTTAGTGAGATAATTACTCTTCTGATTAAAATAACTTTTAACGCACTATGAACTCTACAGCTCACTGCTCTGCTGTCCTCCCACCCACATTGTAAGGAGTGAAACAATTTTTTTTGGCTGAGAGTGATCAGCTGTTATTTCAGACAATGAGCTAAGCTCTTCGCTGCGTGGGATCTTCTGGTTTTCCAGCAGTGGTAGTGGAGTCAGGGAGCAGCGCCCGATGGAGGACAGTTAAAAATCCAAACTGCTCAAAAATGGGGCCTGGGCACTCCTGGCACCATGATGGCTGCAGCACACTTGGAGTTTTCCTTTAAACCCTTATCACATGTACATGTTAGGGAGAAAATACTGCAAAGGTAAGTTAAAACCTATCTCCACTGCACAAAACTTAGTTCCAGACATTGGAAAGGCTCTGAAAGGTTTTTGATTCTTGGTATTTTTAACGTATATAAAATTGTTACAATCAACTGTGGTGATGCTTACCAAACTTCATCCAGCACAATGTAGACTGGTTATTTAACTCTGGGTATTAATGTGTATTAAGATTATTGGAAGATCATTTGTCACAGGAATCATTAAGTTTTAAACACTTATGAAAAAATATTGCATGTCTTCCACTGGGATTGCAAATAATTACCTTTGTTGGGTGTTTGGATGGTTAAATGAGAAAGGTCGATCTATGTGTTTATAAACAGTTTTTTGAGAATTGTTTCAGTAAGATAGAACAGTTATAGAGGACCATGGAAAATGATGCGTATAAGCATTGGTAAATGAAGCTCTTGTTATGTAGTGTGTGTCTCTATGCGTCAGCAAGGTGATCATAAATATTGTGAACACAAGCTAATGATTCCATCCATGGTTGTGTAAGAGCTTGGGTGACTCATTGTCATTAAACATGTTGAGCTGCTGGAAAAGTTAAACCGAGTTCTTTTTGTTTGGTTCTCGGGGTTAAATGACTAAGGTGGGGACAATGTGGCGGACAACCATATTACAAGCCAACCTTTAAAAGTCTATGGTAAAAAGGCTAATAGCGGCATGAATGATTGTAAGCAGTGATTGTCAGTTCTAAGTAGAAATCAGAAATTACTGTCCTGATACCACTTACAGCTGTAGGCATGATTGATGTGAAGCTGTAACCTGTGTGATCATTACAGGTTGATGCCTACCACACCTGCAGGCATTGTCTTTAAAGACATAAGGTTGACAGCTGTAATTTTAATGAGGCTTATAGAACCTCTGTCAAATTCATGCAATACCTTATGTATAGATTGAACCAAATCCTAGAACACGGAATTGATATATTTGTTGTTAGTAAGGGTAGCGTTCTACAACTGAACACTTATAGTATATTGACTGGTAGACCATCCCATGCCCCCGCTACATTTTCAGAATTTTGCCAAATCCCATCATGTTTCAAAGAAAAATATAGAGTTGATAAATGTTCATTAATACTATTTACACAAAGAAAAATTATGTGTATTCTTTGTGTTCTGCTACAATTCAGGAATTGTTTTATGATGTACAAATAATTGTACTTTTGTTGACTATGGGCTGTATAGTGGAGGGGGTCAGATGAGGCCCAAAAAGGTTTGCTTGACTTTTTATGGCCATTTCACTTGCTTGAGATCTCTTGCGTTTCATTACATTACATCACTGTTTTTATAATAAGCAGCCCACCAGCACATTGATCTTAAACATCTGCAGGCTCCTACACAAAAATAGTTGAACAGCACTGAGCTGTGGTACACGGTTAGTTATTAAGCCCAGAAAGATAGTTTATTATTAACTTTTCAGTCTATTTGTCACATAACTAAAACATGACCTCCTAGTTAATAACAGGCTTGTTGTTTTTGGCAGTGTTTTAACCTCTTTCAGTTGGGATCAGACACTACAGATATTTTTTTTATTATTAATCTAACCGTCTCTCTACGACCTTTATGAAAATCCTTTTATGCAAGTTTTATAGAAACTCTTTGAATGGTAGAACCAAAATAATTGGCAGCCCTGGCACTAAATACATCACCAGTCTATAAAAAGGCTCTTACCTAATACTTTAGGGGGATTGCCCATGTATGACTGTTACCCTGTTGATCGTCTTTAATTCTGAATTAAACATTTTATTTAATTTCTTCATTTAGCAACTATTGCCTTTTGCACTAAAATAGTATTATTAATTGTTCATAATGTCTTCAATATAGAGCCATTTTGTGTATATTATATTACTATCAGTTATAGTTTGCACTTTCAGACTGTAGTCAAATCTTACCATATGCTATTAAACTTTTTTGTTCTACTAATTGAACTTATCTATTTTTCACATAGGCCATTCAATATGGAACATGGCACCAAAGTTATTTACTAAACAGAGAATAGTCTGACATTCTGAAGTGAGAATTCAAGGTGAATTCACAGGGCTACTCTGGCCTTAAATTTGAAATTCACTTTGAACTCACTTTGAATTTTCTTTTTAGTAAATACAATTCTTGTGAGTTAAACCGCTTTCTTATGTCTGACCTTGAACGTCACTGGTCCTTCCTTTATAGAACTACATGGAACACAAATAGTTGAGCAGTCAAGAACGTTTACATTTTTAGCCTCAACATTATTGCTTGCTGGAGTTTTGCTACTTTCTCATTTTCGCGGTGAGAGCCAACAGCTGTCATTAATGAACTGACGCTTTAATCTAAGGAAAAGCTTGCTGGCTATCAGTGACACTAAGTAAACAGTGTAAGAACTGATGTCACTATACAGATAGCTATGGATTTCATTATCCCGGATAGTGAGACGTGTAGCCCGAAGTTCTCTGCTCCTGTTGACTATGTCTTTTTTCTTTCTCGATTGAAAGATATTATGATCCTTTCCATTCCCAATTTATTACTGTGGGATTTAGTATATGTCTTTAGGTTGGCTTCGGGGCAAAGCAATTCCCGAGTTAATCATTACAATTGCCCTGGGGGGGATTGATGAAAATTTGGAGTTTCCAAACTGGGTAGGGAAATGGTTTACAAACTATTGCCTCCAGTTACAGTAATTTATAATAGAACTGAATTAGAGGTTTTTTATTTTGTTTGCTTGTTTTTAAACACACCCTATAGCAATTAGTGTACATTGCAAAATGAATTTGCTAGATTATTGGTTAGTGATATGTTTTGAAGATGTGACTCTGGGTATGCAATATGTGCATTTATATATTTTTTTAAATCTAGCAATGTGTTCTTGTTCAAATGCTTTTAAGTGGATCTACAACTAGATGTGTGGTTTCTTTGTTGAAAGGCCAAATGCTAATGCAGTCCTGAAATACAACATTCAGAGAAAGAAACTTGCAGCCAAAATGCAAATACTGTATAGTTCAAATGTGTCTTGTGGTTTTCACACATACTTTACAAACAATATGTATAACTTCATTTACTTCTGCACACATCCATCTATACGAAAAGATATTCACAAGCAGGAATATACAACCAATATTGTATTATATGTCATTCTACTGGTTACTTATGTTATAATTCTAACAGCATTATTCACTAAAGTGAGAATTCAGGGGGAATTTAAAGAGAACTTAAAAAATTTAAAGGGACTCTATAGTCACCAGAACCACTAGCTTAAAGTAGCGATTCTTTTAAGAAAAAAGGCAATGTTTTTATTGCTGCCAAAGAACACCTCTAGTGGCAGTCACTCAGACAGCCACTAGAGGTGCTTCCTGTGTCAGTGCTACATTGTGTGAATATTCCCCATAGAGATGCATTGATTCAATGCATCTCTATGAGGAGTTGCTGATTGGCGCAATGTGCGCAATAACCTAACTATGCTTTCCTATGGGAAAGCATTGGATTGGCTGAGATCGTCAAGATTAATGATCTCAGCCATGGAGCCGTGGTATGGGAGAAAAGGTAAGTAAACTACCTTTTATCTCCAATCTTAGGGGTCCAGGAACCTAGTCTGGTATTCCAGCACTATAGTGTTAGGAATACATGTTAAGAAGGCAAACTGTAAACATTCTCTAAGTCAGCTTTGCTTTTAGTTTGGCTTCTCTGGCCCTAAATTTAAAATTCACTTTGAATTCTCACTCAATTCTCACTCTCATAACCCCCCCGTGAGTGTCTTCTAGAGTGAGTTTTTATGTGTGAAATTTAAAGCAATCCCTACAAATACTGTAATTCTAAAACATGCTTTTCTCAGTTTTGAGCGCATTGCATTCAGATCTGGTTCAAGTATGTTGTTGGCATTCCGTACAAAGCAAGAGTAATGGCCAATAATATAATCATAAGCTTCACTTATCATATCTGGAAAATTGAGTCTTTATTAGAAAGGAGCAGTCCTGTCTCTTTTTGATTCATTTGTAATTTTTTTAATTAACCTATTGTCACATATAGCTTTAAAAAAGTATTTAGAGCTTATTTGTAGGATAATAGTATGGATATTGTAAACTACATCTACCATAATGCTCTTGCAACCATAATGCTGGCAAGGCTCCATGGGAGATGCAGTACACAATATCTAGAGTGCCAACAGTTGACTACCCTTGTCCTAGACCATGGAAGGGCAAGGCTAACTTAAAAAAAACCATAGAAAGGTCCCAGATAGGGCAGTTTTGTAAAAACAAAATAAAATTTGAAAAAAATCACAAACACGCAAACCAGAAACAAACAGCCAATATATGTAAACTGCAATTAGATAAGGCAATGTTGAAGTCATAAAAATCTAGTTCAAACACAACAGTAGAAAATAACTAAAACATACTAAAGAGCTACCAAAAACCAAAATAGCGTAAAATATAGATTGACGGGGAGTGGGGGGATAAGAAGGGGGGAGGTTAATGTCTTAAAATGTGGTTGTCATGTATTGTAATTTGGCTAAGTCAAAAATGTCCCTATCTGCTTTAATTTTCCCAAATGGTTTACCGGACTGAGCTAAATAGTTAAGTTATAGTACGTTAACGATTATAAGATAGACTTTGCTTTTTATTCACAGCATTTTTATTATTATTTTTTATCAGTCAAGTATGGGTTATTCCTAGAAAGAGAATCCCATGTAGCCAGTTCTACAAGTGATATTTTAGCGATTTGCAATTTTCTAGTATGTTTATGTGCATTTCATGGTGCTCGGACTCATGTTTTCTGACATATCCAGTGATTAAAAGATATCTCTTAACCATAAACCAAAGAAAATCGCTGTACCCCATTAGGCATTTATAAAACTCTCTTGTTTTCCGCGCAGTGAAATTATCACTGTAGTCATTTAAACATGGAGTATGACCAATTCTGGATCCTCACAATCAGATCACATGTCAGTAGGGAATCGTGAAAATTATCTAGATGTTACTTCAATGTATTTAAGAGAACATGCGTCAGAATACCGAAGCAGTATTTATGCCTTGGGTGAGTTGTAGCCAATAAAGAGATTTTTGGCATAACTAAACTCTGTACAAGCATTGCTTTTATACACGCTTTATTATACATTTTAATTTTATTATCTGGGATTCTTGCTTTCTAGGAGTAGCAAAGCATGACCATCAAGGGTGCCTGATTCCAGGAATATTCTTGGTTCAAAACGTTTTTAAAAAAAAGCTAAGGATGCCAAAGGGCAGGAGATATCGGGGTAACACAGTCCCCCTGATGTTCACAGCATTAATAATCACGTTTTCACCAATGGTTTCTTGTGCATTTGTGTTCCCTATTCACAAAAATCGGATTTGTCGACTATTTTTTGAAAGAAAGTCAGCTGACACGTTTAAGCTGAACACCATCTATTTCTTGCAAAATAAAAGTGTAATAATTAATTTACACTCCTTAAGAGCTACCTTAAGAAAGTCTGTTGTTAGGGAGTTGCCAATCAGCATCGAGATTGGTGAGTAAAAATTCTATTAAAATGCCTGGTGACCCTGTTAATGTTAAATGACTTGGAAAATATATATTATCTCCTGTAGCTTATAACCAAAAAACTGCATCTTCAAAGTTTTCTGTCAAAAAAATCAGATCAGAGATATAAACATTTTTTTTTTATCTCTGTCTAAGGCTGTCATCTGAGAATTGTTCCCAGAAGATATCATATGGCGGTCCTTGTATTTAACAGGGTAGCTGTGCCAACGTGATGCTTGATTTTCAAAACATTCACTTTCCATATCATAAAACCAGTCTGAATACATTCCGCTTTGTCTATTGCAACAATCCAAGAGTTTTCATGTAACAAGTCCAGGCAGTTAGAGGGTTAATGCCTGTTGCTAAATTTAGCATGCCGAAATTCTCACATTCTGCAGTAGCTAACACAAAATCTAATGAAGTTGAAAAATGCATTGTATTTCCGCTTGATCTCAAAGCTAAACCGTCTTGCACTTAGTGCCAGTATATTTTATCTGTTATAGGCCCATTGACAAGATTCTGCTTTAAACCATCTCAGTTTATTATCATCCCATTCGTATACTTTGTTGATTACATTATGACAGAATATTAGTTCTAGACAATTAAATCCTCGGCTCATGAATTAACACTCTTTTTTTCATATGGAAATGTTAGAATAATAGGAAAAACAATATTTTGCAGAGAAAAGATAGATGGATCACAATGAAGGAAGATTCTAAGTAAAAAATTACCCGGATATGTGTCTAATTTTCATTTTCCTTTCTGAAGGCACACAAACAAAACATATGCTGCAATTTTAATGTGCTGCTCTTGGCAAAACTGCTGCCATTTTTATGCACAACAACTAAAAAATAAACAGACAGTGCTATATAATATTTTATTTTATTTATAACTAAACATTTGTTACAAAATATATACAGTATTCTACTTTAGAAGTGCAATACGTTGTGGTGGGCTTCACAAACACAACTGTTAAATGAAGGGGCCCCAAAAGAGACGGTACCAACAAACTGTCACACCGCTCTTTTTTCCCCATTAAGTCTCCAGGAAAATTATGGTTCTTTAAGGGAGATAATATTCAGGGGCAATTGGGGTACAGTCACAGTCCTTACATATGCATTTGTTGGGCCTGTATTAAACCTAAGACCAAGGATTTCTTTGAAACGTTTTTCAAAGAAGATTTCTAGAAATCTCTTTTTTTTTTCACATAGAGACACATATCAGCTATTGTCAGATTCCGTTAATTACTGCCGTCTAATCATCGCTCATTAAAAAGTTGGATAAACAAACAGAGGTCATATGGTCTCTGATGGAAGTGTAAACACTCACTTAAAAGGCACTGTTTTGTTATGTTTAACACTTATGACTCAAGGTAAAGATGTTAGTCGCTGGAATTTCACGAAAACGTCTGGGTGATAGAGGCCCAAATTTAGAGATTTGAGGAAAATTTTGTATACAATCCTTAAAAGAGGTATTCTGCGATATCCTTTTATTCACTATGTTACATTAAGTTTTTTGTTTAAAAAATAGATATATTGCAAAGAGTCTCTCTCTCTCTCTCTCTCTCTCTCTATATATATATATATATATATATATATATATATACAAAAAATACACAAACATAACTAATAATATACAATGGTCAGCCACAACATTAAAACCACCTGCCTAATATCACCTGCCTAAAGTCCCCTTCGCACTGGCAAAACAGCTCTGATGTGTCAAGACATAGACTCCACAAGACCTCTGAACGTGTCCTGTGGTATCAGACACCAAGATATTAGCATCAGATTCTTTAAGTCCTGCAAGTTGCAAGGTGGGGCCTCCATGTATTGGATATTTTTTTTCCTGCACATACCACAGATGCTCCATCGGATGGAGATATGGGGAGTTTGGAGGCCAGGGTAACCCCTTGAACTCTTCGTACTGTTACTCAAACCATCCCTAGACATTTTTCAGTGTGGCAAGGTGAATTATCCTGCTGAAGGAGGCCCCTGTCTTCAAGGAATACCTTGATGGGATGTACATGGTCTACAACAGTCTCTAGTTAGGTGGTATGTGCCAAAGTAAAATACTAAAATGCCAGGACCTTAGGTTTCCCAGCAGAACATGTAAATGAGATATATTACCTCAATGTAGTGTAAAACGGTTGCCAATTTTAAAGTTTGATGCATAATACCCAATTTCCTTAGTCAAAACATTAATTTGCGTACGTTCGGGTATTTGCGCACGAACTAACTGTTCATGGATCTCCATTCATTATTGGCTATAAAATACTATATCGACGACTCCTTGCTCCTATATATCCAATTACACAAAGAACATAAAATGGAATTATAGAATCTTCAGTTTTATTTACATCAACTATACATAGTGTTTGTCTTGTACAGAATATATGTGAGATGTTGTGACAAATGACTGATTATAACTTGCAATCAGTTTTAATCAATCTAAAATCTTTGCTTTCGTATAAATCATTTTTGACTATATACATATGCAAACATCTGCCTCAAGCAAGCAAATAGCTTATGTGTGTGCTTTCATTGATATAAATTATCTACGGTGGCACAGGACTTAAGAAGTGTAGAAGCACTTGGAAAATGTGATTTAGCTTGTTTCGGGAAAAAATGCTATATACACTAAATGTCAATTTTCAACTGATAAATGGATTTGAACATTGCACTTACCATCGAGGCCAATGGTGACGTGTAATGATGTGACACCATTCATCTAATGGAAATGATGTAGAATATACCATAGTTAAATATTAACCATAATTCACTTAATAAAAGGGTATGGTGAACACTGAACATGCGCAAAAGACTGATATTTTCCAACATTATCTAAAATCAACTGGAAAAAGTATAGATTTTCAGGATGTAATTGAATCACTAATGGAATATACAGAATATAAATTTTTTTTTCAAATTAATAATTTAGTACATTTATTTTGATATTTTATTGCAAGAAACTTTCTATGTTATTATCTCCCTCCTTATTCATGTAATGTAGTATTTTGGATTGTTTGCAATCATTTTGGTTATAAGAAAAAGAAAGATTCACACTGCTAAAGGGCCATGGCTCCCAACCTGGCCCCTTTCAGCGATACCCATCGGGTGGCCCTAAGTGCACGGGCCACCCGATGGACCCCCAGCTATACCTGCGGTAGTTCCACCGCTGAGTTACACAGTACAGTAAGTGCAGTAGTTACAAAGTATATGTATTCCATGTACAGTAAATGCAGTAGTTACACAGTATACACACTGTATTCAATGTACAGTAAGTGCAGTAGTTACACAGTATACACACTGTATTCAATGTACAGTAAATGCAGTAGTTACACAGTATACACACTGTATTCAATGTACAGTAAATGCAGTAGTTACACAGTATACACACTGTATTCAATGTACAGTAAGTGCAGTAGTTACACAGTATACACACTGTATTCAATGTACAGTAAGTGCAGTAGTTACACAGTATACACACTGTATTCAATGTACAGTAAGTGCAGTAGTTACACAGTATACACACTGTATTCAATGTAGAGTAAGTGCAGTTGTTACACAGTATACACCCTGTATTCAGTGTACAGTAAGTGCCCTGCTGATACAGATGTTATAATACATGGCTGCAAGCACGTTGATACATACAGATAGGAAGCATATTCCCTTAGAACAGGGGTCCTCAAACTCCAGCCCCCCAGATGTTGCTGAACTACAACTCCCATGATTCTCTGGCTATGTAATTCAAAGAATCGTGGGAGTTGTAGTTTAGCAACATCTGGGGGGCCGGAGTTTGAGGACCCCTGCCTTAGAACTTACATTACTAGAATTGATGAAAAAACTATTGTTTTTAATCCAAAAACCATTGCAGGAACCCTTCACATCTTCGTTCATTTTTAACCACAAGCTTAATATTTGCAGTAAACACTGAGCGGAAATGGACATTCCTCAGCATTGTTTATTTTTCCCATGTTTCCCATGCTGGCTGGCAGACTATAACAACCGAGATTGGACTGTCGCTGCATATTTATTTTATGCTTCTTTTATATCCGGCTTTTGCTCTTGTTATGCAAATCAATCTTTTGAGAATGCTGTTTAAATAAACCCCCTTTTCACTTCGACAGTGAGTAAATGTGCAATATTGTGTTAAGTAAGACAGGGACACATCACGTAATTCGCTGTTCCAAGCGTTCCAGCTCTCAGACAGGGTCACACGGTACCATCAGCTAGACAGGACGGTCTCACTTATTCCCACAGGTCTATAAAAAGGTAGGCCATTCCCAAGTGTTGCTGTAATGTCCGATCTGAATGAGATTAAAAGGTAGTCAGACAAAGGACACAAGCCGGCTTTATGGCCAGTGCTGTCTCTAATGTGGGGTTATTACCAATTCTTCAAGCTTGCTGGTCAACAAACATTGTATAAGTTAATTAGATGAAATGTACAATAAACACACATTAGAATGCTTTGCCATAACATAGAACCTGGGGTTATTTTAGTAGCTGGAGTTTTAAAACAGAATTAGCATTGATACGATGGATCCTGCTGAGTTATTAACTTTTAATTACACCCATCTCACCACCCTCTGCTGAGTCTTCCTCTGTGTAATGTTACTAAATAAGTAGAACTTTATTGTGTTAGCATCATCCACAATCTTCTTGTTACTTAGATACAATCTGTCTGATTCTTTTTCTTCCCCTATCGGTACTGCCAGGGGGCTTATTCACTAAACTAGGAGACATAGCGAATCTACAAGGGGATTGTAAATTCTAGACTAGAAACTCCCCATTCTAGTATACTCTTCAATAAATAGAATATCTCCCCAACAATCTAGCTGTGTTTCCAGTCTGTATATTGTTGACCAACGTTTTCAATTCTTTTGTTGTCACTTTCTTTGATTCACCTACAGGGCTGAATTCTCAAGATTCCAAAGTAAATCCAAAGTAAATTTAAAATTTTGATCCAAAAGAATTAGATTGGTAAAATGAATCCCAGTATAAGGAGACAAACCATTTAAGAATGGATTGACAAAGTACATGGTGTACAAGATTTATTGCCGCCACCAGCTCTGTCCCTAGAAGTTGCGGCACTGAGCTGAACCTGAGCACACAGTTGACACTCTAAGCCAATGATCCAGCCTTCCACTGTAGGGCTCAACTCAATGGAATAGCCAGTGGAAAGTCCTTGCAGGATTTTTTACATCCAAAAGAGGTGGCGGCGGGCGTCCAGCGGACCCCAGTTAAGTTGCTAGACTGTTCTTAAATGGTTTGATTACTTACACTGGGGGTGCCAGCACACTCCTGGCACCATAACCACAATAGTGACCTTAAAGTTGCTTCCTACTATGAAATACTGCCTAAACCCTCACCCTCTTCACTCACCCTCATCGCTCCTTAACTCTAGTAGTGGTCAGGTACAGTGAGTTAGTTAGCGGCAGACCATGGGTAGATGGGTGACAAAGTCGGTATGAACAGAAGGATTCTACAATATTAAATCAGATAACAAACTGATGTCATTGATAGTTGGCTAGTTAAACTAATTGTATCCTGTGATTGCTATGGAATAGAGCATCAAATGTTATATAGAGACTCAGCACAAAGTTACATTGGTTTGTATTGTCGTAGCAATCTCACTGTCTGGCAGCAAGCTATAAGGATCGAACCCTTAGACAGGCACCAATTAGACAGGGAAAGCAGAGGAGAGAGTTATTTTCTCTTTAATATAAGCTACTGTAGCTTAACATAAGCTACTTTAAAGGCAACCAGATATCCCTCTGCATGCAACTCTATCCCAATGTAGCAGGAAAAGTTCTGTATTCCTACACAGAGCTGCTGCTGGTATTCGGTTCTGGGGATTACATTAAAGCACACTATTTTAGGATATTTACAGCCAGACTGTGGAATCTTAAATTCCCTGCATGGGTGTTAAAGCCAGACTTCAAAGGGGAAAACACCAGAGCAAGGCTTGTTTTCAGCTATCACACAAGTCCAGCCTGTACCCACTGGGGAGAGGGTATCGCTTCCCACTTGTAATTAATTGTTTAAGTTTCAAAAGCAATCAATCCGGAGCCGTTTGTTAAGTTTTAAACCAGTGGAACAACTAGTGTAATTAAAATGAAATAACCGATCAATAAATCATACATCAAGTCGAAAAGTAAATGTTTATGTGTAGAAATGATGGTTTGTTTTTTAACCTCTTTGAGAAATAGCCCAAGGCTGACATTAATGGGAGTTGTATTAATAACTAGTTCCAATACTATTGGAATTTTCTATCCAGTGGGACTTTTGGTAAAATGTTAATTACCGTCCTTTAACGTCCTCAAAATATAAACAATCAGTGATTTTACAGAAAAGGAATGCTCATCTACAACAATGCCTAAATTAACTCAAAGTAAAGCTTTTATGTCCTCCCTGACATGCATGTGTCATGCTACTTTGTTTCTTTGAAGTCCCTTGAGATGACCTGTTAGTAAATGATGATGGATAGATGTCAGTTTTTAGGTCTTTGTGGGAAATCATTAAGAACCAATCAAAGGCAGGGAATATTAATGAAAGGGATTGGAAGGTGGTCTCCTGGGTAATGCCTCGCCTCATTGTAATTAGTTACAATCTGTCAAGTAACTTCTGATGTGACGTATAAAGATACATTTTCCTTTGAACTGTGAAGCTGGATTATCACTCCCTTAACGCCTCTGAAAATAACATTTTGTATTCACAAGCAGAAAAGTAACACTTGTCAATAGCAGATTGCATATTGATACGTTCAGAACTCAACGGAACTCAACGGAAACCCAACCATGAGACTCGGTTGGATGAATACAGAGTAAATCGATGATACCTTACATTGCACTCCAAATGTCTGTGAACTACTATTTTCAAAAGGCACAGCCATACAGTAGGCATCATGGGACCTGTTCACTAGAACTTGCAGTGCTAACCCCAACCATCTCTTGAACAGATATAGAAATTTTCAAGACAGCAGGTAGCATGCTAGAATTCTTCTGTTCATATTAAATGCTTTGATAAAAAGGACAAAGATGACTATGCTAGCACTACAAGAGTTAAGTCAGGAGAGATAATAGCACATTTTACCCGTTTGCAATGGGTAGCCTGCGTTGTCACTGTGATTGATCTCCACCCCCTTTAACTATGGAAAGGTCTTGTGAGGTTAATTGAGGCAGACAATGAATATAGCCAGAAGCCAGGCTGAACAGTCAAATATTCACTTTTCTTTCCATTACATCAGTACGGATTTTTAATTTCATTTTTCTAACAACTTCTATGGGCTTTGTGTTTAGAGGATGGAGGTAACAGTGTGGTTCCTTGCTGCCTTTGCACAGCAAAAAAAATATGTTAGCCAATTGGAAAGTAAATTCACAATGAATATGTTTACAATGAAAAAAACAAGAAAATATATATTTTATGTAGACTTGCTTGCTTCCGAAGTCAATACCCAGAATACCATTGAATTGGGTAATAATACAATCTAGAAACCAGGACATATATCTGGAAAAATTCCAAAACTCATCTATGCTTTCAGTTGGGTTACATTGTCATTAAATGTCAAATTCACATTGTATTCTCAATAATTCTCATTTTAGGGAATAACCCTCTAATTTAACTTTTCTTGATGAAACGCTTTGACATTTTTAGAGCACTGGCAATTTCTGTAGCACTGACTACCATTAGTAAAAGGGTTTTGCAAGATTTAATTTGACAGAAGTAATACGTACATTCGGTAGATTTTAATGGTCGCCCTATTGGGCTAATCCATTTGATTTACCTTAAGTCAAGCATTAAACAACAAATTAATTCTAAAAATAAACAATAGGTGGATTGCTCATCTGTGTTTGAATGTTTTCAAAGACTTTTTAATGGAGATGAATATGTTTCTCTTGAAGAGGCTCTGACTTCTTCGAACACGACAAAGTAACGTCAATATCTAGGTACAAATCTTAAGTCTGAAGTACTGATCTGTATAACCAATTTTTATGTTTATTTGAAATGATAGCAAATTGTTACCAACAGAGTGAGTAAAAGGCAAGGTGACGAAATCTGTCTTTGGAAAAACAAACAAAAAAAAACAGATGAACTGAGAAGTCTTTTAAGCATATTTTTCTTATTGATCCTACACTTTGAAGAAATATTTCAAACTGTTTTCAGGCAGACATCCAAGGGCATGTAAAGGAGAGGAAACAGCATGAGGCTCTCTTGTAATGTAAAGATCATAAAATCTCAATTCAAGGTAGGAGTGAAAAATATTGTAAGGTTATCTGAAGGGACAGCTTAGTTGGTGCCCTAGAAATATAATATCCTATGGAGTTAGCGGATACCTGTGAAAACCAGATGGTAAAAACACAAGGTCTTAGCTGTATTTACACTTTATATACAGCCCTGTTAATAATTAATTCCATTTAAATTGAATCTAATTTACAATCTGGAAAAGTTTGTGTCTTATGACCAAAGCCGTGTGATTTTATGAGCTCCTATTATTGAAACCCTGACCTTAAATGAAAGGACTACATTTTAATATTTCCCTACTCGTATATTGGTAGTTTAATTAGTGGTTTAGTCAATAAAACTAGTTTGACTTGGAATGGAAATACCTTACCCCTTGGTGCCTTAATCAGGGGTTTTGGAGAATTGACAAGAAAAGTGAAATATACGTTTTGTAGACTTAAGTCTTTGAAAAAGGCTTTACGCTTGAAAAATGGGTGCAGTTCTCAGACGCTTGTTATTCCAAAATACTGTCTATACATTAAAAAAGGTCATTAGTATTTCTATACCCCCATTATTGTGCGTCTGCATCGCTGGACTGACACAGCAAATCTTTACAAAAATATACAGTTAGAACCAAGTTCTCTTTTCCAATTTAAAGGTCTTTATAATACAATGAAAACATATCGTACTTTAGTTGATGTAACAGAGAATGTATTTTCACGATATCCAATTCAAATGATAATTATAAGTTCAATGACTAAATATTTGTGTAGCAGAAATAATATTTACACGTTAAATATACTAACATTTGTTTCTGGTGGAACAGTTTCAACGATTGCAGACTGGATGTCCTTCTGTGCATAGCGCTAACACCTCATACACTGCAGGGCAAATTATGTGTTCAATAAGTTCACTTCTGGGAATGCTTAAACACCTCGAGTATTAAAATTTCACTTTTTGGCCTCTCTTTCTGAAAATGAAGTGCTTCAAGTCGCTGATCATTAATTAAAATCCTTGATTGACTTGTAGCTGCAAACAGTTATTAAACATTATTTATTGCCTGCAAGCAGTTTTGGCTGCCCCTATATTAATAACCAAACCCCCTAATTTTCCATGTGAATACCTATTAAGTGGTATATATATTCTAACTATTTATTAGTATACTAGAATGCATTTTAGAATTTTAGAAGCCTATTTTATTATTTTATTTATGATAATTCATCTATAAACAAACTTATCTAACTAATCAGAGGCGATAACTTAAAACAGATGTACGTGAACTAAGTCTACTAAGCATCATGGGAAATGTAGTTTACACTCATCAGCATCCAAGATAATGGATTATATTGAAAATGAGTTCTTAAAAAATTACCAAAGATCAAGTGCTGTTTGGAATAGCTAGGCACAAAAATAATTTCCGTAACAAGCATCTAACAAAATCAACAATCAGGCTATTCTTTTCTTCATATTTTGACTCACGTTTAGCGTTTAGGACGCCAGTTATTTATAATTAGGTGTAGTGGTTAGGACTGGCATTTTAGGGTTGAGGGTAATGGTTAGTTTAAGAGAACTGGATAGAGCCATCAGGACTAGAATTTGAATTGAAGGATAATTGAGAGAGATTTTTAAGATGAGTTTAGGATTATAATTAAGTTTAGAATTCCAGACAAAGGCTTGGACTTATGGTAAATGTTGAGGTTAAGATTGGAGACATAGCGATTAGGGTTACGGTTAGTAAACTATGAGAATTTGGTTTCAAATAAATTATGACTAAATTTTTGGAGAACAGCAATTTATCAAAAATCCCAAACCCTGAAATCCTGTGTGGACAAATCGCAAAACAAAACAAAACAGACAATGCACTAAACCATTTTGTTTGTTTTGTGATTATTATTACAAAGATAATTGTTAGGGGGAAGAAAGTTGATTGATAGCTAGTGAACAGCCACTATAAGTCGATTTTATTCACAGATCAAGTAATATATTAATATTTATATGTTGCAGGACACTGTTTGGCCAATTATTGTGCCCTTTTGATTTTCCCAAAATGATCACAAGTACAAAATTCATAAGAAAACGAAATGTCCACATGGAAGAAAACCTCTTTTTATCCAAATCATTTTTTTTTCCGGACGAATTAAACTTTCTCTTTGTCCACAAATCTAGTAGTTCGGTTTTGAGAATAGAGTAATAAATTAGTATAAGGGTTTAGGGTTTTGGGTTAGAGCTACTAAGGTTAAGGTTATACATTACTTAATAACATCCACTATATATGTACATGCAAATATGAGAGAACTTTGATTACCAAAACAACCTAGTGTGGTAAGCTGTATATAACAGGTTTCAATCGTTAAGTGTATTCTTTCAAATTCTTAGACAGAATACATATATGCACCAATATTGATCATAATAATAAAGCTAAGTGTTTTTGAGGCCTAAGTATTCCCTTAAAGGACCACTATAGTGCCAGGAAAACATACTCGTTTTCCTGGCACTATAGTGCCCTGAGGGTGCCCCCACCCTCAGGGACCCCCTCCCGCCCGGCTCTGGAAACGGGAAAGGGGTTAAAACTTACCTTTTTCCAGCGCTGAGCGGGGAGCTCTCCTCCTCAGATCCTCCTCTTCTCCTCCCCGTCGGCTGAATGCGCACGCGCGGCAAGAGCTGCACGCGCATTCAGCCGGTCGCATAGGAAAGCATTATCAATGGTTTCCTATGGACGCTGGCATGCTCTCACTGTGAAAATCACAGTGAGAATCACGCAAGCGCCTCTAGCGGCTGTCAATGAGACAGCCACTAGAGGATTAGGGGGAAGGCTTAACCCATTCATAAACATAGCAGTTTCTCTGAAACTGCTATGTTTATAAAAAAAATGGGTTAACCCTAGCTGGACCAGGCACCCAGAACACTTCATTAAGCTGAAGTGGTCTGGGTGCCTAGAGTGGTCCTTTAAGGAGAAGAAACAAGTTTGTAGGATATCTAAAATACACAGAAAGGTGATAATCATTGGTAAAATCCTAGGATAAGTTCTGAGACAATAAACAATTATACAAAGTATAGCATTGCCAAATTGTTTGGCATATGAGAATAGAGAAAATGTTCACATATTATGTTTATCTTCTAACAATCAACTATTTCACATTCTGGTTGTACGAATGAGCTTTTGTTTTTTTATCTCCTTCTGGTCCCTCTGAATTTTGGCAGATGGCAAACATTCGATCTTCTGAAGATAATGGATGTGTTTCCTTTTATTCCTAATTAAATCTCTCTGTACTCGAGTAACTGTATTTATTGTCTGACAGCTGCACTAGATATTTCATAGGATCAGGTAAAGCAAGAGGAAGTTGTGTTTTCTAAAAATATATGATTAATTCCTTTAAAAGGCTCATATTTCTTTTCAAGAGTATTATTTATTTAAAAATTCACTGCTGTGTCCCGATGGTAAATTTTACCGCCATATTAACCAAAAGAGTGAAGCCAAGAATAAATAATATATAGCAAGTGACCTACTATGTACAGATGCCTCCCATTACCCTGAGTGATGCATGATAGGACTTATGTTTGCCACAGTAGGTGATTTACTATACATTGTCTGGTGTGGTGGTTCCTTTCCCTACCATAGGCAGCATACGGCATTTTGGCTTATCTCGGGAAGAACTCGGGAAGAACTCGGAAAACTGTTTCCACGTTGTCTCTTCTTCTAAATTCTTCCAAAGGCTTATGGCTTCTCTGAACTCTATTCACATATTCTGTATATGTGCAATATGGTATTTTTGTGCAACAAAACAATGACTGTATTCCACCTGAATCTACTCCCAATTGCATTTCCCTAATGATGTTTTAATGCTCCATAGCACAGATATAGCATTTCTGATCTTGATTCCACATATAACCTGGTGTCTGTTCCATCATTCCAGTATTCTAGAATCCCTGACCCAGCTAAATCTCTTCTTTATCCATTATTATTTAATACTTGACCTTGGCATTTTTCTGACTACAAAGCCTATTTTCAGTTCCTGGCATTTCGCTTTACTGTACACGTTACGCTCAGCCACACAATAGTCCCATTATATATTTTCTGTTTCCCTATTCTGGTAGAACATTAGGTTTAAGTTCTGTGTGCTATAGTCAATGTTCATCTTGCCATATCTTGCCTGTTGGTCAACGCTGAAGAGCAATGAATGAAAGCAGAACAAAGTCATTATCAAAAATCTTTTCATTATGATTAACACTTTTTTTTTCCTGAATGGACTTAATTTGAAAATGATACCTTACAATTCAAATGAACAATATTTAGCAAGTTGACATAATAAGAAACATGTGTAGTCTGGAAGAATCCCCATTGACCTTGACATGATTAACGGCGCACATGTGGCGGTAGCTTAACTGTGGGTTCTACAAACCATTGATTCATGCCAATGAGGTGCTAAATGGATTCAGGAGGACTTTGCAGAACTTTATACTTGTTAAAAAACTAAACCTCTGAGATAAGAGAGGTGTGATTGTGCATGTCAGCTTTTGTCTGGTTTTAAAAAAAGTCTGCTTCTCATTTATAGCCACTCTTCACTCATAACAATGAGTTTTCAAGGTGCAAAATGTGTTGCCATTCTACAACATTTCATCTACATTCACAACAGGAGGAAAAGAGGTTTAAAAAACCCTCTAAAACAAAAAAAATAACAAACACACCACTAAAATGTAAAATTAATTTAAAAAAAAAAAAAACTGTAAAGTATCTCTTGAATTTTACTCACGAGTTAGACCCAAGCTGGCCAAAATGTAAAAACCAACAGGTTCAAATTAATGTTTTTAATTTTACATAGATATCTACTTCAACTGTTGTAGAGTGTCCTATCAGGTGTCATTGATATTATTAAAGAAAATATTTTGGGCATAACTCTTTTTTTGCAGGACTTATCATGAGCATATTTAATGTACCATTAAAATTAGAATGTCTGGATTGAAAACAGCAAACAATAAGTAAGGCCCCTAAAACCTTTATTGCTTTATCCAGAGTACTGAATAAAACGCAATGCCATGAAGCTCAAATGTAACAATAGGTCTAGCCTTGTGTGGTGCAATAAACTGGGCTTTTGTGTCAAAATGATCAATCTTAAGAAATTTTCTTTTTTTGCCATTGGCTATATACATCATGTCGTTTGTTTGTTTTTTCTTTTGTCTTCATTTTTTTTTTAAATAAATCACATATTTGCTAAAATATGTTATGAATTAATATTAAATCTTTTAATCCAAGCAACAGAATAATATAGTCCAGGAATCTGAAATTTTACTTTTACATCTTCCTACCTAAAAGACATGGTCATTGCTGTATTTAATATAAGAGGTGTAGTAATTTTATTTCCTAAAGCAGATTAAATTACTAAGAACCTACCTTGTTCAATGCTGCAGACAGGCGTAGGGTTGGGGGATGGTGGCTTTAACCGGCTCATCCATCAAATTGATGACTTGATAGAGTCAGTAGAGCTACATTGTATCTCTGAACATGCTGTCACATCATGCCTTAATGGAGGAGTGTGTCAGCATACAGACTTTAGGATGAGCCAAACACCCAAGTGATGTCATCACACCTTAGGGGCCACAGACAGAATATGGTCAATTTAAAGTGTTCCAACCTGTCAAATGTGATTTTCTTTTTCTCATTAATTTTAGTGATAGAAATATAATTTGTATATCCATGTTACAAGCAGGTCATCCATTTTGCTAATATGTTTATCTCACAGTGTTACCAACCAAACATTGAGCATTTGGGTGACAGTTAAAACTCTAAATTAGATCGTTGTCAAGTGCCATGTTTTATTATTAAATCCGTCTTTGGTATTGCCTTGTCATAGATATGATCAAGATCCCACACATGGTGACATCATTCAGTTATGTAGACTCTAAATTTGTGCCTGTACTAGACTGCATTATCCTACCATATTATTGCAAAATTGTTTTATTTTTTTTTTATTCTTTTTTAAAGACAAAGTTGTGGTTATGATTTAATTAGACAGAATTTGTTTTCTATAAGGTTACTTATATAAAGAGATATTACGGACTGGACAAAGCAAGTAAAACGTTCTTCAGTAGTTCTTGAGTTACGACTCTCCAAGGGCCAGATCATTCTTCTGTTACAAAGTAGCGCAGCGAGACACTGCAGCGTGTGCAAAAATAGACCAAATGCATTGTCTTGGGAGCTATCAATGTTCACCCTAAATATTGGACGTGTCTATCAAGAGGTCAGATTCTTTTCCCTTGTAAACATTCCCAACTCAACCTCCCGTATGTTCCAGATGGAAATAATCAACTTAAAACACAATTTTTGGACATTTCCACGTGGACGTACAAAGTGCAGAAATTGTGCATTCCTCGCTTATTGAAAACACTGGTGTTTTAGACACGTTAACATTTAGAAATCAAAGTGTCACAAAACATAAATATTATTTTGTGAATGTGATTAGTAATTTAATTTCATATCAGTCAAAATAGGTGTTTGAGGCCCCCAATCCATACCTGTATAATACCTTAACAAGTAGATAGATTTTGTGTACACTACTGATTTTTTTCTGCATAATCAGAAGGGTGTCTCATGAACGATATTAGAAAAAAAGTCCATATGACAAATACGGTTTGTAATTGAAAATGTGATGGTTAGTCTATTACCCCCTGATGACTTCAAAATAGCTTTACAATATCAATCTATTATAGAGAACCCCAGATATTGAATGTGTATGTAATAACAACAGTATGTATCAATATAGGAGAAGTTAATGGATGTAACACACAGATACATTTTGTAGTATAGAATGTGTTATGATCAGCACAAACACAGCACAGTTAGTGGTAAATTCCAATGGACATTTGATTGAAATGTTCTAAGATGCATTGACAAAAACAAGACGATGCATCTAAGATAAGAATTCTACATTATGTAGTAGTGGAAACGTTTCACCCCTCTAGAATCTTCTTCAAAACAGCAGAGGATTGAATTATTTGCCATTTTATTAATTTGTTTTGAAAGAAAATTATTTGGAAACCCTGCAGTTTATCTGGGGGTTTATTCTCTGCATTATTATAGCCAAGAAGGGGGCTTACATTAAATATTCCTTTTACATATCTTGATTTTAAATCAATAAATGTAAGGGCATTTTAAAAAAGGTGAAAAACATAAATGGGAGATGTATTTTAATGCAAAAGAGTATGCGCCTCCAAATTGGAATATAAATGATGTGTTTGATATTGTTTTTATATTTCTTGAGAAATTATTAGCAGCATGACAGTGCAAAGACAGCACAATTTCTGTATTAGACAGACCTGTTTTTCCTCATTGAGCTACAATAGCTAAGTCTCAAATCCTAATTAGCGAGAGGGTAAGATGTCAACTGCGCCCTAACGAAGTACAGAAGAATTATAGCTTTGGTAATAGCTGAAAATTTGGACTTGGCAGTTTTATAGATTGCATTGTGACTAAGAAAAGTGGCTTAAAAGCTTTTGTGAAAAGGTTGCTTTCGGCAGAGACACCCATGGAGTGCCTATTTATTAAAATACCTAATAATTTCTGTTACTTACTAAAGTATTATTAGAAAAGAAATCTTTTGATATTAAATCAATACAATCTTGTGTACTATGTCCTGCATTGAAAAGCATCCCTGGGAATCGGAGGTGGAACAAAAAAAAAAAAATTTCAAATGTCAAGCCACAGGGTCACAGTACATTTATTATTGGAAACTCTTTAAAGGTGAAAAAATATTTTTTGTAATGTCTTTCTATGAAACTTTCAGCTTTTCCTACATATAATTTGGCAACACTTGAGACTGATGAAAATGGCGGTACCTGGGGATGGGGCTTTTCCGCCAGGGGGAAGTTGTTTTCATTGCACACCTCACTTCCTGTAGTATATTAAACAGCTTCTTACCCTAATATGAGCTCTTATATTGCTCCCAAGAGCAATTTAAATTTTAAAAAATGGCTTACTGCACTTTGTACTTTAATTTATCATTTTTTCGACAGATGATGCCTGTATTCACAGGATTACAACATACAATAATTGCGGGCCTATATTGCTTTTTCTTAAAAGTGTTATTAAAGGCAATTTAATATACTTTACTTTCATGTTAGCATATTTTCACTAGAAATTTGATGATTTTTTTTATTTTTATTTTTTTAATTATTATTCCAGTAAATTCCTGGCTGGATTTTTCTTTCCTAAATCTTCTGTGGAATAAAGTGGAAATTAATTAATGCTAGAAGGGGCGCAAGAGATGTAAATCATGTGCTTTATACACTAATATAAATAATTAAACCTAGCATAGTGTAATCGTTTTTTTTATTCTTGTTTTTGCATGTATAAAAAACATTATATTTATATATTGCATGTTTATTAAAGGACCACTATAGTCACCCAGACCAGTTCAGCTCAATGAAGTAGTCTGGGTGCCAGGTCCCCCAGGTTTTAACCCTTCACATGTAAACATAGCAGTTTCAGATAAACTGCTATGTTTACATTGCAGGGTTAATCCAGCCTCTAGTGGCTGTCTTCTTGACAGCCGCTAGAGGCGCTTCTGCGACGCTCAATGCGAAAATCGCATTGAGCATGCAGAATGTCCATAGGAAAGCATTGATAAATGCTTTCCTAGGGCATTTTTAATGTGTGTGCGGCTTTGGCAGCGCATGCGCATTCGGCTCCACTCGTGAGCTGACATCGGTGGGGGAGGAGAGGTCACCAGTGCCAAGGGAGCCCGGCACTGGATTAAGGTAAGTGGCTAAAGGGGTTTTAACCCCTTCAGCCCAGCAGGAGGGGGGACCCTGTAGGTGGGGGAACCCTAAGGATTATATAGTGTCAGGAAAACGAGTTTGTTTTCCTGACACTATAGTGATCCTTTAACTATTAAATGGAATTCGGATGGTCACAGATTGGCCCAAAATTTGCATCTTGGCACTCTAATACACCAGGAATCCATGTACTGGTCCTCTTATGTATAAGGTAATAAAATTTTTGGCAGTGTTCTGTGCCAGGGAATGAAGGTGATGGTTTTATTCAATATAAGAGCAAATGAATACCTGGCAGTTTCATATACTAGGAATCCATTCTTGGCACTCTTCTGTAAAGGGGATAAAGGTCTTGACACTTTCGTATACTAATGAATGGAGGCACTGTCACCCTATTCTACTGGGGAATAAATGTCCTTTCACTCGGCTACACTAGGGAATAAAGGCCATGAGACGTTTTCTTGCTGAGAAGAAAAATGTCCTGGCATTCTCTTATAGAAGTGATGACTCATTGTTGGCGCTGAACTGCAAACATGTGGACTACAGTTCCCATTATACATAGTCAGACGCACGGTTCCAGTGCCAGAGGTTATCCACAACTGCCATTCACACAAAAAAACATGGCACACAGTGACAGACAGGCTGCTACCATTGATATTTATATAAAGTTCTATTTGAAAAGAATTGTGGAGTGGCAACGAAAACTTGAGAATATTAAAAAAATAAACCTATACATGAAAAACGAGGTCCATAAGACCCCGTTTAAAAATGCTGCACAGTATGTTTAATGTAACCATGAAAATCAAAGCAGCAGCAATCTTTCATTTAACGCTGGTCTTTATTTTTCTAAGGACTTTCCTTTCAAACCACGACTACAATATCAGTGTTCGAGAGACAATGGGAAGGAAATACAATGTTTCTATTTCTAAAACTGACATGACTCGAAAACAATTGGATTATTTTCTGTTATTGTTGGGCGCTTTTCTTTTTTGTTTTGTTTTTTAGTGGAACTTCCTCTTAAATGGCTTTCCTAATAAATCACAATTTCGCTAGGATAGCTTAGCATGGCTACATTGTTGATGGTCAGTTTCAAAAAACATTATCTTTGTTTAAATTAAGGACAGTACAAAAAAAAGGGGAATTGCATTTCAATGAAACAAGCATACATCAAACCGGGAACAGCCAAGACCTTTTCAACAAGTATCAAGAGGGGTGGGGGTTATGAGGGGGAGGAGAAGAACATCTGACCTCAAAATTCCCATATGGCACAAGCTAATAAAGGGGACATACATTTCAATCATGTAAAGAGGCCATTTAGTATTTGTAGTGTGCTATAGAAAGGGAGGGTAAGGTATTTCTAACAAATGTGCTTTCCCCTGGAGTTCTTTAGTGAAAGTGTTTACATCATGTGAAGAAGTATGCTAGGCTTTCAAATGTTTACAATAGTACAAGAGAGGTCTCTTGTTCACCCCAAATAATCATAGTACATAAGGCAACAACACACTCTCTGCTTGATTTCTTCCTTGTCAGGGGTAAATTGAATGCAAATAATGCATTTGATATTAATTTCGTCTGGTATCCAGTGGTAACAAAGCACCATCCTTCATTCTAAGCCATTTTCATGCCTATGGATTTGAACAAGAGGTTTTTGGGAAAGTGAAGTGTCCAGGGAGTTTAAAATGTGATCAAGCCATGAAAACCTCATACATCATCTGGACATAGAGAATGAAAGAGTTCATTAGACAGCATTGGCTATCTTCTTCAAACCCTCATTGCATTACAAAGCTTGTTGGAATAGGACGAATGGCTTTGCGCCAATAAAGCAGGCAACCAGTATTTGACTGAACAGTAAAGGCACTTTACATGGTGATATGCGGAGGGGGGCGGTCAGCTCCATGACAAGTATAGTTATTGCTTTTATTGTTTTAATTTATAACAATTGTCATGGAGTTGGCAGGAACAATATGGAAAAATTAAGTCTTTGGATGTCGCGATGGGGAGGGGGGGAAGGGTGTGGGGGT
Organism: Pelobates cultripes; assembly: GCA_933207985.1. Taxonomy (NCBI): domain Eukaryota; kingdom Metazoa; phylum Chordata; class Amphibia; order Anura; family Pelobatidae; genus Pelobates; species Pelobates cultripes. Next base: position 27,888,368 of record OW240915.1, read on the forward strand.
GGGGTGCATTAGTCACCCCCATCCCATGATATGCAATGTGTATATATTCTGAGTATTGTTTAGTAAATGGTAAGTTAGTTGACAGATGACTTCTGTATATATATATATACACACACATAGGGAAATATCTTCAAATATCTCCAACTCAAAAGAGAAGAACAATATTTTCTAACTCAATTATTTTGGGGTAATATTTATACTGCAGTAATGCCAGATTTGGATGTCTTTGCAGCCAAACAAAGGCAAGAAATGCATATGTACAACTGTTCTTTAAAAAAAAAATCAAACAGAGTAATATTCATTAAAATTAAATAACTTTAATGTGAGGTAGGCTGAACTTGATGGACGCAAGTCTCTTTTCAGCTATGTAACTATGTAACTATGTCTACACTTGCAATGGTCTAACTCAGGGGTTCCCAACCCAGTCATCAAGTACCCCCTATCAATCCAGGATTTAGGGATCACCCTGTTGTGTCTAAAGTGTTTTTTTTTCTTCTTCTAAAAACACCTTAGACGCAACAGGGTAGTCCCTAAATCATGGACTGTTAGGGGGTACTTGAAGACTGTGTTGGGCACCATTGGTCTTATTGATAGGTCATTTGTCTGGTGAAACAGATGGGATCAGTGAGGCTGTAAGACGGCTGAGTTAAAACTTTAAAAGGGCCTCTGATTGTGAAGGAATATTTAAGTGGAGAGAGTTTGAGTATTGGGGTGTAGTGTCCAACTGAAACAGTTTTCTAAATATTATATTATGGATCCCAGCTTATCACATGGTACTGTTACTTTCCTCTGTTCTAAAGACTTGAGCTTTAATGGTTTGGGATACTTAAGGTTAATGATAAGGCCAAGTGTGTTCAAATACAGTAATTGCTTTATTAATTTGAACACCTTGTAATGGGCTAAACGCGCATCTTCTGATCCTTTAGCAATATAAATCCTACGGAAAATGGCTACATGATCATTTTACTGGTAAAGTCCTTAATATTGAATGATGATTAATAAACCTCATAGCTGCAATAATTATCACTAATTAATCAGTGAAAAGAACCTAGCAAATGGAATACCTTTAGGCGTCCATTCTTAATGGCTAAGCAAAGCAGTTTCTAATTTCATAGAAATAAAAAAAAGAATTATAGGTTTGTGATATCACGTAATATAAACTATTCCAAGATACGTGAATTTGCGTGGCTGTATCGAGCTACAGGCTTCACATAGTAATTAGATTTTTTTTCCCTTAGATTCAGCATTACATACTAAAAGCACTAATTCTAAGCATTAAATCAGTCAGCTACATCAAAGGAGACACTTAATGGATTTAGATTTTTTATACCCACAATTAAATGGTTATTCCTGTCTAATTGCACTAATTAAGTTATTTTAACTGAGTTGGCACAGATCTTCTGTTGGGGGGGTAGTCAAGAAGGAAAACTACGCATTGTAAATGTCGGGCAACTGCAGCTTACTAAAAACACTCAGCTACATTCCGTCCGTAGAACACAGGACATTCTCTGTGATATCCAGAATGATGCCATCCTTTCTATGTACAACCATACCGACAGATACAGCACAATAGTTGTCACTAAATACTGGTCACTTTCTACCCTTTACTATATTACTGGCACGGGAGGATTAGAAAAGGATTATAGATAGGCATAGGCATTAAAGCAGCCTCAGTACCATGGACCCTCTTAAAATATTAACTCCTTTGTAGCAAGGGCTTGGGCAAGTACCATTGTACCATGTATTAGGGGTAGGCAACCTTCCGCACTCCAGATGTTGTGAACTACATCTCCCATAATGCTATTTCAGCTGTAATCCTGCTGAAGCATCAGGGGAGATGTTGTCCACAACATGTGGAGATACGGATTTTGCTTATTCCCCCCTATATTATTGCCCCGGCAAACCATTTTCCAATTAGGGAGCCATGTCTGGCTAAGCCGTAGAGTTACATCACATGCCAACGTTGCTCCCCCATGCTCACGGATATTGGAGAAGTTGTATGTTTTTTTTTAGTTGTTACATCACCCCTAGTTAGCTGGTGTGCCAGCCCCTCGAAGCTGTTACATTACAAATATATAGTAACACAACCTGCCTGCTTTAACCATCTGATCTCCTGTTGTATGCATCTCGTAATCTCTAGAGTAAAATTGGGAATTATGTGCCTAGTTTATTTAGTTAATCATTTTTATGTAAATCCAGCTGTCAGTTTAAATAAGCAATTTCAGATAAGTTTTATTTTCTTTGTTGAATATATATATAAATATAAAGGCCCATTGTGATTAAATACGAATAAAATATTCGCTCCTTATTAAAGGGGAAAAGAATTCCATTATGCACACGTTAATTAAATGTGCCTTACACGCCAACTGAACACATCATCAGTGGTTTGTATGTATCATCTACTCAATTTACAGGGAGAGAAAATATTCCATTCATCATTATTAGAAGTGGTGTGTTCTCACTGCTCATTGGTCTTCGCAATGATGTCATCAATAAAACAAAAGGGTCTGCCAATGAGGGAGCAGCGTTGTGTTACACTGTTGCCTTCAAAAGTGAGCAAGGTTGAACGAATAGACACAAGACAACCCACCCTGTTAATGCAACTCAAAAGAAAGCATGTCCCACCTGTGCAAATATTTCGCTTCCAGTAGCCTGAACACATGGCAAGCTGAAGACTTGTTTACGTTTGAATTTTTTTTTTTTCCTATCAATTAATTCAGAGTGATCTGTACTTAGTTGATGAATATGAATTACAATGCTTATATTTGGTGGGATATTGGCAGGAAAGAAGACATTACTTTGTAGAAGGGAGATGATGCAAAATGACTTTATAACACATCCCAGATGGCATGTTTTCACTCACATGCACTATTTAGAGCTGTAATGTCGATTTTACATAAATACCAGAGTTCTTGCCTGTTGGTGTTATCAGGGAATTTAGAAATTTGGCTTCCCCACCTAACAAATTACCATGGAAAAAAATGTACAATTTTGTCCTCGAAGTCGATGTAAATTTATATGTATAAACTCTCAGTTATTGCAAATTACCATGCACATACATATAAAAGTATAAACACATTATAAAAAAGGTTTTGGTTAATTAGTTTATTGGGGGGTTTTTTGTGGTTTTTTTTTTTAACAATCGTTATTGAAATACATTTTTAAAGGGGATCTGTATAATAATAATCTTTTTGAAACTATAAGTTTTGTTTGATTGTTGTGTCCTCACCTTGTTTCCATCCTCTGCATGTGCCTACTCTGCACCTGCCTCTGTCTTCGCCAGCACGCCTACTAACATTGTCTGCATCCACGTGGATTTCAATGCTTCTCAAAGAGAAGCATTGGGGAAGAAATGCACACTTGTCGAGAATTCAAATGCTCCATATGAGCAGTGTTGATTAAAGAACCAAATCTGACTCGGTTCTCAAAGAGGAAGTGCCTCTAGTGGCTGTCAGGAAGACAGCTACAAGATATATGTTGAAACTACAAAATGGCAATGGTTTACGGAGCAGGGTTAAAATTAAAGAACTGAATTGTTTGGAATTTAAATAGAATTTCAAATTTTAGGCAAAATTCACTTTGAATTCCTGACAATACCCGCTTTAATAAATAATCCTGACAGTAACTAAATACTTTATATCCAACCATGAATTATAAAAACATTGTAATTTCAAGGGAAAACATTATGTATTAAAAATTAAATTAAATTTATCCACCACGATATTGCACATTTTAACATAGTATAGGTTCCTGCTTTTAAATGACTAATATTTGGAAGATGAAAGACAATTACCGTAACCTTTTTAAAGAGCCAAGTAACTAATAACAGCCTTCCATGGTGGCCAATATCCTCAGTTATCTATAAGGATAAAACAGTAAAGTATTGGCATAGCCTCACATGCCACACTTTTTTTTAGTGTTTTATGATGGTTATAAAACAGGTACGAGTGAAATAAAATCTAATTTTTCTTCTTGAAGCCGCACCTGATCTTGCATGCCCTGATTTAATTAGGATGGTTAAATTTGGTGTTCGTGGTGATGGTGTAGTGCAGATGGTTCTGATAGAGATCCTTTCGTGATTTCCATTATTTATTGGAACGGACTGTAGAGACATACTGTATGTATTTCATTCTGGCACAGAAACATACTTCATGTACTGTGCATTTGTTTTCTGCATGGAACTTTGCCTGCATGTAAATGAGTTTATTAGAAAATTTCATATGGAAATCAGATCATCGCCACGTTTCCACGAGTAGTTGCCTCGTGTTTGATTAGATGGGTTCTTTATTCTGAATGTATGTTTCATTTTATTAGAGCCTGGTTTATTTTACCCATAAAATCCTAATATGGCTTAAAACATGCTGGATTATTTGGCCATGTGTCTGACACTTTTCTTAATAAGCGTTGAACACAGCTTCATTAGATATGTGTATTTCTGGGGAAAGTACTAAATATGATGCACACTCCAAGTACACTCAATTGGTATCTGTTGCTTCTTATTTGAAAATGTTGTCCTGCAAATGGTATTTTTAAATACCCACCTTTCTACACGAATATCAGAGATGGGGCTTGGAAAAGCGTTTACTCAAATTGTTTATTTTAAAAAAAAAATTAACCACTCACTGAAGTTCTGCATCAATTTCTCTTTCTTCTTTCCATCTGTGATTATAGTAACTGTAAAAAAAATACAATACAACATATCACTACAAATATGAAGGCGTTCGGTATTGTTCTGTAACGTTGTGACATTAGATCATTTTGACATTGAGCGATGAGGTTCAACCAATCCATATAATCAAGTGGGAACCAGTACAGCTGCCATAATCTATACTTTATTCTCCAGGGAAAGAAAGGAAGGGAGATTTTTTTCTTGTTGTTTTTAATCTGGATCGAAGTTGATCCTTTTATAATGACTTCATAATTCTCATTTTTGTTGTATGTAAATACTACCAACAATAACACTAGGATTTGAGAATTATATTACAATTCATTATTTCCAATTTTAGCATTTCTATGACCCGGGGGCTAGCAGTGGACATGCTAAAAATGGCTAGGGGCATCAGCATTATAAACAAAAAATAAAAAAAATAAATTGAATTGTCAGACCAGTCATTATTTGCCCCTTTGCCAGTCTGCCCGTGAGAAGTTCTGCATGTTCCATACATTTTTTAATGGACCCAGCATTCTTTTTTGAACTGAATTATATCCTTGTAGACTTGGAGCTTGCAGTTATATATCATGTTCTATGGAACGCCTCTGTCTTATCAGGATATAACTGAAAACAAGAAAAATCTCATTATTCCTTGCAATGAACTTTATAAATAAATGAAACGTTTTCATTGGGGAGTCTGGAAATTGCTCTTGATCCAAATGACCACACTTGGCCACAACATATCAATCACTGTATAGTAAAGATTATATTTTTCATAAAGTTATATTAAATCACTTTTGGCATCATGTTCCAACAATTTAATAAATCACGAGGAATGTTTTATATCCTTCTTTCCATAAACTGATTTCCTTGGTAATATTGGTAAAATATAGATAGTGACACAAATTCTCATAAACTCTACTTGTATTAATTCAATAATTGTGGCCACTCAAAAGATTGCTGGCGCTATATCTGCTGTTTCAGTTGCCACAATGTAACCTTTAGCTCACTTCATCGTTGAATCAATCCATTAGTTTTGTGTCGTCTTTCATCTCCTGTGATACATAGAGAAAGCTTGACCCTTCTCCACTCCTAAAGCCTTTGTGCTCCAGGGTCCCTCCTCCCTCCTTTGCACACTATGATCACACTTCAGTGTTCTGTGCTCAGGAATACCACAGAGGTTTAGCCAGAGAATGCTGTTGTTTTTTCCCCAGCAATAATTCATATAATGTGAAAACAATGTATGTCTATCACACACTTTTATAATGCCGGATTAAAGTGAACGTTTAGGATCTAAGCGTAAATCAGGGCTCCGTCATCCTTTTCCCAGGTGTGTCGTAAGGCAACTCACAACAACTAGCTGTATACTGTGCAACTCAACAGAATATGTTGGTGCTCTAATCTTTGCGAAAACAGACACATACTCGCACAGGGAAAATTTAGCAGGGTCTATAAATATGTTTTAAGGAAAAGATTTCACCAAAAAATGTTTTAAAAAATTGAGGGTCCGCTAGAATAATTGTTCTGTCTATTTAGCTGCTTATTCATTAAAAAGTAAGTTTTGAGTAGATTTTTAAAATTTAGGCTGAAATAGTCATGATGGAACAGCTCGACCAGCTCGCCCAAATTGGAGAATTTATTTTCTAGATCGCACATTGTATTGTACAATATGCAATTTGGTTGTTTTCTGCCAACTAAACGTGGTTTAACAGCAATTTGGACAAGATGTATTCTAGCCAAAGTGTTTATCAAGTACAGATCTCACTGGGGAGAGCATGTGTGCGTATGGGAAGAAAACCAGACTGGTTTGTTGAGATTTTGAAAAAAACTGACACCTTTAAAAATTGTAACAAGTACAATAATCTTATTATCCTGACACATGAGAGCCCTGTGCATCCAGCTACCCATCACATACACTGTCTCCCCTAAGGTCAGAGAAAGGAAGGGGAGCAGGAGACATCATTGTCTGACAAACATGTCCAATTATTGGCCTTGATATGGGTGGGAAGAAAACAGAAGGTAATTAGGCTGGTTGGACAAATATCGTGTACATAAATTCCGCACAAAGGATGTTTTTTTGTGGTCCTGTGTCAGATATGTGATTGTGACTAACAAGGTCTGGCTACCAGGTTTTTGACTGGGGGGCAAATTACCCTCATTGGCCTAGATATCAATCAGAAAGTCACTGAAGGGATCCGTATTGGCCCAGAAATCAAGTTACTTATATCTCTCCATCATACACTGTATACAGTATGATCTGTAGGCAATGCTGTAGGTAATGCCTGCATTTAGAATGTTAAAGAAAGATAACACGTAAACTGATTAAAATTCTAGATAATATGAAAGAAGAAAATTATTAATGTATCCTTCATGTGGACTCAAGAAGAATCTATTTGGAATTCTGAATATGCCTTCTACAAGTAGCTATCATCTTTAAAATCTGTATATAACATGTCATTCAGAATAGAGTAAATTTTAAATTACAAAACTTTGTTTGCCCCACCCCCCCAGTATTCAAAACCATCACTGGCATCCGAATAGGTACGAGGATTTCTATTCATTATAGTATTAGTAGGATGTATTTTATGAACCATCGCGCTAATATGTTATGATTAAATCTGACCTTATGCAATATTTTCCTATCATAATTACACAGATCTCTTTAGAAGTTGTAATCCCTTGATATTTCAAATATTTTTTTAAATGCTGCCAAAAATATAGCCCCAAGTTACTTTCAAGTTTTACACACTATATTTAATTTTCTGATGATGATTAAGACATGAATTCTAATGTGACAACATTTACGTGTGTATGATATTCCAGAAAACACTTAAGCATCCAGTCCACACAAAGAGCAGCATATATAACCAAGTACTAACAAACACAAGGCAAACAAATTAAATATACATCATTTATGTGACCTTTATGTAAAATGACTTAAAACCGTAACGCATGAATTTAGCATGAAAAATTACAGGAAGTTAACTTACGCATGGAATCATGTTTTTTTTTTTTATAGAGCATTAGTTTATAGGGGAATAATACTGGTATTGTTTTGCTGCATTTTGTATCAATTCTGAATAGCAGAGACGTAGAACGCTCATTAAATGCAGACATTTCTGAACCGTATTCAACTTCAAAACTAATTCTATACGATTTTGCAATAATAGGTCATATTTGGCAGGAACAAAGGCCAACAGCAACTATAACAGTCAAATTTATCGGATGAAGTGCGGCTAATTCAATAATCCACATATGCTAATGTTTATGACCCAGCCAGTGCCATTTTCTGTTCTTTTTGATGGCTGGCAATACTGGAATACAAATTATCTTGATGAGGTAATGTTTTTTTTTCTATGGGAGAACCATTACCTGTCCACTCTAACTAGTGATATCATCTAAGAATCAATCCCACGGGACCGAGCACAACATACATCTTGTGCTCTCAAAGACTGGCTACAAGATTGTTGAATAAAGAATTAACCATTATAAAAACATTTATTGTCTCAGAAGGCAGGATACTTTTCCTGTCACGTTCGCAATATTGCCATTTTATATGAAGGGACGTTAGGGAAATGGATGAAGTGCGTGACTTTGTAACCTTTGTTTGAGCATAACTGGAAAAATAATTCCATCGCAAATAGACAAATTACATTATTCTGTCAATTTTTTTAAATAAATGGCCTTAGTATTTTAATTTTGCCATGTCTTTAATGGGATATTTATTGAAAGACAAGATTGTTTCTTTGCAATTACACATCCAAAATTGTTTATTGCAGTGCCTCATCCTTGGAGGGGGGGTTAACTCTTACATAATTTGAACAGGGACGAGGGGGGGGAGGTTTAAGACACGTTTTACTTTCATTTGGTGAGGACCACTTTCTTATTCTTAGAAGATTGCATTTTATTATCTAGGGAATGTGCTAAAAAAAAAAAAAAGTTTGGCAAGTCAAACACATGGAGAGAATTATATATTTTAAACAGAAGTAATTATAGGTAGAATTTTTTTAAAACCTTATTTTAGCCTAATTCCATTGGAAGCCTGATATTTCATAAAATACCAATATTTTTAGTGGCAGGAAATGTCAAGATACTTTTTCATGTAATTTTTATATATCATCATTATAAAGCATGGAAGTGCTTGCCGGAAGCCCCAAGTGGGGGGAAATGTCTCCCTGTATTCCAGTAAGGAATCATTATTCTACTCCCAAGTCATTCACATGGATTACTTCTCTGTAGATAATTTTTTTGCACCATGTTTTTGTTCACTTCCTTTATTCGTTTTCTTTCTATTTTAAGGGTTCTATTCTGTAAGCCCAAGGGTAGACATTGAGGATTTCAAAGACTTCAGTGATGTTATATGTTACAATAATCTTATTTTTGAAAGTTATGGAACTTCTGCCTATTCCAAATAATGTTTAGGGATAAGGCAGGTCAGATAAGGACCTATCACATAAGATGTAGACTACATGAATTTGGAGATTAGGCAGTGTTAAATAAATTACAAGTGTATTATTTAATACAATACAGATATATGTGTGATTCTATTTCAATAAATCAATTTATGAGAATAACATGGATCCATAGGAAATGTTCAGTATATTGAATCTTATACTCTGCAAATTATCTAAAATAATTCCAAATTTATTAATCGAGTGGCACACACACATCCTTCATGAAATATTACAACTTTAACCCCTTAAGGACCAAACTTCTGGAATAAAAGGGAATCATGACATGTCACACATGTCATGTGTCCTTAAGGGGTTAATGAAGTAACGTAACTAAAAACAGATGAAGTATATGTTGATACAACAAAGTCTAAACACATACCCATTTTGTGTGTTCCCCTCTAGATATGATTACGTGGAAGTGATCGACGGTGAACACGCCAGTGGCCGTTTGTTGGGAAAATTTTGTGGAAAGATTGCCCCCACTGCTCTAGTCTCCACTGGGCCATCGTTATTCATTAGATTTGTCTCTGACTATGAAACACATGGAGCTGGATTTTCTATCCGCTATGAAATCTTTAAAGCCGGTAAGTGACATAATCGTGAACATTATCTGTTTGCTGACGAACAAGATGGAATTTTGGAATGTTAATTTGTAAGGTGCATGAATGTTAGTAAATTCAAGATGGTGGATTGGTTAAATTACATACAGTGCGTCATAAGTACACCCATTGGTCTATGACATGATACTTATAATGAAAAGTGTATTTAATATTAAACATCTTATAGGTATTTGGGTAGTTCCCAACGTTTGACTCACCCTGCAATGTGTCATGCCTTGGCCAATGTTGGAAACCTAAAACAGGTGATTTTCAATGTTCTTTTCACTGGTGTAGTTTTCATAGTAGTAATGGTTCCCTTTTAACTGTAAACTGCAAAAGATGAATTTTCTCTAAAATTGAAGCTGAAGTGATAAAAATAACTTTTTCTCTTGACCATGTAACACGTGTTCTTCAGTCAGGCATGGAACTGGAAGAGGAAGCTCTACATCCGTAGTTTGCGTAATGACTGCATACCGGAGATGTTATCTGATTTAGAACGTTACATTAGAATGTCTTCTGGCACAAAGTTAGATAATCAAAAACATGCTGTGACTTAATGTAGATTTAAACAAGTCATTTAACTTGATGTGAAACTGAAATTAACGTAATGCTAAATTCCTTTATTAGAAACAAGTGAACAATACTTCTAAATCAGTGGTTCCCAAACTTTTTAGGTTCAAGGCTCCCTTAATATTGCAAAATTTTTCCAAGGCACCTCAGATCAAAAAAAAGGTTGTAGACATGTACAGCGCTGCGGCATATACTTGGCCCCTATAACAATCCAGCTGTAGTGGTTATAGTGCCACGAGTGCCGTGGTGCCCTCCCAGGGTAAGTAGTCAAACTGTTTAAGAATAGTTTGACAACTTACCTGTGATCTGCTAGGATAGAGGCTGTTGTAGGGGATAGGGGTGCGCGTATGGGGGGGAAGGGGACAATGTATGTATGTGTGCCTCTGCCTGGGAGGGGGAACAGTGCAAGGCAATCCATGGTGGTCCGGTGGGGAAGCTCTGGTGGTCTAGGTGGTGAGAGTGAACTCTAGCAGTCTCAGGAGCTGCTAGAGTTCACTTTCACGAGATTCGCTCCAAGCTCACGAGAGGAGAACCCAATGGAGCTACAGGTTAGAGCTCCCCCGGGTCCTGTCTCCCTCCCCTGCTGACTGCCACATTACATTGGTTGCGGGCCAGAGAGATCTCCCCTCAGGTACTGCAGCTCAGGCAGGGGAGAGTGGGGTACAGTTCCCGGTGCTATCATCATAGCACCGGGAAAATATCTTGTGGCAACTCTGTGTGTCCACTGCGACACCCGCACACAGTTTGGGAACTGCTGTTCTAAATAGTTATAAATGTCACAATTTACAGCCTTTGTTATAATATATAACTGTCAGGAATAATGATAGAATCAGTGGCTACAACAAATTAGTTGAATATTTAGTAAGTTTCTGTCTGTATCAGCAATTTATTCTCCATGATACTTTTTTTGTTTAGTATTGCTCAGACAGAGATCAGATGAACCTCACTGATGAAGCCCAAGAAAGTTAAATAGGCTTCCTGAGTGTATTGTTCCAGTTAATTTCGACTCCTATGATACTTTGCTAGCCATAAGATAACCAAAGCAGCTTGCGAGTTGTAGTTGTCTAAGTATCGGTGATTGACCGTTGAGCCAAGCCTGAAATAACGTTCCACTTTTGTTCAAGATAAACCATAAACTAAACGTAGACGTCTTATAGTGCTGATAGCTCATATCAATTGTTCATTTTGACAGATAAATAGACGGAAAGATAAACAAATGGAAATGTCGTTTGTATTTATCTTGTCTTTACCTCTTTCTTTGTTAACGTTCTGCTGTTTGTTCCCACTGCTGATTTTATTATGAAGTTTTTATTTTCCTTATAATGCCCTATTTCAGTGTGATTACTATACCATATTTGTTTAGGCCGGATCAATATTATTTAATATAGCAGATGACAATGATCTGTGAAATAGGCTGACATGCCAATCTAGCGAGCTTCTCTTTCCGCGTTTCAGAGCTAAGCAAAACAAATTTCCAGAAATGTTATATAGCCGGAGATATGGATCGATATTTACATTGCCGAGATTAACCTGTAATTCACATTCATAGTTGGAAAAAATAAGTTAAATTGCTGGACAGTGCCTGCAAAATTATTTGAAATTACAGAATCAAATTATCTTGTGTTTAGCGGAGCATGAAAACCAACAACAGCTTGCTTTACATTTATAATCTAATATATCTCAGTGAGAGCAATGTGGATCGTCTTTGCTTAATTTATAACGAGACATTAAAACTTTAAACCCAGAATATAAGAAAGAATAATCTTTGTAATTGGGTTTCAAACCAGGCTTTTTATGCCTGATGATATTGGTACATCCACTGACCAGGGATATTCCCAACAGCTATGAAGAAAATCAGACACTCTTATTTCTTGTAGAATATTTCATTAAAATGACTCAGTATTTCCAGTAAAAGACACATAGTTCAGTACCAGGCCAGATTGTTGTCTCTTATTTGATTTTGAAATAAGATGAAATAATTAATGCCTATCTGTTAACCGTTCTGAATTTGGTTGGATAGTCCTAATTTTTTTTACCTCTGTCTTGATGTTCTGATGGGTTTGTTCCTCCTTTGATGTGTAACCTTTGGAGAATGTCTTTAAAATGAATTAGCCTGCTGACGAGTATGTTAAAGAAACGTCAAATTGCTAAGAAAACCTGCTAGTTCTACATATAAACAATATACATGCTGGAGAACATATATGCATATATAAGTACAACATTTTTGTTTGGTTTGTCAATGGCTTAATGACCGAATAAATTTATAGCAAGACAAACAACACACGTCTTATCTTATTTTATTGTGGTCTCTCATGGAGATCCTTAGCTTGATTAAACCCCATCTCACATTGTTTCAGTTAACACTGTCAGACTATGTTTCCCTCTGATTAAATATAAAAATTAAAAAAAAAATCTACTTCAAGTAAATATCACTTTTTAAAAAACAAAACAAAAGTAGTTGTTCAAGTCTAGCAACACTAGTTTGATAAGTGTGTGTATGTATTTGTATGTGTGTACATAGGTATCTATGCGTGTGTGTTTGTGTGTGCTTGTGTACATTATTGTACGTTTCTGCACAACTGATGCTTCTGACAGGTACCTTTACTAAAAACAACTTTTGAAAGATTAATTTTTCCATTAAGTATAAGTTGGTGACGGGTTAGTAGGTGCATAGTGACATTAGGAAGTGTCTTGCCAAAATGTCTGCACTCACACAGTTTGTCATAAGTACTCACACCGAGCATGCAGTTTTACACCTGTAACAACACCACAGCAAACTAGTCGCATACCCTGGATACAGCCATGAATTACCTTTCACATTTACTCTGTCACAAGGCAGAGGTCACATCTGGCATAGTTAGGAAATCTATTCTATAGGACCGCTAGAAATACTTGCTCAGTCCTCTAGAGTTTACATTTCGCCCACCTCTGCAAAGCTTTTTTTCCCCCCTGTAATTCAAATATAAAAGCTTGTCAACCTTGAGATTTAAAGATTTAAGATTGTAGAGTCTGTAATTATTTCTCTGGGGATATGTCAAGTGTTTTGCAACTTGCATTTTTATTGTTCCCAAAAGATTTAATATTTGTCGCAGAGATACGACTGAAATTACTATTTAGAAAAGGAAATTTATAATAGACATGGCGTTGACTTGCATAGCTGTGAGGTTATATTAATAAAAAATTAAAAGAAAAACTGGTGTTATTAATTGCAATATGTTGAGACTTGAGGACAAAGATATCAGTGTGTAAATATCCATAACAATTATTACAGTTATTAGCATTTATATAGAACAAACATATTATGCAACTCTTTACAAGTATACATTGGGGATATATACCAGCAAGTAATTGACAGAAAAATATTTATGTTGAAAGATACTAGAGATGAATAGGGCCCTGCTCAAATTAACTTACAAACAATACAATTTAGAATGAAATTAAAATGTATCCATTGCTTCTTTCATATTATTAAGGTCCAGAATGTTCTCAGAACTACACATCGATGAACGGAGTGATAAAATCGCCAGGCTTTCCCGAAAAATACCCCAATGCTTTGGAATGCACCTACATTGTCTTTGCGCCAAAGATGTCCGAAATCATAATGGAATTTGAAAGCTTCGAGTTAGAACCCGATTCCAACGCACCAGGTGGACGGTCTTGTCGCTATGACTATTTGGAAATATGGGATGGATTCCCTGGAGGTGAGTTATCTGTCAGAAATGTTATACCATTTTCTTGAGTCACTGGATATACTTATTTGGGCCAAGACATATTGGTTGGATAAGTACTTGGCTCAGTCTTATGTTGGGCTTATGACATGATGTGAAAGCCCAAGTGTTGGTTGCGTAGCTTTGAATAGAAAAGCTTATATGATTACAGTGGTTTAATAAACTGGGACACTGTTATAAAAATATTTTTGGCCTACTGTATGTAAATAAAAACCGTGATATTTGAAATTCTACCCCCTAGTGTTTCAGTTTTATTGTGATTCACCAATAAATTAAGCATCCCATTCCAAAATCATGAGTTTATTGTGAATAAAGCCACATATTTATAGCTATTAAAGTGGCTCTGTCCTTCTTATATTTCTTTTGCCAATCTTTTCCTTGTGCCGCCTGTATCTTAATGGTTTTACTCATTCCCTGCGACTTGCCATTATTTATATTTATTCTCGTTTCTTCATTTTGTCGGAGCTCAGTACCTAGGCCCAGCCATTTTGTTTTTCTCTGCCCATGATGTCTGCTGTGTGTCCTTCTATTGGATTGATTTTACTGATGAACTGTGGGTAAATTTGATTGGAAAATGAAACAGAATCTTGCTTTAAGCTCCACCCACTGACAAGTATTGTCAACCTTAGTGCTCTTCATAAGGAACAGTAGTCCTTACTTTTCGTCATGTAATTTATGAAAACTGAAGCACAAAGAGAGTCACTTTAAAACCTCCACTGTTCTCAAAAAGTTTTCCACTAAATATTGGAAGAGAGATTTGAGGTTGGACATCGACCTTGGATGATTAGTGTAAGGAAATCAAGTATAGCTGAACCGCTTTGATAATTCCTCCTGCAATGTCAGCGTCTAAGGTAGTTCTAAGCAATGAAGTCCATAAGAAATATAACAGCTTCCCAAGATAATCCCCTTGGTAAAGCATACGAATTCCCAAATAACAGTCAGAGTCCAGAATCAGGATACAAGTAGATCTGAGGTCTGGAATCTCCAGCCTGCTTTTTATTAGGGTTACAGACAAGAAATACACACCCAGGGGGAGGCATTAAATCACCAATCAGGTATAGGTTACAGCCCATACCTCCCTCCCCTCTGATAAACAGTTAACTTCATTAAAACGTGCACTATTTTACCCCAGTTCTGGATGTACCCCAAAAACAGGGGGTACACCTTTAAATTGGGTACCGCTGGATAGTTCTCATTTGTGGGGACAACATGTCAAAAAATCAGTCCATTCGGATGAATGGTTCGGGAGTTATGAAACACTAAAGTTTTGACCGACCGCACGGACCCTCTAGCCGAAAATAGTTCCATAAGTTTTGGCCCTGCGGTCGGTCTCCGTTTAGGCGAATAAAAGAGACGAAAGCCCTGCCATCCATTCGCATCTTTGCGATCGTTGCAATCCCCATACGAAGCTGCATGCAACTACCGAACGGCCGGTGATTCGGTCGTTCCCGTGCGAAGTTCTGGATGTATGGAGGTCTCAGCGGTGTTCGCCTGTTTGCGTATCCGATTTTAGTTCCACGCGTCGACGGGCAAACACCGCTGTTCGCACGTAAAATGGCCGTGGCCACATGTAAAGTGCCGAAATGGCGGCCATCTATATTTTACACAGGGAATTCGCCTGAATCCATCCGAAACTTAGAAATGAAAGTTACATGCCGAATTCCAGCTGAGTTTGGTGAATTAACTGTACAACAAAAGGTAGAAATCCTGATTAACGGAGTCATTTCTTCACACTGCTCCCCTATAAGTCCATAGGTCGGCATACCCGCCTAGACCCTGTCGGGTTGGCTTGGGGATGTCCGATGAAAGTACGTTTTTAGGTGTCCAGTTCGGTCTGGCGGGACAGACCATCCGCATTCCCATTTTGTTTACCCGGACGGTACTGCATGGTAAAATTGTATGGTTGGAGAGCTAAGCTCCACCGGAGTAGCCTGGGGTTGTCACCAGCTACCTGGTTGAGCCATACCAGGGGGTTGTGGTCGGTCATAAGGGTAAACGCTCGCCCATACAGATAGGGCTGAAGTTTCTTGAGGGCCCACACGAGGGCCAAGCACTCTTTTTCTACGGTGGCATAGCTGACTTCTCGGGGCAAAAGTTTACGGCTGAGGTATGCCACCGGGTGTTCCATGCCATCCGCCCCCACCTGGCTTAGTACGGCTCCCAGCCCAAACCTGGAGGCATCTGTGTGTACAAGAAATTGTTTAGTGTAATCGGGTGCTGCCAACACAGGGGCCTCACTCAATGCCGCTTTGAGCTTCTGGAAAGCGTCCGTGCACTCTGGGGTCCAGGAGACCTGTTTGGGAAGAGCCTTTTTGGTAAGGTCCGTGAGGGGCTTGGCCAGGGCGCTATATTCTGGGACGAACTTTCTATAATACCCGGCCGTCCCTAAGAAAGCCAGTACCTGGGTTTTGGTCCGGGGTTGGGGCCAGTTAGCTATGGCCTCTACCTTAGCGGGCTCTGGGCGTTGTCTACCGGAGCCGACCCGGTGGCCTAGATACTGGACCTCGGCTAGGCCTACGTGACATTTGTCGGGTTTCAAAGTGAGCCCTGCGAGGTGGATTCGTTCGAGTACCCTGGACACATGACCTAGATGGTCTCCCCATGTGCGGCTATAGATGGCAATATCATCTAGATACGCACATGCGAAGTCCTGAAACCCCTCCAGGAGCCTATCCGCCATCCGCTGAAACGTAGCCGGGGCGTTCTTCATCCCAAAGGGCATCACCTTGAATTGGTATAGCCCAAAAGGGGTGACGAACACCGACTTGGGGATGGCCGCAGGCTCCAAGGGGATCTGCCAATAACCCTTGCACAGGTCCAGGGTAGTCAAGTAGTTCCCCCCCGCCATACAGTCTAAGAGCTCATCTATTCTAGGCATGGGGTAGGCATCGGTTATGGTACGGTCTACACAGAAGCGCGTAGTGCCGTCGCGCTTCGGTACTAGTACCACCGGGGAGGCCCAAGGACTTTGGGAGGGTTCTATTACCCCTAGCCGTAACATATCCCTTAACTCGGTGAGCATACTCTCACGTACTGCTTCTGGGATCCGATATGGCTGTTGCCGTAGGGGCGTCTCTCCCTGGGTTTCCACACGGTGTACCGCAGCGGAGGTATAGCCGGGGGTAGCGGAAAACATCTCTCGGTATCCCTGCAGCAGTTGAGCAGCCTCCTCTTTCTCCAGGAGGTCTAAATTTTGACCCAAGCGTACTTGGTCAATAGTACAGGGGGTGGTATCTAGTAAGTCAGGAAGGGGTAGCCCTTCACTATCCTCTGTGGCGGGGGCGCACACGGCGCCCACCTCCTCTGTTCTTTCAAAATAGGGTTTGAGCATGTTCACATGGAAGGCTTTGGTCAGCCTTTCATCTGAGCATTTGCTCACGATGTAGGTAGTCTCGCTAACCTGTTCCACTACCTTAAAGGGTCCCTGCCAGGCTGCTTGCAGCTTGTCTTTTTTAACTGGCCTCAGAGCCAGTACCTTCTGCCCTAAGTCCAGCACTCTATCCTGGGCCCTCCTATCGTACCACTTTTTCTGGTCCTCCTGGGCCGCCTGCAGGTTCTCCCGAACGATTCGGTGAGGGCCCGCAGACGGTCCCGGAACTCCAGGACATACTGGACGATAGGGACTCCCCCCTCATCTGTATTGCCCTCCCAGTGTTCCCGTACGAGCTCCAGTGGGCCCCGAACTTTTCTCCCGTACAGGAGTTCGAAGGGGGAAAACCCAGTGGAGGCCTGGGGCACCTCACGGTAGGCAAACAGAAGGTGGGGAAGGAATTTTTCCCAATTCTTGTGGGACTCTGTAAAAGTTTTTAGCATCTGTTTTAGAGTGCCATTGAAACGTTCACAGAGCCCGTTAGTCTGGGGATGATACGGGGCGCTGAACAGGGGTTGCACTCCACAGCTCTGCCACAGTTGTTGCGTCCCCCGATCGGAGAGTATCTCCTGCGGGAAACCTACTCGGGTGAAGATCTGAATAAGGGCCTCTGCCACGGTCTCGGCCTCTATATTGGTGAGGGCGACTGCCTCCGGATATCTAGTGGCGTAGTCGACCACTGTTAGGATAAACTTTTTGCCCGACGGGCTGGGGCGACTGAGGGGTCCTATTAAATCCACCGCTACTCGGTGGAAGGGCTGTTCGATGATGGGTAGGGGGTGCAGCTTAGCCTTCCGAAGGTCTCCCCTTTTCCCTACCCTTTGGCATATATCACAGGTCCTGCAATAGTACTTAAGGTCCTGGGTGGCTCTGGGCCAGAAGAAGGTTTGAGTTAACCTGTCTCTGGTCTTTTTGACCCCTAAATGTCCTGCTAGGGGAATGTCATGACTGAGTTTTAACAACTCAGCCCGAAATTTACGGGGCACAACTAACTGTCTTTTTATGACCTGGGTAGCCCCCTGTCCCACCCCCTCGGTTACCCTATATAGCAACCCCTTATACCACTCAAATTTTTCGTGCGGGTTGTTCTCGGGGGTAGCGGCCGCGGCCTTCCTATAGCCTTCTAATGTGGGGTCAGTACGCTGTTCCTGTTCAAACCCTTGGGGGGTATCCCAGAAGGGTACGGGGGGATCGGGTAAGGGAGGTATTTCGAATCTTACCTGGTTTTCCTCAGAGTGCAGCGGAGCTTCCAGTCTGGCTTGAGCTCGGGTGGTAACCGGGTAGGCCTCGGCAGGGGGGTCTCGGGCTAGTTGAGAGGTTAGGCATCCCACATCATTTCCCAACAAAACCTCGGCGGGCAGTTCTTGCATAATCCCCACCTCCAGTTGTTTAGACCCGGAACCCCAATCAACAAGCATATTAGCGGTGGGCAGTTTGTGAATAGCGCCCCCAGCCACCCTTACAGCGACTGTGCGTCCGGTGCGAGCTTGTGCTCTGACCGTGTGGGGCTGTACCACAGTCAAAGTAGCCCCAGAGTCTCTCAGCGCCCGGGCCCCCACGCCATCGACGGTAATCCATTGGCGGTGGTGGTCCCGGTTGTCCCCCCCAGCTTGTACTGGATTGACCTCATGTAATACACTCCACTGTTCTTCGTGGTTAAGGGCAGGGCCTGTGTGTTCCTGTTGCACACAGTGAGCAGCTGCCCTGGGTTGTTGTGGGGCTGGCCGTTCCCAGCTTCCCCGGTTTAAGCGAGGGCACTGATGCTTGTAATGTCCTGGTTGCTTGCAGTAGTGGCACACTGCAGGAGGTCGAGGTGTGTTTGCTGGATTCGGTGGGGGGTTACCTATGGCAGGTCTAGGGGGAGCCGGGTTTGTTGGAGCTGTGTACTGAGGCTTAAATGGTGGTCTGCTCGCCCCTGGCTCCTTCCTCCTGTTATCCTGGTACTCGTCCGCTAGCCTAGCGGCCTACTCCACGGTTTTTGGTTTCCTATCTTTTACCCAGTCTTTTATGTCCTCTGCAGTATGATTAAAAAATTGCTCCAGTATCACTAGTTGCAAAGCTTCTTCTAGGGTGGTTGCCTGGCAGCCCTTCATCCAATTGCGGGCTGCCCGCTGCAGGCGAAAAGCCCATTCCGTATGGGAATCTCTCCCAGTCTTTCTCAGGTCTCTAAACTTTTTCCGGTATGCCTCCGGAGTTACCGCATATCTGGCCAACAAAATGTCTTTGATTTTCTCATAATTATGTATGTCCCCTCAGGTACTGCTCGCAGCGCCTCGGCTGCTCTACCTGACAATTTACTGCTGAAGACTGCAGCCCATTTGGTGGAGTCTAATCCCTCCAGTGCACACTGACGTTCAAAGTCTTGCAAGTAACTGTCAATTTCCATTTCATTGTCAACAAATGATTTAAACGCTGCATAATTTACCTTCTTTGGTATTTCCCCAATACTTCTCGGGGAGTGTAGCAAATCCCCCTGTGACGATCTGTCCCGGTCATCTCGCTCTTTTTGCGCTTGTCTGGCTTGTGCTACGACCTGCAGTATCGCCTCTGAGGATGGATTGGGTCCCAATAAACTGAGTGTCCATCGGATGTCCTTTTGCATCACGGTTTCTTCCTCTTGATCCATCTCTATATTACTGGTATTATCGCTCTGCATTAGCTCCGCAATTAACGTGGCTTTTGTTTTGTTACTTGCCACTCTGCCTCGAGCTTCCAGTAAGTCCTTTAGCGTGGTTCTTTTAAGTAGCTGGTACTGCTGAGCCATTCATTCCTTTGCTTGTTTTGAAATGTCCATTTGGGATTCGAATCCCTCCGCTTGCCACCAGTTGTAAGGAAATCAAGTATAGCTGAACCGCTTTGATAATTCCTCCTGCAATGCCAGCGTCTAAGGTAGTTCTAAGCAATGAAGTCCATAAGAAATATAACAGCTTCCCAAGATAATCCCCTTGGTAAAGCATACGAATTCCCAAATAACAGTCAGAGTCCAGAATCAGGATACAAGTAGATCTGAGGTCTGGAATCTCCAGCCTGCTTTTTATTAAGGTTACAGACAAGAAATACACACCCAGGGGGAGGCATTAAATCACCAATCAGGTATAGGTTACAGCCCATACCTCCCTCCCCTCTGATAAACAGTTAACTTAATTAAAACGTGCACTATTTTACCCCAGTTCTGGATGTACCCCAAAAACAGGGGGTACACCTTTAAATTGGGTACCGCTGGATAGTTCTCATTTGTGGGGACAACATGTCAAAAAATCAGTCCATTCGGATGAATGGTTCGGGAGTTATGAAACAATAAAGTTTTGACCGACCGCACGGACCCTCTAGCCGAAAATAGTTCCATAAGTTTTGGCCCTGCGGTCGGTCTCCGTTTAGGCGAATAAAAGAGACGAAAGCCCTGCCATCCATTCGCATCTTTGCGATCGTTGCAATCCCCATACGAAGCTGCATGCAACTACCGAACGGCCGGTGATTCGGTCATTCCCGTGCGAAGTTCTGGATGTATGGAGGTCTCAGCGGTGTTCGCCTGTTTGCGTATCCGATTTTAGTTCCACGCGTCGACGGGCAAACACCGCTGTTCGCACGTAAAATGGCCGCGGCCACATGTAAAGTGCCGAAATGGCGGCCATCTATATTTTACACAGGGAATTCGCCTGAATCCATCCGAAACTTAGAAATGAAAGTTACATGCCGAATTCCAGCTGAGTTTGGTGAATTAACTGTACAACAAAAGGTAGAAATCCTGATTAACGGAGTCATTTCTTCACAATTAGCTCTGACAAAGACTCAATGTTCTAGTACATCTGATATGTGGACAACTAGGATTAGATCAGGGTTCTATACAGTCCAACCATTTGCTTTGAAATTATGGGTGGACCAAAGTAATGGATGAATAAGAAAGAGCAGTTTGTATAATGTTCCCATAAATATGGAAATACCAAATTATATTGAATATTTATCTAGAATATCATGATCTCTACTGCATTGTCTGCAGGTGTAGAGATATATGCAAAAAAACACATGGTTTTCACAAAATGAAATATTTTTTCAGGCGTTGCTACTACCTGCAAAAAGCACATATATTACTTCAGACAAAACTTTGCATTAGTATCTCCATGTATCATAAGATGACAATTTCTAAGCCTTTGTCAGTTCTATAAGAGTTAATGTGTAACTGACTGATTTTCAGTCACTTTTCCTACAGTGCAACATAACAAAAGGCGTCTTTCATCCATCGAGTTTTCACACTTTGATAGGGCCGACCACACTTGAGAACAATACTTCAGTTCTTTGAATTCACTTTTGTGGGTCTCTCAGTAGGACTTTTGTTCCAAAAAAGCAAAACTTGTATAAATAACCAGAGATATGAATCTAGTTTCAGTGCCTGCTATAATAGTTTATAAAACTTTAAGTAAATACAGTACAGACTTAGCTGATGTGATTATAACTAGTCATATACTTATGCAAACATAGTGAATTGTCTTCTGTTTGTAAATCGATTCAGAATAAATATATATCATTTATTTATTTTTACATTTATTTTATTCCATTCAAATCCAAGTTTGAAATTGAGTTTTAGAGATTTTACATCTTAAATATATCTAAGACATATAGCTATCCACCACCTCAATTAAATGTATGATAGTCAAAAATACTGCGTTGATACAGTAGAGTTATCTCCAGATAGGTTTGTTGGTTTTGTTGCCATAACTGATGAATCTCTACAGGAAGGCATCTTAATGAGCTATTAAACAGTTAATATTTCGAAGGTTTTCAGACTCAGCTCATTTATCTCCTAGGTTTGCTCAACTACACCTTTGCAGCTGTTAAAATTCCCCTGAGTCTTATTCAGCTGCTAGCGCTATTCAGAACCTCCTGATCATATGATTATTTAGATTTAATTCTATTATGAGCATCATGCGTGCGCATGTTTGCATAGCTATATGTATTACATGTTTATATGCAAGAATGTGTTTGCTAATCACTCCACATCTGTAGGTAATGCACCTTCTGTGTGTTCTCCAATATGCTTATCATTATTTATTTTTTTTAAACGTTAAGGGATGTGTAAAGGCTGCAACTCAATACTGATATGATCATTTAATGTTCCTCTTAATGGGAGCTTAGATAAGAAACTGAAATGGTGTAATTCTCATTATACAACATAGTACCCTGGCTAGAACATTAACGAGGCTCTGAGTTTGACCCTTGATGAGGTTTGCAAATACAGCGTTATTTATGTTCCCATAAGTGTGGTTATGCTCAAGATAACGTCATCATTGTACAACCCAATGTGATGATAAAAAGAGAGCCTACACATTGTTGTGGTCGTTAAATTGAATATATAGCGCATCTGATGAGGCTGTAGATGAACTACAACTCCTGTGAGCAATCACTAGTCTTTATGCCATAACCATGACTCTCATCATTGAGAAGAGAGAATCTAGGCTGTGAGAGACATGGCTTGTTTAAGAGGTACACATGCTACTTGCTAGTTAAAGGAACACTGCAACACCATAACCAACTACTGCATGCTGGTTCCAGGAAAGAGCTGGTGCCCTCCCATGCGGTCCGGCAGAGACCTGCTTGGCTGTGTAGGGCTAACTGGACTCCCTTGCAAGAGAAGACTGGATGCAGTCATGGGCAAGGTATGCAGCCATGGGCACTCAGAAGACTAAGTTAAGTTGTCAAACCATACTAAAACAGTTTCACCATTTACTATGCAACAGTACAAGGACTCTCTTGGCACCATGACCACTCTAGGGGGCTATTGTTTTTATAGTTTAGAAATGACACTTTATGAACCTTGAACAAAAATTTCAATAGAACGACCAGATTCAGGAATCTAACTCTGAGCTCGTCATATTCTCTGCACCGATAGAAGTCTGACATATTGATTGTTTGGACGTCACAAACATTCTATGATTTTTAAGTGAAGAAATGGTTAGGTTTTTAACATCTGCTTTTCATACAGTTAATTATTTCAATCCTTTTTTGGATCCATATAAAATAAAAATGAATGAAACATCAGATAAAAGTAAAATAACATCTACCATATTACAGTGTTATATTGTGTCTTTAACCTTTTGAATTGTTAATTTAAGCTTAACCCTCTAATATCCAAATGGTAAAACTAAAAAAGGCAGGCGTATATATTAATCTGGCTTCTTCCCAAGTGGTGCACGTACAGCCTTTCTATGGAGTAAGTAGACTGTTTTCCGATCGTTATCTATAACAGATGTCTAAAGTAATTCTGGCCACATGAACCTATTCTATATGATAATTAGTTTATGTGTGCTAGCATTGAAATTACTTTGGAATTCAATGTGTTTTTACAAATTTCAAGAGGAAATTGTCGCCTTATGGCACTGTTTATCAAATAAATTTGACATAATAAGAAACTTACCATGACGTGCCTCTAGAATGAATTTGAAGGCTTATTAGGATATAATTATAAAGTACATCGCTTTATGAGAACGGACACAAACACTTACGCTAACAGTGCTTTGTCACTTCAGTCATGTTACAAAAGAACAGTGTTTTCTTATAAAAGATAAAAAAAGTAAAGAAAAGTGGTTGCGATAGACTGCCCAAAAGAAATTTGTTTCTTTGGAGCATATGTCCCACAAAGCTTGGCTTCGCTCATGCCAGTTAAGTACCATTTGATTTCTAGACCAGGTGAAGGCAAATTTCGGCACTCCAGATGTTGTGGACTATGTCTCCCATGATGCTTTTGACATCTGGCATGTCCAAAGGTGCCTATTTGCCAATGATTGCACACCCCTGTTCTAGACTGCTTTAATACAGTTGACTTATCTCCAGATAGGTTTGATGGTCTTGTCATAAAAAATGAATCTCCCCTGATGATTTGCCAGTCCAGCATTATGGCTGCAAGAGCATTATGGGGAATGTAATCCACAACATTTGAAGTGTCGAAGAGTGTCTATGTACTGATGATTGCATACCCCTGTTCTAGACTGCTTTAGTACAGTTGACTCTGTAGTTGAAAAGTTGGACATCCTTAGCCGTGAGATGGCAGAGACATATTCTGGTAAACAGAAAAATCAGTAATGCAACAGCTCAGCTAAGTTTACCAGTTTTATAATAAGGATTATCTTCAAATTAAAGTTACGGCATTACTATTATCTATATATATTTAATAATAACCTGTCTTTTAAGTTCTTTTATGTCATTTGACGGACAGGTTTTAGGGGTGAGGTGAGTTTGATCTTAGATTTATCTAATTAACATACATTTGTATAGATTTTTCATCCCCACCTTTGATATCAAATCATTTGTTTTTGATTGTATGAAAAAAGAAAAATGTATTTCTCGTGATACAAATCCAGCCATCTATGTATGTGGCAGCTGTCTGCAATGGCAAAAGAGACTTCTCACCTCCACTGAGCAACCTATTAACTTCAAGAACATTTCCCTTTGCTGAAGAGAGAATCAGAGCTCACATACTAATTAGTTCTCGGAGAAGGAAAAAGCGAAGTGTTATATTGCTGAAGTCTGCATGGTAACAGAGGTGCGAGAAATGCTTTCAAATTTAAATCTTATTAATGAAATCTACAGAGGAACAACAATATCAGCTATCCACTCCACACATATGCTCAACATATACAAATATATATATTTGATCTTAAAATGCATGAACGTTTTTAGCTTTGGCTAAAAAAAATAGATTAGAAATTCTTGACACTAAAATAAGCTATAAAGATTTTAACTCACTTTAATATGTGAGGTCACTGTCAATATTATCTCATTTGATGACATCATCTTGTGCCAGTCAAGGATATGACTGGGACTGTGACATCATTGTTGTATATTATTTATACCCAATCATTAGCTTAGTTGATTAAAGCACCTACTGTTGTATCTTCTCAAACCTCAGCAATTGTATCACTGGTAGTTGAGATAACGAAAGCCATATTGATTTTATATAATAGATGTAATAAAATTATAAATATATAATAGATATATAATAATGAACAAATTTATTTAACATTTCTGTATTATTTTTATTATTATTATTTGTAGAGCATCAGCATACTGACAGATTTCAAAACACTTGTAAAACTGATGACATGATCATTTACTGTAAGATGTTAGATTCTTAAGACCTCATATTAATTGGAAGTCTCCATGCAAGGCACTTACACCAATATTAAAGTAACATTTTACATTACCATACTGTGACGTGTTGGGGTAATGGGAACAATCAATAACCCCAGACGGATATATCACTAACCTCAGAAACATAATAGTATATATATTTCATGTTTATGGTGATAATACATATCGACATTGAGCTAGGGAGATAAACACGAGTGCATTAATGGGACTAGTGGGTAGAGGTCTTACTACTTCTCTAATCTGTCTTAGCCAGAGGTTCTTAATGCACGTAGCACACACAGTGTGGTCTGAGGGTAAAACTGACACCTGTAGTGGTAGTTGAAAGGAACTCACATTTTTCTGAGCTACTACATACTCCTGGCTCAAGTGGTTAGCGCATTGGGAACACCAGAAATGGAATTTAAATGTTACTTCCAGGCATGAGCATCACAAAAAATCAATTGAGAATTTTTGTGCCTTGTTGTCCATATTACATGTAATGTGTGTAATAACACACAAAACATGTTGAACAATTTTTACATGACTGCAAATCCTGATATTTACATCCTTATCTGCCTTAGTGATTACTCCCATATGAAAGGGAATGTGTCACCTCAAGTTGTTCTCCAAGGTGCTAAAAGCCTTAGCTGACTATTTGTGGCATCATTTCAGATTCCCATTACTTGTCTCTGGAAGAACTGAGGATGTCTCTGTCCCCCACATCCTGCACAAGGCACATCCTGTTGCATTCTGCTTAAATAATCAAATAAGGAAGTAAATGAGGAATAATCTGAAAGCAGTAAAAAGTGTAATGAGGGATTCAGATGTATTGTTACCCCCTTCTACGCAAACACGTATATAGATCTAGGCATTCTGCTAGATGACCCCCTGTGATTTGGTGCACATTCAAAACAGCCACTGTCCAATCTTCAAAGCATTTATCCCCCCATAATTTTTAATACCGGGAGTTCTAAAATATATATATTAAGAACTATTCTGAGAAATCTAAATAAAAAAAATAAAATAAATAAAAATAAAGGTAACAACCTGTAATTATCTTAAACCTAATCTGCCTGCAAACAGCTTTAGAGGTCACGCACGGAGTGCATTTGTACGCAGGTGTCTGGCTATTTTGTTGAAATAAAAATCCCTCTCTGAGTTTCACATCTTTTTTTTTTTTTTTTTACACTCGCAGTTGTAGGTCTTCTCTACCGCAATCCGCAGTAGGCACGATGATTAAGGTTTCACACCTCAACTTGAAACTTGGAAAACATAATTCATTTTTCACTTACATATCCCTGTAGAAAAACAAGCATTGTTATACCAGAAACACGTTGTCATTTTATTTTCATCAGTAGATTCGACAAGAATATTATTCTATCTACAGTTTAGTTACAGTTATCAATTTTGGAACATGGCTACAGGTGGGAAGATATTACTGCAGCGGGAGATTAATTATAGCATATATGGGGGTCTGTTCTCAGAATGTCACACTGTAGCAACTATTCAATTAATGTCCTACCTGATTAGAGAACACGTGGATTTGCCAAAATATGAAAAATTTCCAAAAATTAACTTTTCAATGAATAACCCTGTCAAGGATTAATACAATTATATATTTTGATCAATAAAACTAATCATTATGATATATTCTTGCTGTGATCTGCTTCTACATTAAAACCATTATACCAGCCTGTTTCACTAGTTTTTAGAGTTTGTCAAGTATTGTAAAACATAAAAAAAAAAAAAAAGTAATAGTTGTTTTCAAGACCTGGATTCAAACACATGCTTATCTCACCCATTCAGCACAGTACAAGAATGTATTGTTTGTTTTTTTTGAACAAGGTTAACAGTTATATGTCAAATACATAATAACCTTCGTTAATAATTTACCTTTTTGTTTTTCTCTTAAGTAGAGACCCGCTTATGTTTGACCTGTGGAAAATCTAGTGGTTACTTATACAAAGCTCTTTTTAAAGCATATATATGTTTAATGTTGCAACAACAATCAAGCATTTTTACGCTGACAGACACTGGCATAATAATGTCGTTCCCCAGTCAGATGCCGTACCAGGTGCAGTACAATCCCACAGCTAAACATGGGGCTCTTTTCTGCCTTTGTGGTCCTAGATTAAGCACTATACGTCTATCTTCCTACTGTTTTGATTCCCTGGCACATCTAGTGCTTGTTTAGTGGAGTCCTGCCATGTGGTTCCACTGCCAGCCCACCCATCTAAGCATTTCCTTATCCCCTACTTGCTCCCAGCCGTTTAGTCCATTAACTTTGTAGGCACTCCATCCATCACATCAATCCAGGATCTTCTCCCTCAGCATCACTGCCAAGTACATAACCAAACATGAGATGGAAAATCTTTGACTCAACCAATGCTTGGACCTAGTCTGATTGCGGTTGCCATTATTTTACTGTGTCTTATCTGTTGCCTGCTTTGGTAACTTCAGGGCAGTGACCAGATGGCTTAGACTTCACTATTTGAGTCATCTGCCAACATTCTTTTTTACTCCTATGAAGTAACTCCAGCCCTGTCAACACCATTCCTACAGTCTTTATTCCGCTGTCAAAGCTGTCCATTAGTGCATTCAATCCTTTATCTATTGAACTGCATGATGGTTTTCTTTGCCAAAGGCCCATACATTTCAGTACTATCAGTAAACAACTACTTTAGTTTACCCCCAGCACCCATTCTTTGCCCCTAGTCTACTTTCTTCTAGTTTCTGTGTCTTGCCCTCCTAGCTAACTTAAATGAACAGTATAACATTAGGGATTCCTAATGCTATAGTGTTCCTGCCCCTACTCCTATTCAGGTCCCCCATGTGGATTCAATTTTTTTTTTTAAATAAAGATTTACTTACCTTTTTCCAGCACCGAGGTTCTCTTGTTCCTGCTTACCTCTCCACCTTCCCCAAAGTCACGTAAGAGGCATAGCCATCCCTGATGTCCAATCCAGTGATCCTCACAGAGGAGCATTGGAGACTTAATGCGCATGCACAGCGAGTGCCACACACACATTCAAATGTTTCCATAGGAAAGAAATTGATCAATGCTTTCCTATGGGCTTCCGTGTCACCTGACCAAGTTTTTCTCGGCCAGAGCTATGGAAGCACCTTTAGTGGCTGTCACTATGACTTAACTCTGCAATGTAGACATTGCCGTTTCTAAAAAACTGCAGAGTTTAAAAAGAACGGGACCACTGCACCTAGACTACTTCCTTGAGACTTAGTGGTCTTAATGACTATAGTGTCCCTTTAACTATTCTTCTAGTCAAGTCAAAAGGCACCAAAAGTTCACAGGGTTTCCAGAAACCAAAGGCTAAACTTTAAGACCAATGTGACTATTAACCTGAGGTCTTTCCCAGCATGTTTAGATCTTCAATGAGGATCCAACCCAAAATACAATGCCAACCATGTTACAAACGCCAGTACAGTAACAGTATCTCTAACAAATAACTATTATCCTACAATGAAAGATAATCACTTAATAGGAAATAGTTTACTTATGTACGTCTGTCTTGCCAGTAGCGTGTAGACTGAGTGCCATCACCTTGGCAAGACATCAGTGCTTACTACGTCAATAAAATAAACTCAATTCTAAATGAAGGAACAAAAGCGGTGTTTTGCAATAGATGTTAATGTCACAGCAGATTAAACACTCCATTAATCACTTTTATCTACATTTCCTCTAATTCATGTCTAAACTTTGCTATGCTTGGAAACTTTCACATCTCAAAATAACGTGTGCATAAATAATGATCAAAAATACATTATTTCCATTCTGTTAATTCTGGCTGTTATTCCGGGAAAGTGTTTACTGCTATAAGGCAACGGGATTGACTCGCTAAACAGCGAGCTGCTTTGCGTTAAATATCAGGCAGCAAAATGTAGGTTGAAATAGCTAATATGTGAGAAATGAACTTTCCAACTCGTAACATTTTGACCTAAATTTGTAATCTAGTTATGAGTTCGCCCCTCACACAACTAACTGTTTATTGAATGACCCCCTGGAGATTGCAATTTAGTTGCAGACAAGTGTTTGCAAGGTCAATATGATCATTTATGTTACAGTGTTCCATTCTGTGCTTGCTCCGTGTTACTGCTATGCACACATAAATCAGATTCGTCCACTCGGTAGATGTAAAATACATTATTATATTTGTTGGCAAAATCTTTATGTTGTAGATCGCCAAGCAGTTAGTGGAATGGATTTTTTAACTGGTAAGCATTTTGAGCTATTCAAGGAATGACTAATTATTTCTAGTGCCAGGTTAGTATAATTTTGCTCATATTTGGACACAACTATAACCAAGAGCTTAGAAACAGAATTATTCCAGGGGTAAGATAGCGCACAAAACTTGCTTAATAATGCTGCCTTTGGCAGGCTGTCAAGACAGAGAAAGTGGCGCAGGCGCCCCTGGGGCTAAATTAATTTTATGAACAAACCTTCCCATATTTCCTGTACCTGCACTTTTCTTAGTCCTTTTAATGAGTGCTAGTGGTCTATGTGTGATGAACTAGTCAACTAATTTTAAAGGTGTAAGGTTCCCCGAGCATTGTATCGATCTTCACCCCAGGCTAAATCTCGGTGTTTTGCCATCTTCTTCATTATTTTAATAAATGATGCATATAAACCCCATTCCATTTGGCTTCTATCTGAATAAAATCTGCTTTACAATGGGATACAGCCCATTAAAGGGAAGACAGGTAAATAATTCCTCACCTTTTCTGCCACTCCAAGGGTTAATCTGTGTAAATGCCATGTACGGAATTATAAAGTGATCCACTGGAAATAAAATTGACGGTGACTTTATTTTTCCTTTGACATCCTATGGACTTTCTCAACTGGGAACCTTAGAAAAAAAACGGATAGGGAAAGGTCACATAAATATATGTATATAATTAGCTTCTGAGAGATAAGCCGAGTTTAATTACTTCCTCTTATCCACTGTTGACTAGACATTTGGGCAGCAGTTGTTAATTATATGCGTTAATAATAGATACACAAGGAATTTAAATGGATGATTTGATGTGGTTCACAGAATAAATATGTACTGCAAAATTAGGAAATAGATTATTTCTAGTAAACATGTAATAAAAGCTCTTTTAGAGAGGCATTTAAAATACTTCAAGAAGTTAGCAAGCCGTCCCTACTACATACATGCCCTGGTTTATTCTGTTCTAAGCTGGGAAATATATAATGATATCATAGCTATTATTTATAGATGAAATACTGATTAAATAATGTGTGTGATCAATATTGCATTAGCTACGAGGGCATGTTCATACACAGAAATTCAATGCTTCTTTGTATGGTGTGCAGCAAATTCTCCGACCTCGCCATAGACCAGACTTACAGAAAATAAAGCGCTTGAGATGTCCAGGGGGCAGAATTCAGACAAATTAAGTGCAGACATCCCAAATAAGTCCTTAAAAATTATATTGCAGTGACTCATAAATAGGCTCTACAAATCGAACAAAGTTCCTCTGTTTGTAAATTCAATGCTGAAGTTGTTTGCGCATCTCAAAAAGCCACCTGAGTTCAATGACTCCCGTTCAAAGCAGATTTAACCCTTTGAGTAGGGTGGTCAGAGTTCCACTTTGTTGTTGTTGTTTTTGGAAGAATACCTGAAATCAGGGGTGCCCAAAAATGTAGATCCAAAGGTGTTGTAGAACTACAACTCACGTGATGCTTTGCAAGCCTTCAAAATGTTTTTAGAATGACAAAGCATCATGGTAGCCGTAGTTTTAAAACATCTGTGGAGCTATCTTTTGGGCATCCCTGCCTTGAATCATACATTCTCTGAAACAGCAGCATATGCCTCCCAATTCTCATGATGCTCAACCAGACAGCCAAAAATAGCCATAAAATCCTTACTACACGAATGTGTATCATTTCAATATAAATTATTATTTTCCATTCAGGATTGTTGACTGTTACTTTAATTTATTGTGTTTGTAAACTAATATTAATTATAATTTTTTTAATTTTATTTCTGTAGTTGGTCCTCATATTGGACGTTACTGCGGACAGAACACCCCAGGACGTATTCATTCTTCGACCGGAATTCTCTCAATGATTTTTCACACAGACAATGCAATAGCCAAGGAAGGCTTCTCTGCAAACTATAGTGTTTTGCCAAACAATGCTGAAGAAGGTTAGTCCTGTCATCATGAATGTTTCAGCCAGTTATGCATTCTAGTGCACACCCAATCACATAAAACATTAACAGAACTTCTAAATAAATCAAACCTCCTCGAGAACGAAGGCCTGTTAAATAAAACAGCAAGATAAGGACTTTTATGTCAGTCTAGGCAGCACCAAGTATGTTAATTGACTTTTCATTGTCTATCTTTTTTGTAGAAAACTACCTTAGCTTTCCTGGAAATATTGACAGTTATATATTATTAGCAATAGAATTGTTATTTGGTGGAATAAATATACGACATTTAAAAATGACTCCCACAAAATAGTGTTTACTGTGACCCCTTGGATGCAGGTTTAATTACAGAATAAATTCAAATTAACATTAAAAGGGAGGGATATACCACAAACTATAGATAATACAAGGAATATGGGATCCACCCCAACTATAGATAATACAAGGAATATGAGATCCACCCCAACTATAGATAATACAAGGAATATGGGATCCACCACAAACTATAGATAATACAAGGAATATGGGATCCACCACAAACTATAGATAAAACAAGGAATATGGGATCCACCCCAACTATAGATAATACAAGGAATATGAGATCCACCCCAACTATAGATAATACAAGGAATATGAGATCCACCACAAACTATAGATAATACAAGGAATATGGGATCCACCACAAACTATAGATAATACAAGGAATATGAGATCCACCACAAACTATAGATAATACAAGGAATATGGGATCCACCACAAACTATAGATAAAACAAGGAATATGAGATCCACCACAAACTATAGATAATACAAGGAATATGAAATCCACCACAAACTATAGATAAAACAAGGAATATGAGATCCACCACAAACTATAGATAATACAAGGAATATGAGATCCACCACAAACTATAGATAATACAAGGAATATGGGATCCGCCACAAACTATAGATAATACAAGGAATAAGGGATCCACCACAAACTATAGATAATACAAAGAATATGGGATCCACCCCAACTATAGATAATACAAGGAATATGAGATCCACCACAAACTATAGATAATACAAGGAATATGGGATCCACCACAAACTATAGATAATACAAGGAATATGGGATCCACCCCAACTATAGATAATACAAGGAATATGAGATCCACCCCAACTATAGATAATACAAGGAATATGGGATCCACCACAAACTATAGATAATACAAGGAATATGGGATCCACCACAAACTATAGATAAAACAAGGAATATGGGATCCACCCCAACTATAGATAATACAAGGAATGTGGGATCCACCACAAACTGTAGATAATACAAGGAATATGGGATCCACCACCAACTATAGATAATACAAGGAATGTGGGATCCACCACAAACTGTAGATAATATAGTTTGAATAGTTTTATGTAATATTCTTAAACTAGGCTCCAAATACTTTATATAAACCCAATTTTCAAGGACAGCCTAAGTAGCCATCAGGTAATGCAAAAAGGCACATAATAAAATATTTACCTTATTACTAGTCAATTTGTTTTAACAAAAGTGTTCTTTGCATCGGGCTAAAAACGAAGTAATTGAAATTAATTGAAAGTAATTTTGACTGGCAAAAATCAATATAGCAACTAACTTTGCACTAGTGTGATAAATAGTGCACTGTTCTAAATGTCTATTAGCCAATGGTGAGTGAAAATTCAGCTCAGGTATGTGACTCCAGACTTGCAGTGGAGAGTAACTTTTAATGACAGGTAACGTCAGGCATTCAAAAATATATTTTAAGAAATCATTTTTAACATTCTAAAATATTTCTAAATTTGGATTATGATTACCCAGTTATAACATTTGCTGATGATTCGTGGTATGATTAGTAGCCGCAGAAAACAAAATGTGTCACTCTCCTGTATTCAAGAGGTCAGACACATGGGGAATATTGTGAAATTAGTCTTTAGCCTACAGTACCAGATTTCAAATCTATCTTGATGCTCTCAGTCAATCCAGTCAGCACCTCCTCATAGATCTGCGTTGAATTAATGCATCTCTATGGGAGAGTTCAGCTTCTCCAAGCAAAGTGTGAAGACACTGAACATAGGTGCTGCATACTGTGCAGCACAGGACTAGGAAGCACCCCTAGTGCCAGTCTAAGTGACTGCCACTAGGGGTGTTACTAGGCAGCAATGTAAATACTTTAATCTGTAGTGGTTCTGGTGACTATAGTGTCCATTTAAATAGGAAATTATGAATACCTGTCAGAATGTTAAACTTTTTTAATGTATATGCCGCAATTAAAGTTATATCATTGTAAAGACAGAACCAGACAACCCTTGTACAGGGTAGGTGTCCAAATTATCACTACATACTCCACTCCTATAGGTGATTTGCTTTGTGGCCTTTCTTCCTTCTCTTTGGTCTCCATATTTAAGGTGGGTGTGAGGGATCCCCACAAGAGTGTTGAAGCAGTTTTTCACTTAATATATTTCACACATCAAAGCGCCTCCAACGCACAGTTCTTTCTGTACTTCTCTAAACTTTTTTAATATCTACTACTTTAGAAAAGTATAACAATCCGCTACAGGAACCCCAATTAAATATATCAATATAACATAATTTTATTCAGATTTCAAGTGCAAGGAACCACTGGGTATGGAATCTGGAGAAATACACTCGGACCAAATCTCAGTGTCATCCCAGTACAGCACTAACTGGTCTGCAGAAAGATCACGCCTGAACTACATAGAAAATGGGTGGACTCCGGGAGACGACTCTGTTAAAGAATGGATTCAGGTAATTTTATGAGCATTCGTTGAAATTATACGTTTATTATGTCTTGTAGAGAAAGCAGTTGGAAACTGATAAATTAAAAGAAATGTGTGTATGATTTTTGTTTTTTGTTTTTACAAGGCACTCATATATTTCTTTGCCTAACCTGTCAATCCGTTAGATTCTTAGTTTCTCTTTTCTGGATGCTAATCCACTAGCAAAGAATGCATATATGGGATGAATGGTGTGTCTCAATCACAGGGTTTTACAAAGAAAGAGTGAGCTTTATTAATCCACTCTGTGACACAGTCAATATTTCTATGCCAGCAGGACCAAGTCCTTCATAAAGGATCCTGCTGGGCTTTAAAAGAGGACCATGAGGTCTCATATCGAGCAGGAATTTGTAACCACACAGAGTAGGAAATTGCAATAAATGAATTTAAAACCTCAGGAACAATGGCTGCCTCCTTAAATAGGCCATTTTAACTATTATAAGCTCCATCAAGGATAGCTGTTTTTTTGCACAGGTATCAATTTACAACGTGTTTTGTCAAGTTGTCGAAATTTGTGTTTTTGGTGTAATTTGCCTTTAAGTGAGTTGCCCAGGACCCTTGGACTCCAGCCACTGTTCGGTAGCTTGTTTTATTAGAAAGACACCAGCCGTTTCCCCCTCTCTACTACACGTATTGTCATTAACTGTTGAATCTGAAATAACGGCAGCAAGGTCAAAGAAACAAATAAAATGCTTCCACCGTCCTATGTTCGCTGTCCAAGTATAAGTATATTTACTGCGATATTAGACTGGAAACAGTTTAATTTCTGTCTGTTCTTATGACAACGCTTTGATTTGTACGAAATTAGAAATGCAGGATTCGGATGACATTTACTAATAGGCTGTAAAATGTGTTTAGCTTCATAACAGAAAATGCTTATTTTGCTTCTTAACAGTAAGTAATTTATCAGAATGTTCATGAAGAGACAGGACTGGCCATCGTAATCCCGTCAAGCTAATACATTTTATTCTTGTTTTTCTAATCATATGGCTTATTATGAGAATTACTCAATATAGTTACCATCCTTGGACTTTAATCTTCATCATTTTTATTTTACCATCCCTGCTTTCCTTCTTACCCTACTAGACTGTCACACATGCCTATATTTTACTTACCTGTCCTGTTAGTACATACACCCATACCACCTGGAGGTTCGTAATGATTTTATTAACTGTTCTTATATAATCCCCCTTATCAGGAGATCTTCACAAAACGTAGCAATTAATCATAGGTTGCGTTAAATGTAGCAATTAATCATAGGTAGGGTTACAGAGTGGTATGTCCTCAGACTTGGTGGTAGAAAATTTGTAATTTTTCAAATAAATGTTTTCACCTTTTTGTTAAAATAGTCTTTTTCTTTTCAAAAATAAAAAAAAGAAACTATTTATTTTATTTATTTTTAGCAAATATTCAGTAAACATATATAATTTACGCCCAAGTTTTTCAAATACTGCACACAGTGATATTATTGCAGGTGAAAAGCAGCTCATGCTGCGAGATAATATGCCAGGGACTTGGAAGCAGGCTATTAGCATATTATATATCCATAACAGGGGCATCAGCTGATATTTTAAATTAACAGTTTTAATATAGATGCTGCCTGTGGTGCTATTATTACATCACATAAAATTGATCTGTGCCAAACTTTAAATATTTCCACTATATTGCCAAAAAATAGACAAAATGCAGGGTCTGTTAATAGCAGAAATTATTAAAAAAAAATACTCTACTTGCTTTTCTAAAAATTAATCAGTTCAGTGTTGTTTTAGATCATTCAAAGAGCACATTCCTGCATTAGAAAAATGAACTAAAGGTGAAAAAGGGTCAAAAGAAAAAAAAAATGACCAAAATAACAATTTTTGCTGTTAATGATTAATTCTGGGTTCTAGGCAAGACACACGGATTAAGAGACTGTCCTACTGAAACTAATTGTCAGCGACCTCCAACGGCGTAGAGTTTTGGAATTACTCAATCATAGTTGAATGCCTTGTGGACTGGCAGAATTTAGGCCCAATGATCCAAGATGCAAAATACATCTCTAAGCTTTTTTTGTTTGTTTGTTTGTTTATTTTGTTTTGTTTTCCATATAAGCTATTGTGGGCAACGTTGGCTGTCAACCAACTATAACTCACTTGTTTGTGAGCAAATCCATTTTTGTGTTATTCGGTATTCTCTACTAAAATATGAAAGTATCATTAGTGCATTATTATAAATATCTATCTTTACATCCCTGAGAATGGAATGTGCACATGTTATCAATGTTATTAGTTTACTTTTGTCTCTCTTTGTTTAATCCTTTTAATTTGGGAGGCTGCAATCCGAGGACTGAAGGGGTCAAACGGTGCCTTGTTGCTTTTCTTCTCAACCTTTACATTTGTTCCTTCCATAATTTTACTGGAAAAAAAATGTTTAGTCCCACGATGATATATAATAATACTGTCGTACGTGCCTGCCGTCTGCTCATTTGTTTTTTTTACGCTTAAAATATATTTTAAAAAAATTACTGTTTCCTGCCCAAACATTCAGCAACTCAGCCTTTTGACACGACTAATAGCCAAACAGCTTGATCTTTGAACTGCTACAGTTTCCACTGAGAGGAAATGTCAATTGACAGAATTATGTTACGGCTTCCTGATGTAGATATTTTGAGAGCAGAACTCTATGATATCTGTGTTGTCAAACTCAGCCTGTAAACTTATACATAATTATCTGTGTCCTGAATTACTGAATTTAAATAGGGCAGAAAAAATTGATTTATTAACCCCTTAAGGACTGGACTGTTTTTGCGATGTTGTACATTTGCGACCAGGAATATTTTTACACTTTTGTGGTGTTTGTGTTTGGCTGTAATTTTCCGCTTTCTCATTTACTGTTCCCATACAAATTATATATTGTTTTTTTCAGGACAAAATGGGCTTTCTTTACATACCATTATTTATATAATCTCATGTATTTTAATTTAAAAAAAATACAAAAATCTGATGAAAAATTGAAAAAATACATGTTTTTTGACTTTTACTTGAAAAATCTTTTACTCATCTACAAAAGCGAATGAAAAAAACTGCTAAATAGATTCAAAATTTTGTCCTGAGTTTAAAAATACCTAGTGTTTACGTGCTTTTTTGCTTTTTTTTGCATGTTATAGGGCTATAGGTACAAGTAGGATATTGCGGTTTCAAAACATACATTTTTAAAATTTATCAATAGTGACATTGTAACACTATTATCTGTCATAAATCTCTGAATAACACCCCACATGTACATATTTTTTTTAAAGTAGACAACCCAGGGTATTCAATATGGGGTATGTCAGTCTTTTTTAGTAGCCACTTAGTCGAAAACACTGGCCAAAGTAAGCATTCATATTTGTTTGTGTGTGAAAAAAGTAAAAAAACTAAATTGAGCGCTAATTTTGGCCAGTGTTTGTGACCAAGTGGTTACTAAAAAAGACTGGACATACCCCATTTGCAATACCTTGGGTTGTCTTCTTTTGCAAATGGTATGCCATCATGGGGGTAATTCTCATTACTGGGCTACCATACGCTCTCAAAGGCAACGTAACCAACCTGGCCATTTTCAATGTAAAAATATTTGACCCATATATTTGACCTTGTAACTTTCAAAAATGCTATAAAACCTGTACATGGGGGGTACTGTTTTACTCGGGAGACATCGCTGAACACAAATATTAGTGTTTAAAAACTGGAAAACGTATCACAACAATTATATCATCAGTAAAAGTGCTGTTTGTGTGTGAAAAATGCAAAAAAAGTAACTTTCACTGACAATATCATCGCTGTGATATGTTTTACTGTTTTGAATCACTAATATTTGTGTTCAGCGAAGTCTCCCGAGTAAAACAGTACCCCCCATGTACAGGTTTTAGGGTGTCGTAGAACGTTACAGGGTAAAATACAGTGCTAGCAAATTAAATTCTCTGGAATTTCGGCCTGGGTTGGCAGGCAGGTCCCTCAAATTGCAATCAATAAAAGTACTGAATTATGTAAAAATATTACATAAATACGCACGTAGAATTTAAATATATATGCATATTTATATATTTGAAGTCTACGTGTATATTTATATAATTATTTATGTAATTTTGTATATGGACATATGTATATTTCTTATTATTTTTATTTACTTTTATATACATAGATATATATACAAATTCATTCTAAGTGTATTTTGATATAAATATATATATATTAATTTTAAAATACAGTTAGAATAAAATTTCATATAGATATATAATTTTTTTTAAATTTTTATTATTATTTAAAAAAAATTTATTTAATTTAAATTACTTATTATTTATATTTTATAATAATATATATATACAATATATATAGTTATTATATATATTATATATATACGTGTGTAATTTAATTATAGGTGTATTTTTATATTAATATAAGTACATATTAATATAAAAATACACTTAGTATGACATTATATATATATGATATATAGACATATATTATATAGGTATAATATATGTCTATATATCATATTTATACATATATAATTATTATTATTTTTTTTATTACCATTAACTTTAATTTTTTTTCTGATTTTACAGTTGCAGGGAGACTGCCTGTCAGCACAGGCAGTCCCCCTGCAGGCAGCACTATGGACACCTATGTGACCATGTGATCACTGTGTTAAGCGATCACATGGCCACAGGGGTCCTAATCTGCCGTGGGGAGACTGTCTGGGCTGCAGGCAGTCTCCCCACAACCGGAGGAACACTGATCGCCGCCGGGGGAACGACGGCGATCAGGTAAGTAGCCCCAGACCGTTTGGACGGTTCAGGACCGTCATCGGTCGGCAAGGCAAAAATGCCGATGACGGTCCTGAACCGTCCTCGGTCCTTAAGGGGTTAAGGAACCTCGGTAGAGAAAAAGTTATGGCATTTCAAATGTTTTCAGATGAATTCCCAGCATACTTTGGTTTTCTTACTGCATTGGGCCTGCTGGGTTTAACTAAAGATGTCTACAGGCAGCCAGTTAGAGCCACAGTTTCTGACACTAAATCCCTTTAGGGGCCAAGGGTCTTAAAAGTGCATCAAATCAAATGTAGACAACGAAAGACCAGGATTATTGCAGTTTTGTAGTGTTTTCGTTTGCTTTACTCGTAGCATACTTATGTGGCCTACCTATTCAGCCTGCGATATCTGAATTGAAGTGCTTTTTTTTTTTACTGCATATTATCAAGAAACCATTAATAACACGAATGCATAAAAATTTAACACACATATGGAGTCTGTTCTACATCTGAAATGACAGCTGACTAAGTAGTAGGGAAGATGAAGAATTGAGGCTGACATCTCCATATACATCTGCCCAGGAAGCTTCGAAACACAATGAATACCCAAGAGCTCAGCACCGTAGGGCGTCGGTGAGCCCCGACCTGCTAAGATGAACGTGATAAATAATAAATCAACAATCAGCAGGTCTTCAAACCCTTTTACACAAATTCCCAAGCTGGTGGAAGCTGGAAGCTGATTTTGCCAAACATGGTATTCAGCAACAATTATTCACCACTATTAAGTCCAAGAGATGGACATGGGAAGATGTTAGATGCATTGGAACACAGCTCTGTGTGTTTCTTATTTATGAAAAGATTCTTCACTGTCAACATCTGCTGGTTTATCTCTTCCTACAGAAGACTTACTGCTAAGCAACAAAAGCAGAGAGTGGAGAAAGGCAAACATGACAGAAATTCCCTAGCTGCAAATTCCGAGGAATACAATCTGCCTCACATTGAAGAAACATGCTCTATAAAGGAACGAATGGAAAAATGCAGCCCCACAATTCCCAAATGTGTGTTATATGGCAAAATATGAGTACAGCAATACAGAGCTGTCTCATCTAAAGACAATGTAGCAGCTGCCAAAGTATCCTACAAGATCAAATGTCAAGTCCAGCCTAATTGCACCCAGGTCCACACTATGAACACCCTAGAGCAGGGGTAGGCAACCTATGGCACGTGTGCCAGGCACGGCACTCGATGTGTCTTTGCACAGCACTCTGGCCTATCAGGAGTCCCAGTGAGACTTCAGATATCTGCTAATACGAAAAGGTGGCGAAGGACATCCTCAATTTATGCATTGAAAATCTCAGATCCCTTCCTCCCAGCAATAGGAACCCACACTGTAGTAGAGCAGCCCTCGGCAGCTATCACAGCTCCTGCCCTTGACATGTATATGGTCAGCCTTGTCCCCACTGCAACCCAGGGAAGCCACCCTGGTGCTAGATTTACACAGAGCTGCAGAATAACCCTCCCTCAGACAAATAATACAAACGGCCCACACTACACCCCACACACAGTCTGTACACACGTCACACCACTAACAATCCACATACATGCACACATCCACCACACATGCAGTTTCTCACATGCAATACACCAAACAGCCCCACACACACACACACTACGAAACTCACTATGTGACATTTTCATCCACACACACACATAATTCCACAAGCAGCCCCCATACACAGCCAACATTCATAGGTACACAATACCACAAACTACTCATGAACATATACAATATAATAGCTCATATACGCACATATACAATGATACAAAGCAACTGCAGTATAAATAACACAGGCAGAATACGGCAACATACACACCTCAATTTTAAAAAACAGGACATCACAATCTTTTTTTGGCACAGTGCTGCTGAAAGGTTGCCTACCCCTGCCCTAGAGGTTTAGGCACTAATACTGACTACTGACTAACGTTTTAGTTCCATTTTTTCCAAGTAGGTCATAGTCTTACCATAACTCCCGCTAGCTGGTTTGTATCACCCGTTTGAATTAACGTGAGCGGTCAAGGATAACCCAAGATGTGACCACCCTGCAGGATCTGTTTTTCCAAGACTATATTAAAGTGAGAATTGTTCAAATTTAAAGTGAATTCTAAATTAATTTAAAATTTAAGGCAAAAAAATGAAAAAAATAAATTCAGTTATGCTTCCAATTTGGACACTTTTTTGTCTTAAATTTAAAATTCACATTGCAATCCTGACAATTCTCACTTCAGTGGATAGGCATGTTTGATTTATCTGTAATCATTGCCTTATAATCCATACAGGTGATATAGCCCAAAGTTTACTGCATCTCCATCATAGCACCAGGTCACAGATCAGTATCGTGAAAGCACTAATATAGTGAGGCTCAAACACGAAACATCTCAAATATATATATAATGTTAAGTTTCACTTGCTGACATGACAGCATTCACGAGGTTAAAAAAAGAAAAGAAAGAAAAACTGAAAAAAGTGGAGCAGTAAACACGTAATGTTAAACTGAATTGCAACACAGAGAAAATATATATTGCATAATGAATCGCAGGGGGCAAATATAATTACTGCTGTGTTTTTAAAAGGAAAGGCAAGCTGATAGTGCAGGGATATGTTTAAACAGGAAAATAAGACTAATTACAGTAATTAAATAGTCTGCTGGTGTACTTGAATATAAAGCAATCTTTCTATATCCAGCGTTTATTGTGAGCCTAATTACTGAGTATATACTTAGAGCGGTTCATTTTGGATGGTGTTTGGGTGCAGTCGGTGTTTCTGCACCCTTGGGGGCTGATGTGATGTCACATTCTGCTGACTTTAGTTTCCTCGTATTGTCCACGAAATAGAACGAATCCGGGGGATAATATCAGTACAGGCCATAGGCTGATATAAGCAAATCAATTGAAAAAAGACTCCTAAATACAATACAGAATTTACTTTGGGAGAGACTCAAGATGAACAATAAGGCATAGGTTCTCCTGTGAGTTTGATAATATAGTTAGGTATTGTTCAGTTCATTTTACATGAGTATCTTGTTGCAGAATGTCATGCACAGTGTAGATATTAATCATCTTCAAATACATCCTTAGCCAGAGAGGTTACAAAGGAAACACAAGGCTTGTCTAGTCCATGCCTCCATACTTAGAGGTGTGAACAGTAATATGGCCAGTGGTGGACCCATTCTGAGAAATAGGTGACTTCCTGACAACAATCTTTGCAACTAAAATGTATAACAAAAACAATGTATCTTATTTACAAAGTCTGATTTCTAAACACATTTATTGTAGTTTATAGACCCATTACTGAGAGTATAATTGCTGTGGAGCTTTGTTAGAAAAGAGGGGAATTAAGATAAGGGACAGAGAGATTTGGGCCCAAAATAGGGACTGTTCCTTCGAAATAGGGGCACTTGGGAGGTATGCACAAGATAAGTCGGATGCACCAATATGGAAAGCTACAATTTAAAGTGGACCTTGATACATGATAAGAGGATCTTGTCTTGATACTCCCTACTAATTTATCTGTAAAAGGAGAAGTGATCATACCACTTTGGATGGTCTATTGGTTCTAGAAGATATATGAAAATTAAAATATTTGTTCAGTGAATCCAAAATGAACTTTTTTAACATTCTGAAAAACTAATATAACCTTTCACAGAATTAAAGCTATCTAAATGCATGTTTTGTGTTTCAGAAAACACTGGTCAGATTATTATTTTGTACATTTTTTACTTCCTGTATTTTGGGCTGGTGTAGAAACCTGCATTTATGCAATACAACAAAACCTTAATTATTATATATAACCTTATATATATAGCTTATTTTTGGCAAGACTCTGTGGAAAATGTAATCTTCCCTTCTACCCCAATATGCCACCTGTACAGCATACATATGCATGTCTTTACTGAAAACATATATCATTTTCATAACCAGTACTGGAATGCCTAATAAATACTTTTGTAAAAGGAATAGCTGAAAATGACTTGCATAAGCTAGTTGCCAGCATTTACCCTCAGTCTATAAAATCAACATATTAAAAGGTTTTAACTTTATTTAATATAGCATTCTGTTGAGTCTCGTATAGTCTAAAGAGGCTTTCATCTTTTTTAATGTATTTATAATTAAAAATAGAGAAATGAACACTCCTACATGGACTAACTTTGCAGATGTGCCTCAATTTAAGGGAACAAGAGTTTGCAGTCTAGTTTTTTTGCCCAAATCTTTTGTGAAAAGATTAGTAAAATATCGATAGCTTGAAAATAAATTCTAAAACTCAGCTACACTCCCAGCCTGGCTATTTCTGTCTGAATGTTGCGATTTACTTTTCATTTTACTGTTTAGTTAAAGGGACACTATAGTCACCTGAACAACTTTAGCTTAATGAAGCAGTTTTGGTGTGTAGAACATGCCCCTGCAGCCTCACTGCTCAATCCTCTGCCATTTAGGAGTTAAATCCCTTAGTCACACCTCCCTGCATGTGACTTGCACAGCCTTCCATAAACACTTCCTGTAAAGAGAGCCCTATTTAGGCTTTCTTTATTGCAAGTTCTGTTTAATTAAGATTTTCTTATCCCCTGCTATGTTAATAGCTTGCTAGACCCTGCAAGAGCCTCCTGTATGTGATTAAAGTTCAATTCAGAGATTGAGATACAATTATTTAAGGTAAATTACATCTGTTTGAAAGTGAAACCAGTTTTTGTTTTCATGCAGGCTCTGTCAATCATAGCCAGGGGAGGTGTGGCTAGGGCTGCATAAACAGAAACAAAGTGATTTAACTCCTAAATGACAGTGAATTGAGCAGTGAAATTGCAGGGGAATGATCTATACACTAAAACTGCTTTTTTAGCTAAAGTAATTTAGGTGACTATAGTGTTCCTTTAAAATTCTAAAATACTTTTTTCATACTGGACTTCAGATATGGTCACATCTCCGTCATAAGTGACATCACAAAAAGCTAGGCATGACAAAAATGACCCATCAAAATAGCAACGGACACAATAGAGACATGATTGACTCTTGTTACCTACTTTGTGAATACCCAAGAAAATAAATTTAAAACATTTGTGGTTGTGAAATTCTAGTGCATGACTGGCACGTTTGTATT
Organism: Pelobates cultripes; assembly: GCA_933207985.1. Taxonomy (NCBI): domain Eukaryota; kingdom Metazoa; phylum Chordata; class Amphibia; order Anura; family Pelobatidae; genus Pelobates; species Pelobates cultripes. The sequence continues at coordinate 27,932,763 of OW240915.1, forward strand.
ATATTTTATTGAAACCTCCATAAGAAAGGAACAGGAACTAAAGATTTGCTGGATTTGCAGCAAAGATGAGGGTTGGGGGAAGGGGGGGTGAGGGTGGAAATCAACAATGTTAAAACGGAAGTCTTTGTTATTGTTGCAAACGATGAAATGGACTGAATCTTAGAGCTCAGCTCTAGAATTCTCATCATTTGGGGGTATAAAATCAGAGCCATAGTTGGGAGTAATGACACAAGAAAGGGTTGAGCCAATGGCATAACGTACACCAATAATGACATTAAGCCTGCCAAGAATTGACATGTAGAAATAAATCCACCTCCAAGGGCTACTATAAGCTGCTCACACATTTAATGACAAATGTGGACTGAGGGCAGAGAAAAAAATCCAGACAAAAAAAATCTGAACTGTCCCACCTTATCCCGGGACATTGGTAGATATGAAACATGGCATATGAAATTTGGTGGATCCATTGGTAAAAATGTAGGATACAAAATAGGCAATTGTCACTTCTTCTTATGCATTAACCAAAAATATATAACAATAGGATTTGTAGGTGTGAGCACAGATATGAAGGAAGTAATAAAAAGAAGATTTACTCTATTATAATAAACTTATCAGGTTCCTTTGTTTCTATGGGTCCTGTATAAAAGGTGTTCTCTTGCGGTGGTATATAGGTTCTGTAGAATAAAAGGAATTATACTATTTTCTCATACGTTCACTGATAGCTTCCCATGGCCAGAGAAACTGCTATGGACTTTATTGCTCATGAGGTTCCACTGCTTTAGCATACCCTGAGAAGTAATTAAAACCTTAACCTAGAATGATATAATGGAACATGAAATATTCATATTTCATCCCAACAGTTTCTAATCATAGAGCAATTTGATGTTTAGTAATTTGATAAAGTAAAAGTAAAGACTTTATATTAAAAATGTGCTATTCAATCCGCAGTTGATTCTGTCAACAAAAGAGGACAATTACGTTCATTACGCGGTCAATCACACCGCCAGTACGTACAATAATTTACTTACAATACATATTTGACTAAGTTAGGCATTTTAATACCGAAGGACCTTTTGAACTATTGAATGTTGTTGAGCCATTAGAACACCGTAAAAAGTCTAGCGATATAAAAAAACAAAAAAAAACAAAAGCATAAATCTGATAGAGGCAGCTATTATCAAATGTCAATACTATGTCTGCTCTTATGCTATGAGCGGCCGAGCATTGATTGCTGTTTTCAATGATCTATAGTCGTGAACTTTTAGTTGTGTATCAGTCGGCACACTGCATTATTGCAATGTCAAAGCAGATAAAATAGATCCCCACGGTAATTCATCTCTGTGATGCTTACAGGTTTAGGGTAAAAAGTGCATATCATCGTCTTATGGATCTGTGTTAATGTTTCAGCAGGATTTGCTTTCAGTGTAAGATAAATTGTCACTTTAATGAAATGTTAAAAGCCTCTGTTGCAGAGAGCCGGGGAGAGGAGTTTAATGTGGATATTGGTCATTTACCCAACCACATGTCTCTGTGGGTTCATATGGTTGGAATGGTGTGGGGTGCTTAGCTGTGAGTCCAAGGAGAGTATTGGGGTTCATGGTGGAGGGACATTCTTATCAATGAAGTGTAATGACGACATACTATAACACATAAAGTACATTTAAACTTCTTCATTAATTCTGCTGAGGATTTGCTATGTTACAGTGCTAATTTTGTATTATTATTATTATTATTATTATTATTATTTATCAAGCACCAACAAGTTCCGTAGCGTTGTACAATGGCCACCCATTGTACAATGCTACGGAACTTGTTGGTGCTTGATAAATAATAATAATAATTAACTAACAGACGCGTATTTGTAACCATACAAGTTGGACGCACAAGAATAGAGGGATGGAGGGCCCTGCTCAATGAGCTTACATGGTATCGCTAGCCCTTCCAAACAATTATGCTCTTAAAAAAAATGGGTATTATTTGGACATTTTTAGGGCTGTGCCAAGAATGTTTTTTAACTGAAGGATGGCAAATTTGTTGAGCATTTCAGGTCCACCCGTTGTATAAGTTCTCCGTTGTAGAGAGAGTAGATTTCTGTATTTTCCTTACTCGAGGGCCTCACACAGCCAGTGTTACGCTTTGATAGGAAATCCCGGGATACACAATATCTTTTTATCCTCCGATGCAATGGAGGCTAGTCCATATTGGCAGATCGGGTACCTGTCCAATTTTTAATGCAAAAACAAAATTAAATCTAATGGGGAATGAGGAATGCTGGTAAGGGATTGTTAAAAAACAAAACATGTGTCAGTCATGATTATATCTTCAGTTTGAATTATTTCTTTAATTAATGACTGGAGATGCAGCTGCTATGACATATCATGGGGTTAAATGGGTATTAACCAACAAGTCAGGATGGGTAACACCCCCACTATCTTTAAACGTCCCCAGCTGCCAGTGATCCAGAATGGGGGTCGCAAGTGCCCTATCTTTCCTCCATCTACAGGTGCCCAGGTGGGGGTAACTACCTAGTTAATTTGGAATAATGAGCTAAGGTGAAAGTAGAAATGTATTTATCTGACACTAGCACTTTCAAAGTGAGTGATACCATGAATTAGAAAAAAGAAGGGTAGGGATTGCTAAACAGATGGACGGATGGACAGACCGGTGGGGTTTTCTTTAATCTTTCTCTTTTTCTATGAAGTGTACTTTTTACCAGGCACTAGACTTCTCTAGAAATGAAATCAACCGACAAACATCTGCAACATCTGTTTTAAAATTGTACCCATTGCCTTAATGCTTTCAAGTTGCTTTCACCAATTAAAAGAATATTAAAAACTGTCTTCTTTGATCACAAACAAAGAAACACACCTGAAAAACTCTGTCTGACTAAACTCTCCTTTTAGAGAACAGAACTTTCCATGGGAAACCACAGTGAAACTCCACAACAAACATGTTAATAGCCATCAATTACTGAGCCGTTCCCTGTTTTAAAGCCAATTGGGATACGAGGCTTCACATCTGTTTTGGTGAAAAAAAACATTTGGGTCTGTGGTATTTAAATGCTGCAGAACTTTTCTTATTGTCCAATAGGGAGTCCTAAGGGAGGAAAATGTTAATGAAATCCATAACATTCTAAAGATTTTATGATTGTAATTTTGAGACTTTTGCTGAAAATAAAAAAAATACACAAGCGCCAAATTTATCACTGCATGCTATAATTGTACTTTTTCTACGGAGATCATATATAGTATCTGCAGTAATGATAATACAGCTCAGGACAAGAGAAAATAAATCATTACAATGTAATAATATTCAGATCTTGTTTTAGAAACATAAAAGAAACATATTTTTATTTCTAAAAGTATACGCTAGATGTAAAAGTTTAAACCAGGGGACCATAATTTCATAACAGTCATTGTCGTCTCGGGATCAGGGGAGTTATTGAAACACATTGACCTAGATTTGCGAGCACAGTAACAGCTTATGTGCAAGATACTGGCAGTACGGAAGAGGCCCTGGGATTAACTCTTCAAGTGTTGAAGGGAAGGAGCCACCAATCATAACCTTCAATTACAGCTCATATCCTGTCCATCCATATTCACACGAATAAAAAACGTTTTCAGGAATCATTTCAAAATGTTTCTTTACTGCGAATTTTCCCAAAGGTGAAATTCAAAAAATGTTCATCTTTTTCCCCTTCTGCTGGAGTTTTGGTGCGCATAAAGGAATTTGATAAAAATAAGAAGTAAATTCCAGCAAAGCTATATTAAAAAAAGTTATATTACCAACGTGGTCATATAAATAGAATCATTTTCTAGTGAATGGTGCATTCAAAGTAGCACTTCTTATTAAGGATACTATGAAAGATACATTAGATTGAAGATAGCATTAAACTAAAGTTTTTGGCTGCTCTTATTGGGAATCAGTAACACTTTTATGTAAGCTAAATGTTATTTAGAATCTTAACATCATTAACGCCAGCTTGTGTATAAAAGATCAGGGCACTATAATGATGATGATTGATGCCGTAAGGGTGAAGAGCATAGATTGGATACTCGCAAACGTTCCTTTTCCTATAACAGTTTGAATGTAGACATGCGTATACAGTAGATATGAGAACTGTAAAAGAAATACCAGGCATACTTCTTCATTAGCAAGCAATACATGTTAAAGAAATATACAAATAATTGCATCATGGTGAAAAAAAGCTAAAATAGCTGTGTGTTTTTTTATGATCCCTGCATCCCACTCGTTCCACACACGCTTAGAATATTTTATTAGGGTGTTCATCCAGAGAAAAAATAAATTTTAACTTTACTTGAAAAATACACATGCAATCGTTTATGCAGCACTTTATTGCCTTTTGATTATTTTAATTGTTTCAAACATGCTCAAGGCCTGCTAACGAAATATTCCAGGCACCATAACCACTACATTGAACTGCTTTTGGGTGTAATGACAGAAGTGCCCTGGAGCCACTTCATGTTAGAGGTCAAACTGTTTGCTAACATTTTGACAACTAATTTGGGGACTGCCAGGAGAACTGTTTACCTCCTTCATGAGAGCCGACGGCTCTCTACATTGAGCTCAGCCTGGAGGTGCAGGGCTTGGCTCATTGGCTACGAGTAATCAGTTGGTGCTCTCAGCCAACGAGCTGACCCTGTACAGAAACGTTTCACTCAGGAGGGCTAATCAAAGCTCCATGCATGAGCTTCTGGCTCGCAATAGAGCACGTGACCAGTGCCCGGTAGTCCCCAGGCAATTTGCCAAACTAATAGCAAATGGTTGGACTACTTACGGGTGGGGGATACCAGGGCATTCCTAATACTATTACTACTACATAGTAGTTATGGTGCTTGAAGTGCTCATTTAACTAGCCTGTAGTATGTGTGTATCTTTCACAAGCCAGGTTCCGCGAATCCTAGACTCTCTCCACCCATTAATGAGAGCTATGGTTGTTGCATACAGACTAGTGATAGGTCACGGGAGTTGTAGTTCATCCACAGTCCGTGCCTCTAATGAAACAATCATGGTAATTGAAGGAATACATGTCATGTTTATATGTTTTAAAGATAAAAATAGATGTCCAAAATAATCAAGATGAACAATATGTGCTGTTACGTTGGACATGTTGGAATGAGCACACAAGTGTTGTTCATTAAAATATATGATTTTATAGAACAATTGCTTAACTTGGCTTCGGTTCGAATGTTTAGCTGAAGTCTTCACAAAGATAAAATATTTAAATTTATCAAATCCCTTTTCAGCAAATGTGGGAAGATTGTTTTGTAATATGTGTGAGCTGTGTCACGCACGCACAGTCTGAGATATAATATGTGGCTGTAACAAAAAGCAGATCTTAAACGATCCTGATCCGTGAGAAACAGAAGTTCCATAGGTAGGGATTCACTTTTAAACTGTCCCTGCCCAGTGGACACAATGATCTCTGATTTATAAAATATCAATTAACTTGGTAAATTGATCACATATCTACAAGTACTAGGAGTTAAAGCTTTCTCAGGTAAAATTCAGATTATCTGTGCCAATTACTCTATGTCAAAATACATTCAGTGATTAGTAGGTAAGCCACTCTACTGTCGTAGGCCTTCACAGAGGAGTCTAAAGTTTCTCTCGCTATCTTCCATCTGTCTGTCTGTTCAACCGTATATCTGTTTATTTGATTGCTGTCTGCCTATCTATCTTTCTATCTTATGTGTCTCTTTGGCAATCTATTTATCCATCTATCTATCATCTGTCTGTCTATCTATGTATCTATCATCTATCTGTCTATCTATCTTTCTTTCTATCTATCTATCTATCTGTCTATCTAGCTATCCTTTTATCTGTCTGCCTACATTCTATTATCTATTTATCTATCTATTTATCCTTCTGTCTATCTGCCTATATTCTATCTATTTATCTATCTATAATCTATGTATCTATCTATCTGTCTATCCATGAATTTTCCCCTGTAGTTATTTCGGCACTCCCCATACAGAGTAGAAATGCCAATCTAGATGCTGAATCTCTCAGTATAAATTAAATTACACAAACAAAATAATCTAGTTAGGATAAGTTTTGTTGGGCATTTTTAATAAAGTGGTAGAGATAACATGTTTTTCCAATCTGGTAATTAAATTGTAATTACATTTAATGCCAAAGCTATGCGTCTCATATTGCACAGGCTTTAAAGATATTGGAATGTAAATTGGTTGTCAGAGGTTTTATTTCTATTAGAAACAGGTGAATCACAAGTGCTGAAAATTACACGCAATAGAAAGGAGATATGATATGTGTGAAGAACTGGCCATCGTCCACATGCCGTGACATAATGTTACATAGTGTATTGGAAGACTAGACACATTTTAACATGTTTTCAATCGATTCCAACTCTTGTCCTGTCTGGAAGATGATAAGACACTATGAATCTTCACTTATCACACTCATTAATATCAGGTTGTCCACGCACTGACGCACTGTAGAACGCACAATGGTGGTCAAGGCAACCCTTTAAGTATAGTGCTCTAAGATTCCTATGACAATAGTACCCTATTAACTCTCGTTTTCCCCTCTAGAACTGTGGCATATATTTGGCTAGCACTAACTATTTGAGCGTCATTGAGATGTTGTTCACAAATGCCTGAAGGGTCAAGGTTAGACTTTATTGGTCTAGATATGTATGCTGCATAGAATGTAGAGAAAGATGTTATTAACAATAGGAACACATATGACAGTGGTTTTTACATCTGAAGTCAATCTTTTGAAGGGTTCCAGTCTTCTCCATCCCAATGCCTTCATTGTCCTTCTGGCACAGAACTGGTTAATTGAATGCATTATTTACGATCATGGGGGTGTTTTATGGTCTTTGCTACCACTGCCGTCACAAATTCTTGGAATGACTTTAAATGTCATTTCACGTTTTGTGAAATTATATGTTCAGCTAATAGGCAGAAAAGTGGCACCCATGTTATTATCCGCTGTCTCAAAGATGCAATCTTAAATGAGTTTCCTCAAAAGCCCATTCCCCTCCTCCCCCCGATGTTCTGGCATACCCTCAGACATCAGCGCACCACGCTTCTGAAAATGACTCTAAAATTTCTTTCCTATAGTATGTCAAAACATTTCCTTTCAATGACAGACACTGCTACTGTGTATCCCATGAGTTCCGATTCTCCAAATAGTCTCCAGTTGCAATTGTGACTTTGACAATGAGTATTTGTTCTTACTCTTCTTCAGTCTAAAGATCTTAGTGGTGTTTCATATTATTATTTTTTTTATTTTTTTTTATTTTATTTTTTTCTTAGTGTTTCTCAACCTGCAAAACTGAGTTTCTTTTGTTTTCATCTCACTGGGTTTCATTCTTGCCAATATTTTACAACTAAAACAGATTTTATTATTCAAAGAGAACCATATGCAATGGAAGTTCAAAGGCTCCATCTGAATTAAATATTTTTTGTTTCCTTAAGATGATTCTGATTTATACATGGAAGGAAACAACACAAAGGCATAAAAGTGTAGAAAGAATCCATATGCAAGACAGACAGCCCCGCAAGCACTGTCTCTTTTAATCTGTCAGGAACACATTCAATTTTTAATCTTCTAGGCTTCTGATTCTTTGTACGTATTGTGCCTATACATTTGGCTTCTTACTGACAACACCAAAGCTGTTTGGGTTTCGTACATCTAATTTCGTCTCTTTTGTGACTATTTTCTTAACGTCTTCCAATGCCGGTTTTGTGTAGAAGATCCATTCATTGCTCATATGTATGCTCAAGACAGAATGTACACCAGTGTTTGGATGTAAGATGCTGAGTTTAATGAAAAGCTCAGCACCAGACTAGTTCGAAGCAAATCAACAGGAACATGTTTAATTATGACATACTTCAATTGCTGGAAGGATTCATTCATGTGATGTGAGTTTTATGGCACAATTAAATCTGGGAGCAGCGTGATATCTAGATCTGTTACATGTCATTATATTTTAATGTTATTAAATCTGATATATTTTTTCTATTTCCTGAAGCTCTTTTGTGTCTATTGACCTGAGTTCATCTAGTTGTACTTTTAATGGGAAACTTTTTGTAGTTACATTATAAGAAACAAAACTCCTGCAGTTACATGTTTCCTTTAAGGCTTTGGTTACTTACTAAACTTAGTACCTTTGTTCTAACATAGTAATTTCAAAAGAAAAGTCAAAGAATGTTTTCAGGAGAGCATTGTCCCAGCTTTAGTGGACTTTTTAATGGCCATACCTAAAGTGGCTTTCAAGGACATATTGGCTTAAAAAACATAGCATTTTTTTCTGACATTTGGCACCTTATTGTCCATCTCTGCAGCCTGACATCTCTTTCATTTTATGTATAGTTTACAATGATTACAGTACTTGGGCAAAGTATGTGATCACCCTTAGAATTAGTAGGCTTGGGTGCTTCAGCCACCACCATTGATGACTGAAATATGGTGTCAAGTGGTATATGTAATGTCACAATATATCGGTCAATATATCGATAAAAAACAATGGCAGTAATTGTAAGTTCTATTTGAATATCTAACAATTCTCACTTAGTAAAGAACCCACTAAGAACAAAACAGCTTGGGTATGAAGTTGTTGGCCACCTAAGGTCATAGAAGAGGACCATCAATCATAACGACGTAAAAAGCTTATATAAATCATCTTTCTTCCACTGGATCACTCACTAAAAAGTACTAAACTGCATTTACAAATAACATCAGTACATGGATATTTAACTAGGAGTTTTGTAAAAAAATGTATTTTCACGGTTGAGTAATCAACACACAAGACAAGGCTTACTATGCTCGAAGCATTGGATGAAATTTAAAGTCACAAATGTTGGTTTCTAAAACAGTCGAAATACAGTTTCTGTAATGATGTATCGCTCTTCAACTTCGAAATTGAAGTTTGGAGGGTGTCAGGGAAACATCGTTGATCTGATTTCATAGGGCCAAGTTTGATGGAGATTGAGTAATGATCTCTCACATTGTTCGTATCTAACAACCATATAGTCTTTCAGGAATCCTCACTTAGCCAAGCTTTGTAGAAACCTTAGAACGTCTGCATCAGGTACAATGTACAATTGTGAAACGCATCAGCCAAACCATTAAATCAGCATGGAACTTCAAAACAGAACTTGAAGGAGACAAGAACTAGAATCTAAGAATATAAGACCCTGAATGCAAAGCTAAAGTTGTATAATCAGTAGTAATCTGCATCTCTCTCAGTGTTATCCTTCGAGCTTGTCACTCTAATCCCTTGCTGGGGACATTTAAGCTAATTATAGCCAAAGACCAGAATATTACTGGTAAGCTGTACTGAATGTCACCAAACTTAAAATCTTATTAAGCACCGCTTTGGAAGGTATTATTTAATACAGGATTGTATCGTATATCTGGCATTCTTTCAAACTACTGAGAGTTTCACACATTCTCTCACCGTTCTGTGACTTAATTTACCTAGCCAAAGTTAATTGGGGTAGTTTGAATATGACACGCGCCAAGAACCTGTCTGGCTGATTTCCAATACAGTATTATTTTTGACCTTGGATTGCCATGCCAGCACTTCTGGTTGATGAAGAATTCAGTGACCGTCTTGTTGATGTTGCTGTGTTTTATTCTCACACGACTTTCTACAACTCTTTATAACTACAAACCCAATGCAAGTTCAGTGAGCTATAATGCCCGATCTGTAACCTGGAAACCCAATGCATCCCTCTTATTCATCCATTCATCAGCAAAGACGTTATGTGTATACTTTTCATAGGAAACAGTGTGGTTCTGATGAGATTGTCAGAGTAGAATGCAGAGCTGTCTTCTTAACCAAACAAAATAGATGTCTCCCCAAGGCCACCACTATCACTTGGTGGTGATTGGAGGGAATAAAATAAATAAGCGTTCTTGTTAAGTACCTTCGTGATAGACTAAAGTAATAAAAACAGACTGTGCAGTTAGTTATAACTCTAATTTGCTTTACGAAATTAAGTCAGTTATAGAGAGGTTTCCTTGTCAACGTTACAAATCAGATCCTGTTAGTTGCACCAATAGTTGACACGTGCATTATGAAGGTTGAACCTCTATTTTAGTAAACTATATATGTGGCCCATTGCATTATGGCTGAAAATATTTGTAAGCGAAAGAACACAAATGATTAAAAAATATTTATTTTATTAGTAAGAATTAATAAGATGAATAAAAAGCTAAACATTGAATTATTACACATAAATATATATATATCCATTAATCTATCAACTGTATGTCTATCTATCTATCATCTGTTTATATATTTATCATCTGTTTATCTGTCTATCTATCTGTCTGTCATCTGTCTATCTACATGGTATGCAACATATTACATTAGATCGGAATTATAAGTGTGATGGTATATAAATTTCTAAAGATCATTTGCATATTTTCAAACAGCTGTAGACATTTTCCTTTTATAACTGAATTATTGTAATTATTTTTTCAAATACGTGAGACTTCTCGAAAGACCTGAGCACATTGAGATTTGACAATTATCCTCCGGTCAATACACTCAACATTTAATTTGGGAGAGAGGTTCTAAATTAAACCAGACATTGCACGTCTTGCATGACACATATGAATTACTCCCGTACTCTTGACTTGCTCTGCAAATCACATATGTTTTTCTATCCTGTATTTTTTTTTTTTGTATCCAGACTTGATTTACTGATTCATAAATGCAGAACTAGAAATTCCAGTAGCCCATCATCCTTAAAAAATACAAAGACACAGGGACATAAACAATTCTGCTTTTCCATAGCATTGATAGACCAGTTGGTAGGCAACCTTTGGAACTCCAGATATTGTGGACTGCATCTCCCAGAATGCTATTACTGCCATAATGCTGGCAAAGCATCATCTGAGCTGTAGTCCAAAACATCTGGAGTGCCAAAGGTTGCCTACACGTTATCCCCTCCTGACTACATTTTGGTAGTAATCATTTATGGTATTTTTTAGTTTTGCATGTAATTTAAAGCTTTTAGGAACATATAGTATATCTAGGGGGTGATCACTAAGCCCTTTTTCTTTCAAAATGGAAAATGTATGCTTTAGTGCTACATTGGAATAATGGCTCCCCTGCTTAAAGAGTTATGGTCACCAAATTTATAGCTCATTCTTCAATGCTTTGAAATGGTTAAAGAGGTAAGTGTGATTAAATATCTGATGTGCTCCCTTAATAGCTGTCTGCGTGACCAACCACTTCCTGGTTCTTAATGGATGGATATTATTTTTATGGTACTAATTGAACACAATAGCTGAGATTTTGCTAAAATTACTGCCACTTTTCTGCCATTTGTAATGAATTGCTTGAGTTAGACAACTGGTCAGCAATTAAAGGTTACACAAAAAGCAATTACGTACTCAAAAAACAGCAGGCAGCTAAGGTGCTTTGATATATTTTTTATATTTCTGCAAGGTTAGTTATATATTAGAATAGGCAGAATTATGTTTGTTTTAATCAATGCTGTTTCTGTTTTATAACGGAATATATTTCCAGTTTTAGAACAAACCGTAAAGTATCTATACCCAATAAACCCCTGGAATGCAGAATAGCGCATAATGCTTTAACAGTTACTACTTGAAATCGAAATCAAGATAACACGGTCCAATGAGAGGCACTGTATTAAACTGGTGTATAAATATTGCTCTAGTTTAGCAAAATTGCAAATTCAGTTAATGGGAATGGTTTTATAAATAAAATGCACTGAGTATGCTTTAAATTAAGGCCATTTGTTCCATAAATCTGCCGGGTTGATTTAATCTAAAACAGATCAAATCTGCTAGGAATGCTCACAAAGGCTTCAAAAATATGAATAAAGAATCCCAAATTGTTTCAGGTTGTGCTCAGAGTTTGATAAATTTCATATTTTACAAATAACTCAGAGATGGTTTTGTTTAAGTATTTTAACAATGAAAATTTGCAACAAACCTTATTGGAGCCACACAGTATGTCTTTCTATCGTTTTCCCCACTTAACCAAAGCCTGGCAGATGTCAGAACTTGGGACTTGGTAGATGTTTAATCCCTATTGACTAGGTTTGAGTATCTGTCAAATTCTAGAGGGTCAGAAAGTAATTCTAAAACCCAAGAACCTTTACACCAATACTAATTTAGCATAAGGGTTTTAACTCCAAGGTATCCACTCTTTTTAGGATGTTGCCCATAATTTTCTTAATTATGAAAATTATTATAATTAATTATTATATTAAAAAATAATAATATCATAATAATATAATAATATAATATAATAATATAATAATAATTATTGGAAATGTAGTCCAATCACAACTAGGACAACGCAAGGTACGATACTATAATCCCAATCATGGTGGATAGGCTTGTACCGGACAATGAGGCTCCCAGAAAAGCTATTTTAATTTCAAAATTATTATGTTATAATATTGTCAATTAATTTGCTGTGCCCATCTCTCCTTCTTTGATATTTACGCACTAAGCTGGAACAAGATGGCCTACAAACTAGTCTATTGCATTTTGGTAGCTTCAAGCAGCGTTGGGTGATAGGTTGCCAACATTTTGTGTTTAATGATAATTGTATGGTCTGGGAAAGTGGAGATGAGATCTACACCAGTAATTAAAATTAAAGCAATAAATAAAGGGGAATCTTAATGAGCTTGTTAGGTTTGTCACTTATTCAGTTTGAGCCCCTGTTACGGATGCTGAGAATAGAGAACAGCTGAATTCAAATGAGGTGGGAATACGGATTGAATTAGCCGCACAGCGTGAGGCATTGGTTCTATTATAATACGCAGTGGACTTGTTTGTAATTTTGGGGGACTTTTTCTTGGGACTCTGTTAGCGGAATTGAATCTTCAGTCTGTTCAGCGGGTAACTGAGGCCCTTTTGCTGCCGCCAATCTAAAACTCCTATTACCCTCAGTACGACAATCACGTTAGTCTTGTACCCCATAAAAAAAGTTGAACTTTTCAAGTGTAATTGGGAAATTATTAACAGATGTTTCACGTTGCAAGCTTAATATACAGAATGGCCTACCTCTTCGTATATACAGTTGTATTGTAAGTGAAATAACTGGCAATTTATACTGAATAAGTGTGTTAAATATACAACTTTATAACTGTATTGTATTATTTGTATGCCCCTGGGCTCATAGATTAGATCAATTTTAATGCATTATACCTGATAAAACACTAACAACCATGAATAAATACTCACAAACATGTATCCTTTGAATGCAAATCCATAATAAATATAATTTCTCTTTTCAAAAAGTATAATGAGATACGTTTAAATATGCCATGAAAAATTGCCAGTCACCACAAAAGCAGTTTAAATGATGATATTGATTTGTTTATGAATAAGAATGTAGAATAATGCTACACTGCAAACCATACAACACTTGTAGTAAAACAAAAAAAACAACGTTTTTTTTCTCAAAGGACTTATTTTGCACCATCTCTTTCCATAACCGAAGGCCATGGTATAATAACTTTACACACGCTGGCATGTAAATGTTTGCACAATATGTTGCTAATTTAATCCAAGGAGAATTAAAAAGTGTGATGTAATTTATGGTACTTAATGTGGGAGATCACAAGGGAGCTTTATAGGCCGTTATCACTGATGGAATTTTAAGAAATATTAACTAGGAAAAAAAAAATCTGTAATTTCTGCATAATTAGTTTTTCTGGTTTCCATGTGAACCTTGAATGTCTGCCAAATTCCTGAGAAAAGAGCCTGTTTTTTCTTTTTTTTAACTTTTAGATTCCATTTTTGATTTACGCAGTTTATCATAGTATGAATGTTTGCCAGTTATTCCGTTTAATGCTAGTTTGAATTAGACGACCTTCGATTTGATCTTGGTTTCCAATCAATACAAAAATATACACAGTTAATATTGGCTCAATGTATATTAATTCTTGTGATGGACTTTTTTCAGGCAGAAGAGCTGAAACAAAGTATAGGGTTCATTTCCTTAATGTAATTGGTCAAGGTTCCTAGAACTTGGGGTATATAGAGCAAGTTGGGGGATCAGCACACCCAGATGATGAATGTAACTCCTAATGATCCAGTAAGTCATACAAACAAGAAATAGTAATGAGGACTGTACCAGCAGTCTTGATTTGATTAGGAGAGAGTTGTCATACCTACTGCTGGCGTGTTAAATTTAAAGATAGTCATGCTGTGTTTGCCCTAACTTGTTTTTTTTTTTTAATTATTATTATTATTTGTATTATTGTCCTATTCTATCCATTAATCCCATGAGATGCCATACCCACCACCAGCTGCATCTTCAGTCATCAGTAGAGGGGAGAATGGAAACTGAGATATATTTATGGCCAACACAAGCTTTTTTTCTAGCACTGACTTATCAGTAGTCCTTACAATGCCTTATTTATTTATTTATTTTAGCAACAAAAATTGGGGTAACCCTCCCCACCTGCCCCTATGGACCAGCCTCCACTGGTCATACAACGGGGTCAAAATATCAACAGGTCCGCCTTCACACAGAGAGACTAAATTCTCAAGATCATCAAAGTTATTGTTGAACCCTTGATAGTTTCCTTCTCCACAAGAATTTCTCAGTCCATGGGTCGAGACACAAAATTATGTACCCATGCTATTGTAGAGAGTACCGATGGGCTGGAATAGTTATATTATATTCACCCAAGCCTTGAGACACTGCTGATAATAAGATGCTCATTGTAGTTTGACTGCTTTCCAAAGATGAGTGTTGAGAAGGTATGTTTTCTTTCAATTTATTTAAATGCTTGTTTGATTACAGTTTAAGAATGGGTATTTAAGTTAAGTTTACGATAGCAGATGAGTAGCCACGAGAATGGTACCTACATTACTTGGGTCCCTGTTTATAAATGTTCAGAATTTTGTGAAGTCTATGCATTCTTCATGTTTGAAGCTGTAATGCAAAGATAAAGAGAGATAACAACAGCATTTATTCAGGGACACTTACAAAAGATATATCTGTCCAAATAATTATGAACCCCACTGTAATTATCCCCAATTATAACAGCAATAAGTTCACCGTGCTTGATGAATGCCTTATTGGTCCAGCAGCGTCAATGTTGCTCCAGCAGCGTCAATTGATTTCAGAAATTCATCTAGATTTTAAAAAAAAGTTAGGGGTAAACTCAGCAGATTCCCAGGCGCTAAGGGACACCAACATTGACCTTGGGTACTCAGTTCTTGTTGGAACCGAGGCTTGACATTCCTGCAGTGCAGCTGGTACCATCGCACATGCGGCAGGATGTGCAAAGCAACATCTCAGTTGATTGAAACGGATGTTTCGAGGGATACATTGTGTATGTCTGACTTTTATAGAACATATAAGAATGATTTAACGTAGGTTGTTTTGTTTCTCTGAAGCTGAAAGAGAGTAGACATAGATGACATTTACAGCTACTGGGAATAAAAAGAAAAATATAAGCAAAAGAAGCCATAAACTGTCTTTGTGTTTTTGGGAGTTTCTACTTTTCTTTCTTTGTTTTTTTACACTGTTACCTTTCACCCATTTTTTTGCTACACAATCATCTTGTGGTATCTGTAATATTTTGTATCTTTTAACCTGTCTCTATCAGCCATTACATTTAATCATACCTGAGGTAATGCACAGCTATAACTACGAAGAGCAATAGTGGAGGATGAGATTTTGAAGAGCCCTTCAACCTGTCAAGTGCTTGGGATGAGCACAAGGCCTGCAGAACACTTTAAAATCACTTCAGAGATAAGGGTTTGCAGTGCATTTGGTTTCATTATGTTCCTTTTATTTGAACAGGTCTAAAATGCTCTGCTCCATTTTAATTCAGAACTACACACTACTCAAAGTTGATATTGATTCATTAAGGACCTCTGTTTTTAGTAGAAAAAAAAATAATGAACATACTATTAAATATATTTTTAATGAAGGGAAGCACGAGCCAGTTAAGGATACATCGTTAATGGAAATTCTATTAATTAAATGCATCATGGTATGGAGATTAAAGGTGCCGCTTCATCCACTTTAATAAATATATTTAGAAGTAAAGAAATCATTAGGAAAATTATCTCCATAGGGAAGCCAAATCCTACACGAAGGCAGCTCTTTAATCATTTCTCATTTTACAATATTCAGATTTTTTTTTTCCCAGTGTTAGATAAAGCCACCAATAGTCGTTAACTTATAGTCATGGAATAAAGAAAATACCTCTTAAAGGAATACCAGTATGTATGATCTTCTTTGCTAATTAATGCTAGAATTCCCAATTCATGTTTTCTCTGTAGTTTGAAGAGCACTACTAAAAGAATAACAACAGAAGTCGGAAGCTAGCTGTTAATTTCATAAAGTAGTTTAAAGGTGTAGGCTAGGTAGGAGTTTGCTACTCATTTTTGTAAGCATTACATTAAAAATAGGAAAACTAATAGACTTGTACATGGACAGCCGAAATTCAATCGGATGTAGGTTCAGACCAAAGCAATAAGGCTCGAATTGTTTGGCATTGTATGGTTCAGACATGTTATTTTGACAAGGACTTTGGGAATTCGATCGTTCACCCAATTGGCCTAAATTCGGTCAAATTGCAGTTTGGTCCTAAATTAATCTGGTCTAGATATCAAACGTAATATATAGCTTTAAGCTATTATCGTGAGTGTAATATTGTATATTGAAGAGAATTTAAGTAATCTGCTGGAATACTGTATACACTACTTTCGATTTCAGTTGGGCAATACACATTTATATTTATACATATTTGATACAATTATAGAAATGAATCAATGTAAATAATCAGATTTAGAGTAAAGTTAAAATATAGGGGAACACGATGCTTTAACACAAAATGTAAAGGAGTTGGTAATTACAGATATTAGTATCACAATTACAAGTCTGTAGTATTTTGTTCTCTATAGATTGTGTGTGTCCAACTAAGTATTATAATAGAATTTGCCAAATTTTTTTGCTTGTATTAAAGTAATGTAGTTTAAATAAAAATCATCTTGATGGTGTTCAGATCTGTCTTATTTTTATTTTATTTTATGCCTTTTTTTGGCATTATGTTGTCATACTTCTTTCTTTGCTAATGTGTCTTGTTTTCAGGCAGTTGCTGTGTAAATGTAGCAGTTTGCAATCATTGGTATTTCTTCCTGGTAGCCCTATCAAAACGCTAATTAGCTGCACCTACTGTGAAATTTAATTGATGGCCGAGGTAAGCCCAGGTCAGAGAAAAAAAAGAGCAAGATTTTTTAACATCCTGAGTGGAAGGCCTTAGAGATATTACAAATTATTACAACATAAAAAAAACAAGTAAACACTGTTTATTTTAAAATGTGAGTGCCCTTTAAATAACATGTCCTCTCTTTTTACAATACACAGGTAGATCTGGGTCTTCTCCGCTTTGTCTCCGGAATTGGGACCCAGGGAGCCGTCTCTAAAGAAACTGGGAAAAAATATTACATAAAATCGTACAAAGTTGATATTAGCTCTAACGGAGAAGACTGGATTACACTAAAGGATGGGAATAAACCTCTGGTAAGAGTCAACGTCCTGCATAACATATAACGTTTTTCCCCTTAAGTAAATTAAAAATAATAGCGTTTTCCAAGGTTTTTTTTTATGATAACAACGACTATTAAAATGTCATGAAAGTTTGTATTGAACGTAGCTCTCTCTGCTGTTTTAATAGATCTCCAGACGTAGATTGAATGTACCCCAAATGAGCTTTTGCAATTTTAAAGGACTTAAGAGACCTGTATACAGCATGCAAGTAAAATAAGAAGGAAATATAAAAATACTGAATAGCCTTGAGCAGTTAAAAAAATCTATTCATGTAAAAATCAATATATAAACTACCTTACATGGATTTTTCATTACCACATTTTATGCATGTTGGTGGAAGGAGTGATAAAAGTAGTGTTTTCTTAAATTCTTGCTTCAAGGCATTATTTCCTTTTATCAATAAATAGTTGCGCAACTGTAAATAATGTTACTAAGTTGCCAAACTAGTTAAAATTCCAAAAAGTTTGGTAATTTTCATCCAAGTTAAAAGTAAAGTTTGAAAAGGGAATGCAATAGTGGAACTTTATCCTTCATCAATGTGTGACCTTGAACTATAGGATTGTGGTTGGAATACAAAATACATTATGTATTGCCAGTGTCTTCAGAGCTATATTTTTCCCCAGCAGATAGTTCATTTCAGTTTTAGAAAGAATGTTACCTTTTATAGATACAATGGTCTTAGGTACTGGATGTTCTATCCAAACTTTCTACCAAGTTGCTTTCAAGTGGTTGAGATTTGCATGTATTTGGAAGGGACACGCTAGCGTTATCGTCAATAATGATCAGTCAATCCAAAAATGATCAGTCAATCCAATCCAAATAAGGAAGCAATTCACAGACAAGGCAGTGTTTACAGTAATCAGCCTGCGGGGGCAGAATCGATTCATCCCAGAACCACTACAATTTACTACAGCTTGGGCCTAGTGTGTTTATTTAACTGTGAACAAATAAACAAATAATGGACTAGGTGACTTCTCTTTCCTTCTGGGCAAGAAGGGCCAATAAAACATCCTCTAGGGGTTATATAAAGTATTATAAAGACTTCTCTAAAATAAGGATAATTTCCAGTTTTGTGGACAATCTAGACCTGGGATGAGCTGAAATTAATTCCCAGCTGTTTCTTACAGGGTTATGCACTAAAGTGAAAATTTAAAGTGAATTAAGAGTAAATTTCACTTATGATTTTACTTTGTGTTAGGCAATTTATTTATTTATAAAATATTTTAGCAGGATGGATTTGAACCTGATGCAGCCATTTTGTACACTAGGAAACCATATTTAAAAGTATACCACTTTAAGAACATAAACAAACAGGAATAAGTTTTCAGGTTAAAATATTAAATATGTTAACTTATGCTGAGGCACATCTAGACAAGGGACATACCCTCATATATCCTCAGATAAATTGTTTGTCTCTATTTTGTTTTGTACCAATCTGCCACAACATTCGACTACAGTGGCTCATAATATGAAGGCTTAAGTTTAAGTCATGGACAATTCTCATTTTAGTGAGTTACCCCATTAATGCTCCAGAGGGCTCAGCAATTGATCACCATCTGGCTTGAGGAGTTGTCTAAAATAACAAAAAACAAAAAAAGCAACAGGAATAATATTTTGAATTATGTGAAATTAATAACTTTATATATTTCTATTCTATAGGTGTTTGAAGGGAACACCAACCCAATTGACGTTATTTATCGTCCATTTCCGAAACCTGTACTAACACGTTTTGTGAGAATTCGGCCTGTAACATGGGAGACTGGAATATCACTGCGATTTGAAGTATACGGCTGCAAAATAACTGGTGAATATTTAATATTTATATTTATTAATGACAGGTAAACATGATTACTTTGATATAAAAATGCCAAAGGTAAGCATGCATTCAAAATCTGCAATAAATTAGTAATTCGGTAAGTCACAAAATTTGTCAAAGAAATTACAAGATATTTGTGAATTTGCAAAATAGCTAAATAGGAAAATAACCTTTTTTTCTAACTTTGGTTACTATGGCCGAAGATTTGTAACCGCCTTGTCAATTCTCCACAATACTCCGCACTTTGAATAACCCTGGGGTGCCCAAAAAGTAGATCTCCAGATGTTTTAAAACGACAACTTTCGTGATGCCTTACCATTCATTCAAAGACAAGCAAGACACCCAAAACTAGAGCCCTCTGCTGCCGCGAGGATAATGAGTAATTTTGCTGTATCATTATCCACACCAACTGGGACAGCAATGCTAGACCTGTAAGTACTTGGCTAAACTGCCCCATCCAATTTTGGAGTGCCTGGATTTTGTAAAACTGATTGTAAGCAGTTTGACAAAACTAGAGGGCTTGTACCTAATGGATTCTTGCACCATAATCATGACAATACGCTGTAGTGACTATGGAAAGGTTTAGAGTTTCCCTTGAACATCAAGTGTTCACATTAAGTGTACCTCTAAGATGTTTTTTTCTGCTACTAAGAATATGGGACCCTTCAGCTGTACCTCTTGCAACTTTTCTAAGATAATTCACTTGTAACATGAAGAAGCCACCGAATTCACTGCAAACTGTCTTTAGAAAATAATATTACTGATTGCTGTCATATTTATGTATTAAATATCGAAACCACTGCTCAAACAGAGAGGTTACAGTAAACAACTCTCTAAAGTTGTGGTTAATATCTTGAATAATATGACTTTACATGTTATATACTTTTTATTTGTAAAGTGACAACGCATTCTGCAGCTCTGTACGTGGATACAGTTAGTGCAAGTAAAACAATGATACAATACATCTGAGACAATACAAAATTTGACAAACAAACACAGGATAAGTTGAACTTACAATCCATATATAGACATTCTGCATTAAAACGTGATATTTTGTAGAGTTTATTCAGTAAACTATGAATTGTATTGAATTGAAACCAAACTGCAAAATTCAGGGGGTCAATAAAATCAGATGTACCTTACTGCTGTCTTCATTTTATAAGTTATATTAATTGACTTTGTTTTTATAAACATCTCTAATTATGTCAGTGATAAAATCAGTGATTCTAATTAAATGAGCAATTTAAATACAAAATCGCATTGTATTTCTTTTAGAATGAATATGCAGGTTGTTGCCAAGTAATTTCTGTGAAATCATTGTTGTGATTTTTCACAGCGTTAGCACAGATTGGGTTAGTATTTAGATTTGTGAGTGACTGACCCTCCTCAGTTCAACTCTATTTAGATTTTTCTTCTGTCATTCAAGCAAGTTTTATTTTTAATAATGACCGTCCTATGAGATGAAAACCCCACGGAGACGAAGGGAGCGATATATCATAGCCTGTCATGCGAAAATGTAATCATTGGGGAGAACGTACCAAAATGCTATTTATTATTTGTCATGCTTTTGCAAGTACAGTCAAACAATCTTGCTGGTGAAATCAAATGGGGGAAAGGGAACTCTAGGATTGGTGGTCTGGATCTGAATGGGCGGACACGCGACGCATATCTAATTCCAGAAGTTTGAAGGCTTAATGACAAGAAATCAATTAAACTGCAACTTGCAATTACACTATTTTTTATTTATTTTTTAAGTGAATTATAGTAGTAAATCTAGAAATAAAATACATGTGTATGTCATTCCATGCCTTACACTGGTTCTCTCATCACTAGTAAATCGAGGTGATGTTTTGTATACACAATGAGTGTATCTGAGGTTAAGAACCTTGTCCAGCCCTTTGCACATGCCAGAAACGCTGCATCGTTTATGTCTTTTCCCATGTGCAAAACTGCCTTCATGCTGGAAACACTTTGTCAGCACACAGAGTACATTTTACAAAGCCTTTTTCTGACATTATAGAAAGGGAAGGAAAGCAATTGTTGAGCCTGGAAGGTTGGCTGCACCAACACTCTGACAAAGTGTGTGTTGGGTTTATTAAGAATACAACTGACAGCAAGAAGAATTGCCCATCGAAGAGACTGTCAGCTGTGTGAAAGCACAGCCTTTTACAATAACTCAGGGAAGGACAAAGAATGGCATTCAGGTCCAGAAGATGGACCTTCGCCTCTAAAAGAGGGTTAAGGCCATCAAGTAATAAACACATTAGACACGTGGTGGCCCTGAGTCTGAAGATTTTCTCAGGCCAGTCCTACTGAAAGTTTTAAAGCGCCATGTATCCTGCTGTCGGAACACTGGACCTTCTAAGTTAACTGGACAGGCTGGGGGGTAAGAAGAATTTATTTGGCTACTTTGTTCAAAAGTTATGCAAGAATGCATAAATAACTGTAGAGCATGCACCTACACAAAAAGTATCAAGTTCTAGTGATTCTACCAAATTCTATCAAATTTCACAGTTTTCCTACTAGATATGTAGATATGAGAAGAAGGCCACACTGAAAAAAGGTAGGGATACTGTGTATTATTGTTTAATTGTTACAGCAAGGTGTGGCAAGTCTGCCAATGGTTTCTGTGTTGCCATCTAGGGCTTAGTTTACCCTAAAACAAGTCATGCATGGTCGAGTGGTGAAGTAATTTTAAGAAGTCTTATAAAATACATCACTGAAACCAACAGCTAGCTTTAGCACATGTGTTTTACATCACGGAACACAATAAAAATCTGGAGTTTGCACGACAAAATGAATCAGTATTTTCCCACTACCATTCTTAACACAATTTTTTTCAGCAGTCAGTATGACTAAACATTATTTTTCCTATTCTTTTTTTCTAAGATGTCCAAGGCTAGACTTCTAGCCCATGTGGATTCTGAGTCCATAATATCCACAACTGTCACTCAAGACATTGCCAGCATGTCTGTGTTGCACAACTCTTCTAAGCAGAGCTCTCTCTTAATAAGTTGTCTTCTGCACGTCTTCTGTACCTAGCACTGATAATGAGCATGAACTGGCACAGTAAACGCAGGATCATACTTCTTCCATTGATAAACTTCCTACCAAGATACAAACAGATAGCGAAATATCAAGCACCCCAGCTCCACATCCACCAATTCCCACATCATATCACCAATATCCAAGATAATCGTATCTCTGGTTCCAGTGTGTAAATGCATGCATCCAGCAATGTCAAGGATACTGTGTTAAGCACTGCTCATCATCATTCCGAGCATCAAGCATCCACTACCGGGTATCAGGAAGCCACTACTGTGACAGGATCTCCATCAATACCAATGGTATGAGACAATCCTGCTGGTGCTGAGACCCAGACACTGACATGTGAAAACAGGAGAAGCAATGGTTACAGAATTGCAAAGTAGATACCACAGCAGTCACCTCAAGTGATTTCCCACCAAGAATTCATCATCCTGCATTTTTTTTATTTCAGTCATGTGGCATATGAAACTTTTTGTTTTGCAGTATTGTATCCCGATGTGTGTAGTACTGATGGACATAAGCCTAGCAACCAAAACTGTGGAGTCAGAGTCATAGAGTCGGTAAAAATGTACCAACTAACACACCATATCTGCGGGAATATAGGGGGGTCCGGCATGTAAGTTGACCCCAAAAATTACAAGTGTTAAATAGGTTAAGGCCTATATTCACCTGTTAACTTGACCCCCAAAATAATGTGCAGACTTACACACCGGCATATGCAGTAAATTTCAATACAGTCATCGTAATATAATTATAGAATATATAAGTATATAATATATATAATATATAATTAGAATTTGTTGGTGCTTTATAAATAATAATATAATACCATATATAATATAAACAAGTATATAATATAAGTGTCGGATGTACCATACATCGAGGAGTCGAAGGTTTCAACGCACTCTAGCAACATGCACAGATAAATTAAAAAATACTGCATTCTCCTGTATACGATGTTAATAGTCATACACAAAATCTTTAATGATCGCTGAACAGCAGCAGCAATTTAGAATTAAACAGCCTAATAGGTGCCCTGTGCCCTAATCCTTTGTAATGACTTTGCTAAAACCATGTAGAAAGGCAGCCTTTTGTTTTTTGTTTTTTGTATAGAGCTTAGTTTCTTGTTTAGGCTACATAGTGTTGAGCTTGCACCTTTATTATTAATTGATATGATTACATATTCACTCGAGTACATGCAACATTATTGTTTTGGTTTAGCAAGCTAAATTAGCACCAAGCGAGTCGCTTAGCTGATATTGTAAAAGCCCCTATGTGTGCAATTACAAGATGAATCCACCTGATTCCTACTGTCTCCGGTCCCTGGGTATCCATTTAATATGAAACCAACACCTGAACACAGCTGTACGGCTTAATTTAGCATCCTATGCATCTTCAAAAATAAAACAATGTTTAGTGTTTTTAACAGTGTTAATTCAAAACATGTTTGTATGAACAGTAACACAATTGTATCACGCCAAGTTCTACCGCGCAAGCTTCTTCCAAATCCGAGAAGACTTATTAAAATGATTACCAGGTCTGTTTCGTAACCTAAGCTTCAGCTCTATGCTTTGTTTTTCCAGACTACCATTTGTAGAGTACGGGTACGGAAAAATTGCAAAGAAGTTGCAGAAGTTATTTTGTTATGATTTTTCAGATTTTTTAAAGTATTTTTAATCTTGGTGCTATTTCTTAAGATAATAAATCAAAGCAACTCGTCTCTGTCATTCCCGCAATCCCAATACAACCAATAATGACTTTGTCACTATGATTTTGTTTTGTTGCATGACGCATTTACGAATGGCTATAGCAGCGACAGTCATTCATGTAAACCATCCCATAGGACAGAGTGGAAAATTATTTTGTGTGATTTGTGGTTGCCATAGAATCACAACGCAAAGAAAATCCGTGTGAACAAGTCCTTTGGAAAGCAGAAGTCCCTACCCTTGAAAGATTAATTCCAAAGGAATAAGCTGACCATAAATGTTATAGCAACAAAAGAAAAAACAAAATGTTCTCCATATTTCTATTTTATGTTAATATTATCATTTCAAATGGTTCAGTCATTTTAAGGCTGTAAAGTGGTGATAGCTCGGTAAGTTAAAGCACCTATGAAAATCTCAGGCACAGGTTTAAGCGCATTCAGACCGAGCTCGGTCCTTCATTTGTCCAGCGTTGATCAATTGACTCTGTTCCATCCAACAGAGTTGGCTAATAGAACTATCTACTTATCAGATGATGATATTTACTAACAAGTATTTTCAAATGAGCGTTAACATTTTCTGAAATGACAGAACATACAGACAATCATGTGGTTAGCCATTAAACTGCGAATTGTGAAGAATTGACAAGGAAATTAAAAGTGCTTAGACAAAATATCTGAAATCTAAAAAAAATCTTCAGTTTAATAAAAAAAATATATGTTGTTAATTCCCTTTAGGTCCTGGTTTATGAAATGACCACATATCTTTCAAAGAAGAAATCTTGCCAGTTGATCACTCCTGGATCTCCCCTACTAGTTTCGACACTTTGTATTACATATTTGCATTTAAAATTATAACAAAAAAATATTCCCCTTGTGTCTACATAAAATTTACAGTGAGGAAAACTTTGTTTTATATTATTTCCATCTCAGAAAATTTTTTAAATGTTAATTTACTGCTTGTTCCACAGATTACCCATGCTCGGGGATGCTGGGGATGGTCTCAGGACTCATTTCTGACTCCCAGATTACAGCTTCAAGTCAAGCTGATCGGAACTGGGTCCCAGAGTTTGCACGTCTTGTAACGAGTCGCTCTGGCTGGGCGCTTCCTCCTACCACCGTACACCCATACACAAAAGAATGGCTGCAGATCGACCTCGGGGAAGAGAAGGTAGTACGTGGAATCATCATCCAGGGTGGGAAGCAAAGAGAGAACAAGGTGTTCATGAGGAAGTTCAAAATCGGATACAGCAATAATGGAACAGAGTGGGAAATGATAATGGATTCCAGCAGAAACAAAGCGAAGGTAAGAAACCTGCAAGAACATGTTACCATGACAAATTATTAAACGATACTCTGGGTACCATAATCACTTCATTTTCAATAAAGTAGTTATGGTGTCTGGAGTCTGCAGATAACGTCTTATCTTCTAGTGCTAAACCTTTTTTCAAAGCTATCAACCAGAGCAACTTGGTCTAACAGGTGAAGGAAAGGCGGTACCAGATTGCGGGCACATTTTAGATGAAGTGGTTATGGTGCTAAGAGTGTTCCTTTAAGCATCAATACTGCACTATACAGAAAAAAAGTGATGGACATCGAATTCAACTACAGGGATCAGGAGTGTTTGTTAATACAATAGCCAGAATCCTCTTGTGGGATCATGGTACGGTTACACAATGCTTCGTTGCATAATTTTTAAAATGTGAATTATGATGTACAAGTTATTAAGACATAGAACCTCATTTTTTTATTTATTTTTTTACATTTTTGATCTGAGGAGCAGCTTTATGTAGCCAGTTAGAGCAATTAATATCACATCTCTTCACAAAACGCTTTTCTACGTGTGTGACCCCCATTTATATTACCAATCTATGTGATGGAACTTGCACGAGCCCACATTTTTTTTTGCTTGTGAAGACCACCGAGCCAAGTCAAAGGAACTCTGTCAATATCAGGACAAAGCAGAAAGGTGCCTGTATGCTTTCATCTGTATTAAATATTAATTTGCCATTTAAATGTTCCACAGTAATACCATCCTAAAACTCTAAAATATTAATTTATATCGTTAATAAAACATCATATCTAAATAATGTGAGAGTAATAAAAGGAAATGCTTCAAAGTGCATTTTTTTTTCTAAAAACAATTTTACTTGAAATGTTTAATCGTAATTTATTGTAAAAGAGTGATGATATACAGTATAGAAACAGGCTGGTGAGAAAACTACAATCACTCAGAGTAATAAAATAATAATCAACACATACACTGCCAACAGGGCAGCCATCAGAAATTTTGGGGCCCCTGACAAAGCACAAGGTCGCCCTACCTAGCCCGCTGACAATGATGCAGGACTGAATGTGGTGTGTATAGTGGAAGTGAATTAGAATGTGTGTAATGGATGTAGTGTTTGTGTGTATTATATACTGTTTGTGCAATGAATGCAGAGTGTGTGTTTGTGTAGCGGATGCAGTGTGTATAGTGAACGCAGAGTGTGTTTGAGTAGTGGATGTAGTGTGTGTACAGTGATGTAGTGTGTGTTTGTGTAGTGGATGTAGTGTTTGTATGTACTAGATGAAATGTGTTTAGTGGATGCAGTGTGTGTATTAGAGGCAGTGTCTGTGTATAGTGATTGCAGAGTGTTTCAATTTGTGGTGGATGTAGTGTGTGTACTGTGAATACAGGATGTTTGTGTAGTGGATGCTGTGTGTACAGTTAATGCAGAGTGTATGTTAGTGTAGTGAATGCAGAGTGTGTGGCAGTATAGTGAATCCAGAGTGTGTGCATAGTTTACTGGATGCAGAGTGTGTGTTAGTGTGTAATGAATGCAGAATGTGTGTTAGTGTGTAGTGAATGCAGAGTGTGTCAGTGTAATAAATGTAGTGTGTGTGTTAGTGCAGTGAATGCAGAGTGTGTGTTAATGTGTAGTGGATGCAGAGTGCGTGTTAGTGTAGTGAATGCAGAATGTGTTAATGTGTAGTGAATGCAGAGAGTGTGTTAGTGTGTAGCGGATGCAGAGTGTGTGTTAGTGTAATGTGTAGTGAATGCAGAGAGTGTGTTAGTGTGTAGCGGATGCAGAGTGTGTGTTAGTGTAGAGAATGCAGAGTATGTTAATGTGTGGCGAATGCAGAGTGTGTGTCAGTGTAGTGGATGCAGTGAGTGTGTTAGTGTGTAGTGTATGCAGAGTGTATGTTGTATTAGTGTATGCAGTGTGTGTATTGTATTAGTGTATGCAGTGTGTGTGTTGTATTAGTGTATGCAGTGTGTGTGTTAGTGTATGCAGTGTGTGTGTTGTATTAGTGTATGCAAATTGTGTGTTGTGTTAGTGTATGCAGTGTGTGTGTTGTGTTAGTGTATGCAGAGTGTGTGTTGTATAAGTGTATGCAGAGTGTGTGTTGTGTTAGTGTATGCAGTGTGTGTGTTGTATTAGTGTATGCAGAGTGTGTGTAATGTTAGTGTATGCAGTGTGTGTGTTGTATTAGTGTATGTAGCGTGTGTGTTGTATTAGTGTATGCAGTGTGTGTGTTGTGTTAGTGTATGCAGTGTGTGTGTTGTGTTATTGTATGCAGTGTGTGTGTTGTATTAGTGTATGCAATGTGTGTTGTGTTAGTGTATGCAGTGTGTGTGGTGTGTTGTGTTAGTGTATGCAGAGTGTGTGTTGTATTAGTGTATTCAGAGTGTGTGTTGTTAGTGTATGCAGTGTGTGTGTTGTGTTAGTGAATGCAGTGTGTGTGTGTGTGTAAATGTGCAAACTAGGGGGGATGGGCATTTTCCCGTTAATTTTGTTAATTTTATATTACATTAAATTAAATGTTTCTCCCCCCTCTCTGCTTACCTGTGTCCAGGGAGGGGGGAGATTCCATGATCCCTGGTGGTCCGGTGGCATGGGGGGCCCCCGGCTCCCTGTTACTGCAGAGGGGGCCCAGCACACTGCTTCTACTCTTCTCTTCTCCTCTCTTCCAATAACTCTTGCGAGACCCGCGGAGCATTGCCATGGTAACCGGGTCTCGCGAGAGTTATTAGAAGAGAAGAGTAGAGGCAGTGTGCTGGGTAACAGGGAGCCGGGGGCCCGCGAATGCACACATAGATAGCAATATTCGCTATCTATGTGTGCAGAGAGGGAAAGTCATGGTTGTCACCCCCTGATGGCGGCCCTGACTGCCAAAGTTCTAAAACTGGAGCAGTCACTATGGAAACCAGTGAAATAAGCAGGGACATTCCATTTGTTACCATGGTGACAGCTCCATTTTTAGAACTTTGCCTCATTTTTCTATTTTGCTCAGCAACATTTCATCTAGTTCTCTACTTCCATACCAGAATACTATGCCAGGTCTCACACACATCAAAATTCAGTACTCTGATGGCTATTAGGATGATATTAAAGGAACACTATAGTGTCAGGAATATAAACATGTATTCCTGACACTATAGTACCTGTGTGACTGTTTAGGTCACTGTGACTGTTTTTACTCACCTTTTTTCCCATACCGCGCCCGTCTCACCGCGGCTGGCCCAGCCTTGGCTCAACTTGATAATCTCAGCCAATCCAATGCTTTCCTGTAGGAAAGCATTGGGAGGCTATTGTGCATGCAGTAACAAATGCTGTGCTGCTCCAATCAACATCTCCTCATAGTGATGCATTGAATCAATGTATCTCTATCGGGACCTTTACACCTCCATGCAGATGTTGAACGTCCGTGCTGCAGACTCACATAGGAAGCACCTCTAATGGCCGTCTGAGTGACTGCCCCTAGAGGTGTTACTGTAATGTAAACACTGCCTGTTTCCTGTAACCACTACACCAGAACCACAACATTAAGCTTTAGTTGTTCTGGTGACTTTAAGTAACTACCCATTGTACAGCGCTACGGAATTTGCTGACACTATATAAATAATAAAATAATAATAATAATAAATGAACCAGATGAGAAGCTTTATTTTCCATGCAATCCCACATATGGCCACAAGGGGAGCTTCAAATGCAATAGACTTTGTGTGGGTGCTGGAAAGGTCCCGTGTTTCTATTGTGGCCTTTTAATGTAAAAGTTACAGAATACTGGATTGTGTGTTCAGATAATCGAAACTCAGTTGACTGATCTCTTTCATGAGACTGAACATCCCCCCTCTGCCCTGGAACTTTATTGCCTGCCTTCACATACAAGATTTATTTACACACAATGGGAGACAATGATACATGTGTTTCTTAATTAAAGTAATGAAAGTCCATGAGATGTAGGGAGGGCTGCATATCATGTACCCTGTTGAGTAGAATGTTTTGAGAAGACTGGAGATAGACTTTGGTTAAGTGTTAACTCTGTTGGGAAACACGAGAACACATTGCAATTTAGTCTGCATTACTCTGTCTGTTCTCTTTATCGAACATATTTATGGCTTCTCCCATAACAATACAAGTATACAAAAGTAACTAAATTTGGAGTCATCGCTCACTACTTACAATCCACTCAAATTTAAGTTCAGATTAAATTCTTCAAGCGTAGCTTATAGTATGAGATATTCAGCTGTATTTACCGGTAATCTCTTTGACTTTTTTTTGTATCATAAAATGATAGTGAATTTAATATATTTTATATGCTTTATTTTTACCCTTAATTTTTCTTACTTTCAGACATTCGAAGGTAACACAAATTATGATACTCCAGAGCTGCGGACATTTGCGCCACTATCAACCCGTTTTATCCGTGTGATTCCGGAAAGGTCTGCTACGTCTGGCTTAGGCTTACGGCTGGAGCTTCTGGGCTGTGAAATGGAAGGTAATATATTTTCCTTAAATGTATGACTTGCTATTTTACTTTGCACGAAAACGTTAAAAATCAAAATATAATCTAAATATATATGAATCATCATAATAATATATTTTAAGACTGTAAATTAAAATCAATTTATACTACATTCCTCCAGCTATAAATATATATTTTCGCTTATCTCTTCATCCATAAATTATTCTTTATGTGTAACTTTAATTGTTGTTATAGATATAGATAAGTTACATCACCTCTAATGCTTTTTTGTTTTCCTATTGATAATCCATCCGAGGTCGAGTCTTGCTCAATTCCCATTACTTAATAGACATAATATTAATGTACTTTTTTCCATATTCTGTAGATGGCACTTTATATAGAAACATAGAAACATAGAATGTGACGGCAGATAAGAACCATTCGGCCCATCTAGTCTGCCCAATTTTCTAAATACTTTCATTAGTCCCTAGCCTTATCTTATAGTTAGGATAGCCTTATGCCTATCCCACGCATGCTTAAACTCCTTTACTGTGTTAACCTCTACCACTTCAGCTGGAAGGCTATTCCATGCATCCACTACCCTCTCAGTAAAGTAATACTTCCTGATATTATTTTTAAACCTTTGTCCCTCTAATTTAAGACTATGTCCTCTTGTTGTGGTAGTTTTTCTTCTTTTAAATATAGTCTCCTCCTTTACTGTGTTGATTCCCTTTATATATTTAAATGTTTCTATCATATCCCCCTGTCTCGTCTTTCCTCCAAGCTATACATGTTAAGATCCTTTAACCTTTCCTGGTAAGTTTTATCCCGCAATCCATGAACCAGTTTAGTAGCCCTTCTCTGAACCCTCTCTAAGGTATCAATATCCTTCTGAAGATACGGTCTCCAGTACTGTGTACAATACTCCAAGTGAGGTCTCACCAGTGTTCTGTACAATGGCATGAGCACTTCCTCTTTCTACTGCTAATACCTCTCCCTATACAACCAAGCATTCTGCTAGCATTTCCTGCTGCTCTATTACATTGTCTGCCTACCTTTAAGTCATCAGAAATAATCACCCCTAAATCCCTTTCCTCATATGTTGAGGTTAGGACTCTATCAAATATTCTGTACTCTGCCCTTGGGTTTTTACGTCCAAGATGCATTATCTTGCACTTATCCACATTAAATGTCAGTTGCCACAATTCTGACCATTTTTCTAGTTTACCTAAATCATTTGTCATTTGGCTTATCCCTCCTGGAACATCAACCCTGTTACATATCTTAGTATCATCAGCAAAAAGACATACCTTACCATCAAGACCTTCTGCAATATCACTAATAAAAATATTAAAGAGAATGGGTCCAAGTACATCTATCATTACTGCTAATGTTTATACTCAGGGTTTTGTGCCTATTCAAGTAAATGACCATTTTGCGTTCTACTCCTAATTGCCTAATGAATCACTGTCAGGTCAGACTTAATAAAGTGTTGTGAGTTTGGAGAACTGGGGCCTCGACGGACTTGCATTGACCGTCATACAAAAAAAGTAAAAAGAAAGAAAGAGGACAAGTCATTTATGATGTGGAAAACTAAGGACGAAGCATATCTTTGGCTTATTGGCTCTCAACACAATCGAAATAATGAATCACTATAATGTTATAGAAGAACATTTTCCCATGACCGCTGATTGTCAGCGTGTGTGTGCATTTGGGTCAGCCGCATTAGAATTGCGTTAGATCTTGGGCCCATTATTTATTCAGAGCTAGAGGGCAGCTCCTCGTCTTATCACTACAAAGAAAGCCAGAAGTCTAGCATTGCATTAACTACTGTGAGCTGTTTTGCGGCCTCTCTGCTGGGAGTCCATCAGCTTACGAGAGATATATAGAAACTTGATTGAATTCCAGGAAAAGTAGCGAGTCGTTCTTCAAGGAGGAGAGAGGAAAACTTTCAGAGATATTTCAAGTGTATAAAATGAAAGGAGAGGAACGGAATTTAAAGTCCCATTATATTGGAAGTTTTCTTGGCCTTTTCAAGAAAAGTACAATCGATTCTTCTGTGGAATTCGGCATTAATTACACTTTGGCTTCCAGAGCACTTGCAGTCTAAAGTAAAACTCTGAGCAATATAAAAATATATCTAAAGAGTCGATCAATCTCTGTGCTACATGGTAAAGGTTGAATGCACAGTCATAGCTGGGACTACTTTGCACGTAATTGATTTACCTACAGCTGGCTACAAGGCAAGGGGAAGTTAATTTTTGTTTCCATTTCGGATGTACGATTCTTCATTCATTCTATATTTTTTACCCCTGAGCTAGACTGTGGAATGTGTAGAGAAATACTAAAATAGAGCAAGACGGGGGGATGTAGAAATACTATTGAAATCAATTAGCAATGTGAAAGTCAGAAATTTATAGTGTTATTATATTGTTGGTTGTACTAGAGATGTATACACTAGTGAGTTAAGGCCCATTATTACCTGTAAAATGGTGGGGGGAAAAGCTAAACTTTCAGAATAATTTCCAAAGTGCTAATTCTAGCAAAACCTTTGGAGCTTAGTTGTAAACACATCAAGAACTCACTTTGTATTCAAAATCCCTAAGCCACAAACCCAAGTCCAAGTTCAACATATATTTGCTGGAAAGGCTTTAGGGAAAAAATGTTTTTTCTTAAAAACATGTGAATGCTTGCTGTGATAATACAAACAATCCAAAATGGAATGTCTTCTTGAAACATAGTTTAATGCCTAAGTATGTCTTCCTTAGTGCCTACAACGATTCCCACCACACCTGAGGTCAATGGCGCTGATGAATGTGAAGAAGACCAGGCCAACTGCCACAGTGGAACAAGTGATGACTACAAACTGACAGGTGCAGAAATAATCCCTTTTCCAATCATGCATCCAATTTTGTGTGTGTCAGTTCCAAATACATTTATGGGCCAAGACATAATCATGTACTGCAGAAAGACATCTGCTGACAGTTTTAAACCTAGTTAAAGAACTGTCAGAAAGCAGATTTAGGTTGCTTTAGGCTTCATTTACTACTAGATGTGCCTTCCATGAGAGTTCATTGGAAAGGATTCCACAATCAGAAACACAATGTTTCATTACAAGAAGCAATATAACAATAACTCTACTGTATACTGCAGTGGTCCTTATTTGTCCATATGTTAACCTACAAGGTGACATTTGGGGTAATTCAACCCTCTACTAAGCAGTGTAGATAAAAAAAATCACTTCTGATGACTCTGTCCAACCTTTAACACAGAATGTGTGATATCATGTCTCTCTAATTAATGTAAGGACACACTGTCATCACCACAACATATTACTGTTGTGATTCTTGTGCATCAATGGAGGAATCATCTCAGAATGTTCTTGCTGCTTGCTTCATATTTAGAACTTTGTCATACTTTTTTGTTTGTAACACTTTCAAAAATCTCCCCATTGTGTCACAGTACCCTTTGACATCAGAAGACGTAAAGGAACACTTTCAGTACCATAACTACTACCGTAGATTTAATGGTTATGGTTCCAGAATGTACTTAATCAAATCATGTAGTAGTGGTTTGACATTTTGTCTGGCTGGAAGTATTTTGCAGCAAACCTTATTGTAAAGGGACAAGGGACGTGAAGATCCTTAGATTCTAGCATTCAGCTATCTTGATAAAATCCTACAAATATGCAGTTATCAATTCCACATGCAATTTGTTAGTGCTATAACTACATAGATAGAGCTCTGTTCATCATATTGTTTAGGAAATAGGGGAGTGAGTATCCTTAGCGTTTTATATGGTATAGTAAAACTGAAAGGAATTAAAACTATGGCTCCTGGGATTTGTCAACTACTGCCTTCAAAGATGAGTTAAATATGGAAATTGCATAAAATTTGTGCCAAGGTATTTTTATGCATAGTAGGCAGCAGGCTTGTCCAACTCAATCCTCGAGGGTTGCTGGCCTGCCAAAGATTTTAGGATTTCTCTAATTAACAGACTGAATATCATTAAGTAGAGTGTACCAGTAGCTAGTGCTCTGAAAGTATGCCCAGTCAATGAGCCTTTGAAGGAAACCACCCATTGGGCAGAATTAGCATGCCACATGAGTTCATTTTCTTTTATATGTAAAATTGTTTTATTTATTTTTGGGGAAATTGATTACACGAAAATATATAATCATTTACATAGGTTTTACTAGCTCATAAGGGCTTTAAATGGTTAAAATAATCAAATAGACATTAACCAGTAAAACCCCTTAAGGACACATGACGAAAATATTCCGTCATGATTCCCTTTTATTCCAGAAGTTGTGTCCTTAAGGGGCTACTTAAAAAAAGGCACCGGTCAAACTAAAAATCTGCTTTTCAGTGTATCTAAAGACTACCAGAAAAGACACAGAGGCTTTGAATTTTATGCCAGAGTAGCCAAATTAGAAAACTTTCTCAAAATCTGCATTTTCTTTAGGATATTACAGCCTAAAATCTGAAACTCACTTTTTGTTTGTAGAATTCCAAGGGAATTCCAAAAAAATAACACTTTGACGCATACCCCTGATGTTTTATGTCTTGATCTGTTTCATTAGGCTGACTTCTGTTTCTCCATACTTTGTTCGAGTGGCTCGTCAGATGGCCCCTTTGTCCACCCAGCTTTTCGTTTTCATTTTGTAAATATTGATAGAAATCCTGTGTTCATTGTAACCCACAGCAGACACTAATTTATTCATCTCCTCAATGCTTAGATGAGACGTGTGAAGGCTTCAGTCAGTGAGTGGGTTGCAATACATGTGCGACAACACATCATTGATGGTCACTTCCAATCCTACAATGCATTCCACAAACTGCAATGAGCCACGCTATTCTTTTTACATTTATATTTGCACACCATATTAGTCTACTGTTTAGGAAAACGAACCCTAATATAGAAATTCATTAAACATGGTCATCTTTGGACGGCAGACATACTTTGAGGGATACTTTCTATTCCTGTATTTTAAAAGCTCATTTAGTTGACCGCATAGCATCACGGGACATTCCAGGTTATCCTACCAAGAATTTATTTTTAACTCTGTTGTACATCAATAATCCAATAATTGCTCTGGATGTTCGAGAACATGCTACACCTGTCATTGTTTTCAACTGCTTCAATAAAGTGTCACTCACTGGTAATTCAATATGCAAGCCCAGGTTATTTGAGATCATTTAGTCCACTTAAATTATAAAATGAATCGAAAACACATCAGTGTCGTGTGTCCTTGTCATTCTTCCCAACACAATACATATTATGTGCAAATCCAGCCTTAATCTGCACTAGTGCGTTCGTTGAATCCCAATATATTAATGCCTTTTATCAGGAAAGTGTTAGACTCGTCACTGTAATTTGATCAAACTTGGACAGAAAACTAAAATATCTCCACACTGCAATGAAAAAAACATATATAGAAATGTATCCGCCTTTTATTTGCACAAATAAAAAAATTCATTTATTAATTTGTTTATTTAAAAAGGGGATATTGAGACATTAAAAGAATAGGTATAAAAAGCAGCTATTTTTGCTTAAAGGTCGAAATTCAGTTTTTAGTTTACTACAATGCTGTGTCCAGTGAATAAATCTCAATATATCTTAAAGAAAAAAACAAACTGATCACGGGAGATTTGGTAGCAGGAAATAAGCAGGAACTGCAGACTAAAAGAGACACTTAGTATATTTCCCATAATGACTCATAAAGGCGCTATGGGGTTTATTCCCTAAACTGACAATTATGAAGAAAGAATCACAAAGTTCATGCTGAAATTCTTGAACTTTTTCCAGTTTGGTTGATTCAGTCTAAACTGTGAAATTTCCTTGGCAAATCTCCCAATTATACATTTAGTGACTAAGCCCCTATGAAATTAATTTAAACAGCAAATTTGCAATATTTAGGACAAATTAGACAAATTCTTTAACATAATGATAATCCTGTAGCCATTATGCAAAATCGTAACCATAATGCTTTGGGTTAATCACTAAAGTGTGAACTGTTGAGAAAAGTGAAAACCAAATGTATTTAAAATTTAAGATCAAAATACCTTGGGGAAACTTGGGGAATCTCAACTATTACTCCTGCTATATTGGCTGTGGCTATTTTATAAACGTTAGTACATAGCCAGAGGTGAGTGACGTGAATTAAAACTGGCTAAAAATGGAGAGTATAGGATTACGAATAGTCTCCGCCAAATGGATTACTTGTTAGTGATTGCTTGATAACGGTTTTAAATCCAGCTATTTACAAAGAGTTTTCTTTTCATTTTTTTTAACAGGAACCACAGTGCAAAGTTACACAGAGGTCCCAAGCACGGAACCTGACGACAACACAGAACCTACAGGTAATACATCTATCTTTATATTTATTGGGAAATACGTAGTGATTAGTTCACTAAACACCTTATTTTAGTGAATTTAAGCAAACAACGTACATTTTAGCACATAGCAATATTTAGGTTAAAATAACTGATTTTTTTTTTCTAAATCTCCAACTTGGATAGAGTCACTTTAGCTGTTTTAGTTCAAATTTAGCAGTTTGGATTTAAATTCACTGCCATTCGGTATTTTGTGGAAAAACAAAATTTCAAACAAATCCAGGATAGACAACAGACATGGATAAGAAATGGAGACGCTGGATTTCTTTATTTTTTTTTTCTTCTTTAAGAAAAAAAGGATTTTTTTGGAACATCTGCCCTTGTTAACATAATAAATATGTTTTGTCTTTATTCTTCATGTGTCAACTCTCCATGGTGAGCTGAGGAATGCTCCCTGTTTGTGTGAATACTAAACAGTGCTGGGTTTACAAGGTGTTAGCTTAAGAAGCACCATTCAGAACTTTGCATTTTACATCCATCGCTCTCTTATTTGCAAACTTAATTAAATAAAATCACTGAGATGTGGTCTAGGGATCAATAGTTCACACTGCTGGAAAGATAATAGGCCTTTTTTTTTTTCCTTAAGCCCGTCAAAGTTATACAAATGTTAAAATATTGGTGTTTACACAACCTGTATTTTCAGTTATACGTATATAGCTGGAGAATCGGAGTTTGGTTTAAATTAACGCCAAGCTGTGCAAACCTCAACATTCTCTCCTTGAACTGAGTACATTCAGAGAACAAGTCTAAAGACTGTGTGACGCGATTACAAAATATTAAAACACAAAAACTGCCTTTTCGCACATGTAAATTACATTAAAAAAAATAAATATGGTTCTGTTTTGGCTCAATATTGCTGATTTCACAAAATAAATAAATTAAATAGAGACAGTCTGTCTGACAGTTCACCCATCTATTAATAAATGTAAATTGTAGAAGGTCCATTATCAAGCAATTAATTGAGTACGGTATTTGATCCCTGATCGAGTAAAATAACATAAATAGGATTTTATATATTCCAAAAGATTTATTTATATAGGGGTTTATTCCTTATATATATATATATTGCAGGACACACCATTTATCTACTAACGAGAAGCATGATATAAAACTGGTTACCAAGCATCCAGTGGCTATAACAACATTCAGGGGATTATTCAATCAACTGAGATTTGATTTCCTGGCTCTGCTGTTTTGAGTGGCAAGTTACAAGTCATTAAATTGGGGATACTATACTGGGATTGCTTCTGTAGGTCTCTTCAGGCAGAATATGGCAGGTGATTATACTGCAATGGAAAGCCATGTGATTTTCTGATGTGACACAAGTTCATAGAATTTAATTCTTGAAATGCTATCAGGGAAATGCCAGTCAGTCATATGAAACTGGACAAATATTTTCAAAGCAACGCAGAGTCTGAAATCGCTTCATGGTCAAATGAAGTGCACACTGTGACCTTTAACAAGTGAGAAATAAATTATATACTACAACATGGAAGCAAAGAAAATACACTATATATATATATATATATATACACATACTTTGTATATATAGTGTCCTAGTTTTAATAGGCATTACATTAGGATGTGTTAAACTGCAGAAATGGATTTGAGGGTTTTTTATGTAATGCTTTAGCACAAATTCTTACATATTTTGTAAACTGCGCATCACTCTACTACACTACCCCACACTGCACTTCACTACACCACACTTTACTGCAGTACATCACATGGCACTTCTCTACACTACATTAAACCACGCCACACTGCACTACATTAAACCACACAATACTATACTACATTAAACCACACCACACTGCACTACATTAAACCACACAATACTACACTACATTAAACCACACCACACTGCACTACAGTACACCACACCACACTACACTACATTAAACCACACCACACTACACTACATTAAACTACACCACACAACACTACATTAAACCACACCATACTACACTACACTAAACCACACCACACTGCACTACAGTACACCACACCACACTACATTAAACCACACCACACTACACTACATTAAACTACACCACACTGCACTACAGTACATCGCACTACACTGTATTAAACCACACTACACTACAGTACACCACACCGCACTGCACTACAGTATACCACACCATACTACACTACATTAAACCACACCACACTGCACTACATTAAATCACACCACACTGCACTACATTAAACCACACCACACTACAGTACACCACACCGCACTGCACTATGGTACACCACACCATACTACACTACATTAAACCACACCACACTGCACTACAGTACACCACACTGCACTACATTAAACCTCACCACACTGCACTATAGTACACCACACAACACTACATTAAACCACACCACTCTGCACTACAGTACACCACACAACACTACATTAAACCACACCACACCACACTACACTACATTAAACCACACCATACTATACTACATTAGACCACACCACACTGCACTACAGTACACCACACTACACTACATTAAACCACACCACACTACACTACATTAAATCACACCACACTACACTATATTAAACCACACCACAATACACTACAGTACACCACACCGCACTGCACTACAGTATACCGCACTACATTAAACCACAACATACTACACTACATTAAACCACACCACACTGCACTACATTAAACCACACCATACTACACTACATTTAACCACACCACACTGCACTACGTTAAACCACACCATACTGCACTACCACACCACACTACACTACACTACATTAAACCACACCACACTGCACTACAGTACACCACACCACACTACACTACATTAAACCACACCACACTACACTACATGAAACCACACCATACTACACTACATTAAACCACACCACACTACACTACATTAAACCACACCACACTGCACTACATTAAACCACACCATACTACACTACATTAAACCATGCCACACTGCACTACATTAAACCACACCACACTGCACTACATTAAACCACACCATACTACACTACATTAAACCACACCACACTGCACTACAGTACACCACACCACACTACACTACATTAAACCACACCACACTACACTACATGAAACCACACCACACAACACTACATTAAACCACACCATACTATACTACATTAAACCACACCACACTACACTACATTAAACCACACCATACTATACTACATTAAACCACACCACACTTCACTACAGTACACCACATCGCACTGCACTACAGTATACCCCACCACATTGCACTACATTAAACCACACCATACTACACTACATTAAACCACACCACACTGCACTACATTAAATCACACCACACTGCACTACATTAAACCACACTACACTGCACTACATTAAACCACACTACACTGCACTGAACCACACTGCACTACACTGCATTGAACCACACTGCACTACAGTACACCACACCACACTGCACTACATTAAACCACACTACACTGCACTGAACCACACTGCACTACACTGCATTGAACCACACTGCACTACAGTACACCACACCACACTGCACTACATTAAACCACACCATACTACACTACATTAAACCACACCACACTGCACTACATTTAACCACACCACACTGCACTACATTAAACCACACCATACTACACTACATTAAACCACACCACACTGCACTACATTAAATCACACCACACTGCACTACATTAAACCACACTACACTGCACTACATTAAACCACACTACACTGCACTACATTAAACCACACTACACTGCACTACATTGAACCACACTGCACTACAGTACACCACACCACACTGCACTACATTAAACCACACCATACTACACTACATTAAACCACACCACACTGCACTACATTTAACCACACCACACTACACTACATTAAACCACACCATGCATATCACTTGTTAACTCACAGAGGAGAACCCTGCAAGTAGGGTATGTTATCAAAACATTCTAAAATGTCTTGACAAAATACACTGGTACTGTGCCATAGTACTCCTGGCACCATAACCACTGCTGCAGACCGTAGTGATTATATTACTTTGTGTTTTCCATTGATATGAAAGGCCTATGTATACACATGGTTAAACTAAGCCAAACTAATAAC
Source organism: Pelobates cultripes (assembly GCA_933207985.1). NCBI lineage: Eukaryota > Metazoa > Chordata > Amphibia > Anura > Pelobatidae > Pelobates > Pelobates cultripes. The sequence goes on from OW240915.1 coordinate 27,973,150, forward strand.
GGTCAATATCATTGCCCCTCTTCTTGCAACTGGATGACTAATGCATTCAATACAAATTAATACCAAAATCACATATATATGGAACAAACTGAGATGGGGTTATCGTTTTTATATAAATATTCTAACATAAATCACTGCCTGAATGCCCTGTTATAGTTGTACCAGGGTTAAAGAGGATCACAATATGTAATAATTGCATCTACTTACACATTAACTAAGCTGTAACGTCCCTTTAAGAGAACAGGACTTTGCGAACAAGAATATTTCCAGGATCTCATTAGGCAAAGTCATATATTAACAGCTCACATATCAATATTTATTTAACAAACTGACCGGCTCAATTTCTACAGACAGCAGCTGGCTATACACCAATTGTCGTGGGTTATGGAGGTTAAATGTATGAACCTGCAGGAGGTAAGAGGGGAGGCAGAATTACAGAGTTAATCCTCTCTGATGTGAAACATTTATATCTTTCACCATGAAGACCATAATCGCCGAAATATGCTGTCAGATAAACTATAAATCTAAAGTTCAAATTAAGTCATACCAGTTAACTGTATCCATCCATAGAATTTCCCCGTGCACCGAAATCTTATTTCCGTTCCTCAGAAATCTCAAGTGTTACCGAATAGATTTATTCACTATTTACCAAACGGCAGTAGACTGAAAACTGAAAGTTTGTCTGAAATAGGCAAGTAGTGACTATAGCTACGATGGCGACTTTTTACAAACCAGTTATTTTGATCTTAATGTTGCAGTTCGTTTTTTTGAATAAACCTATACGTGATTATTTGTAGAGTTCGATCCAGTATACTGGGAATGACGGAGATTTGAGAAGGGGATTACTAGCGTCTAGGCAAAATAGTGGTTTTGTAAAGTTTCTGTGACACAACTGTATTTGCAGTTCAGCTATGTCAACCTACGTCAATGTACAATCCCCATATTCATTCTCTAACGTTCTTGAGTTAGTAAATAACCCCCTACTGAGTTCACAGGATTCACCAGACTACTTGGGTCCATGCCCTACATATGATGTAAAACTATTTTAAGGAAAGACTTCCTTCTTACAAGAACTAATGTGTTGCAGCCTTTAAAAAAAAAAAAATCCATTCATAAATAATTCAGAATTAGTTAATGGAAATTGTTGACTGCTGAAAAGATGTGAAAACATAATTCCCCTGGCGTTCCCCACAAAATCATTCTGGCAGTGGCACAATATGCCATTAGACATTGTGGTTTCCTTGCCAGCTGGTAGCTGGGATTATACAAAGTACATCAGTAAAGACAGGCCATTCTGTGAACGAAGCGATACATTCAGACTGTAAGGTAGAAAATTCATCTATTTTAGTATCTGGATTGTAAATCTATTTGAATTAGAAATTTTACGTATCAGTGCGGCCATTCACATAAAGTGTAAGTACACGCGTCCAAAGTATGCTAAGAATCTAATTTCTGCTCAAATTATTAAGGGACATAATGAATCCCATAGCATATCTAGAGTATGGGCACAAAATACCAAGAAGTGCCCGCATGTATTCTGTGTGTACAACGTGTTGCAATTTCTGCCAACATTAAAAGTGATCAAATGGAAGTAGACTGGAAGAAAGGAGATTTTGTCTAAGGCAAAGGAAAGGTTTTTTTTTACAGTAAGAACAATAAGGATGTGGAATTCTCTGCCTGAAGAAGTGTCCTTATCAAGATCTTTACAGATGTTTAAATAGCAATTGGATAAATACAGGGATATAAATGTTAATTAGTGGGGTAATAGCTTCTTGATCCAAGGAGAGATCTAACTGCTGATTTGGAGTCAAGAAGGAATTTTTTCCTACTTTGTTGTACAGTCGCAAGTGCTTCAAACAGGGTTTTTTTTGCAAAAATAAAATGTGAGAAAGGCTGAACTTGATGGGCACATGTCTCTTTTCAGCTATGTAACTATGTAAATACTATTAGACCAAACTAGCCAAACTTCACATACCTCTTGAACATCTGTCATTTGCAGGAGTGTCCATTTTTGGGATCCGAATCCCACATCCCTCATCCGTACCCCCAACATGACCTCAGATTGTGTGGTATAATTATCACAAAGCCATAAAACAAAAAGCAGTGTGTGTTTAAATGTCAGAATGTTACTTGGGGTTTTTTTTTAATGGGTTGTTCAATTGCATAAATGGTTAGCAATAGGGTTTGATCACCTAAACTGTATCAGTCTAAATCATCTAAATCAAAATATTTCCTATTTGGTTAAGTGAAAGGTTGGACGCAGAATGTCAAATACACAGACACAATCAGATCCCGGTCAATGGAACTTTTCTTTGGGGTATTTAGTGCGTACTGCTACTTCCATGTTTGTTTAAATGAAGAACAAACAAGGCAAAGGAAGGGGTTTTACAAATTTGAACTAAAAACTCTCGGGAAGGAGGGGGCCCTTCCTGCAGAGCGTACGATGGAGTTGTTTTTCTTTTTTTCATGAAAGACAGGCGGAAGGCGGACTTAGATTTCCATTTAGATAAAGACATTGTGTTTTTAAAGGAAGTAGCTTTTACAATAAGAAAAATTAAGATGAGCGCCTCGTTTAGAAAGTATGCAATAGCAAGGGAAGGATGTCTGCTCTCTAATTCCTTATTTGACTATGTTGTTAACATTCTTAAAAGAAATTCATTTTTGGCTGCTTTAGGTGGGAACTTCCTTCCTGGAGTAAAAACTAGCAGCTAGGGAGTTTGGAGGATGTTAGCTAGGCAAGTAGAGTAGGAATCAAGAAGTCAAAACATAAACAAGATTAGCTTTATCTGTCTCACCCATGCTTCCATTCATCTTCGTAAACCTTTAAGAAGGAAAGCAATTACATTGTATAAGGCAGTTGGGAAGCTGGATATAAAAGCACACAATTTTATATCATCTCATAATGTCATCTAATACCATCTCCCTTGTAATATATGATGCGTTTTCTGAAGTCCAGCTTGGCTCAATGGATTACTGATGTCTTAGCCTATGTTCATAGTGCCACCTAGTGTGTCTTTTTTATATCACAGCCTGGTGTATAAAAATATTCCTATATTGCTCACCCTTTCCTGACTAATATCAGGCTTTCTAATTAAAATGTCTATTTTAAAATCATTTGTTCAATGCAGAAGTTTAGGGAGGATAAGCGAGCTAACTATCTATATTTAGGATTAGAAAATAGAACCACACTTGGCGATGTCGTAAAACGTAAATTGAAAATGGTTCATAGTATCATCAACCCTTGCCATTGCTAAACTTATAAATAATGTATTCGCAATCAAATAATAGTTTAACAATCAGTGAGGCTCCCATGGACGACAATGCGGTTATAATAATTAGTAAAAGCGTCCTTCGGTGGGCAACCAGAAAATAAAATAAAGACAGCGATCAAGTTTTGGAAATTAAAAAAAAGTTAGGATTGCTGAAACATTAATTTTATAAGATGTATTACAGGGAATAATTTGAAAACTTAGAAAAGTTTTAGAAAAGATACATGTCTTTTTTTTTCCCCAACATGTAATAATGTTTGTCTTCTTGTGTTATTACCTATTAACACTTTTTGTAAAGTTAATGAGTTAATTTTATTAACTTTTTGTGTAATAACATTTTTTTTCATATAAATATAGTCATCTTGTTTAATAACTGTAATAATCACTTTCTATAGATTATAACCTTTAAGGTTTTTGTTCATTTGGTTTGATGCATTCGTTTACTTGATAAAGATGTCTCCTTAAAGAATTCTGTTTCATTCTTATTTGTCATGTTTATCTTAAGGCTTGCCACATGATGACCTTGGTTGCACATTTGGATGGGGATCACAGAAGACAGTCTGTTTATGGGAACATGACAACAGTTTGGGCCTGAAATGGACCGTACTGAACAGCAAAACCGGACCAGTGCGGGATCATACAGGTTAGTCTCCTATTGAGTATTGTCTTTTTAATTTCTTGATATCCATGTTTTGTTTGGGGGGGAGGTTTAAGAAACCTTGTTGTCTAGAACACACAACTTCTCTAATAGAAATTTGGTGCAGATGGACTTAGCTATCAGTATCACGGCCACTGCTTCTAGGGCGGTGTTCGCTCCCTATTGCAAGGAGACACACTCTTTCTTCCTGGAACAGAGGAGGGCTGGTAAGGGGTGCAGCAAGGAATAGAAAGTTAGGGTACTAGCACAGGAGTACTTTACAAACCGCCCATAGTCTAGAAACCTTTGAAAGATTTAAAGAGCTGCTGAAGGTTATTCTGCATGTGCATAGTCTACTACATGTGGACAGTAGACCTTTTTGAATTCACCCTTTTACTTTTAGACCTGCACTCATATCTGTAAGCACACAGAGTGACAATATTTGTTTGTTACTCTCCATCAGGAGGAAAATTATAAAAAGATAGAACTTACCTTAGATGCATATAATATCTCACAAACTATCCTTCTGTATTAGACTTGGCAGAAGCATATTTTATTAATCGGGGATGTTGTACCGCTACACTCTGCTGGTTATGGAATAATGAATCTTGGAAGTTCTAGGCCGGTGACATCTGAGTGGCAGAAGTTTGAGAACTATGACTTAGAAAGAGATTTCCTTGGGGTCTACCCTGGAAGATCTCTTATTTTCAAGCTGGCCTAGAACCACTTCTCAAAATGCCCCTCTCAAATCAATCTGTGAATTATACCGTGAAAAAAAGCCCATGTTGACTAGTGTTTCCATACAGCTGTTACTTTACAGGCAGACCAGTACATAATAATAATAATAATAATAATCTTTAGTTCTCAAAAAAAAATTCAAAAAGCTGTAATCTTTAGAACCATGCTAAGAAAAAATAATAAATCCCCCTTTTACTATGATTTGATTTGCCTTGACTGACTGCAATATCCTGCCTAGTTAATTTCTTTTTTTCTAAAATATGCTTATATAGCGAAACTTAAAACAAATAATTGCATTAGTAATAGATCTCTTCTGTGTTTCCAAGGGCATGATTAAAGGTCAAGTAATATTGCTGTACTTGACGAGAATTTGGCAGTCAACAAATGTTCTGCATATCTTGCATTGCTGTTTCTCATTTATATGTTTTCATTCTTTATCTGAGATTTCTCAAGTTAAGTCTCCTGGTTTTCTTTAACGTGCTTGTCTTAAAAGTACTCTAATTAAATCCTGGAGAAATAAATTCAAGTGCTTACGGTTTGATTGTACAGCTGGTTTGCAATCAGCGGATTCTGAGATCAATCTCTTATTTAGCAAATCTTTTTCAACTGGAAAACAGTGGCGACCACGGCATATTTTGGGAATATATCTGATCCAGTCTTACATGATTACGTTCCTCACATGTTTATCGTGGATACATTGTTATTGTTGGATTCTCAGCAGACATTACTAGTTAAATGAAAACCCAAAGGTCGCAAAGTTATTTTTAGAGTGCAGATACCAGATCTGGGTGTTCATAGGAAGGTGATAAAGAGTTACTACATATAGAGTTCTTCTAACAACTTTATAAACTCATTGTGCAAAATGACCTGCTTTATGTATTTAAATTCCTAATCCATTTCCTTGCCTCATCAAGGACATAAATCCAATTCCACTCGATTCAGAATATTTTATTCTGTTGCATTGTATTCCCACCTGTGTAATGTCCTGAAGACTAGCTCTTGTTAAATACCAGTGCTATCCTCTTCAATCCAGGACATGTGGTCAAACAGGATAACAATGTAATACGATTTGAGAAGTTGATTTCTCTAATCGAGATGACTTTTTATACACCTTTATTTAAATTGTAGACCCTACAAACCATGTAAAACCTTCTGTTCTGAGAAACTCTTCTTTCCTTAAACATTAGAATTTAATGCACTTTACAGCCTTTCTTCTAGTCTAGAAACACACAAAAAAATGTAATATAAATATAATGTGAAAACCTTACTGGAACTTTTTTATTGTTTGTTTATAATGGAGTCTTTTTTTTTTCAAATTATGTGAAAGAGTGGTTTGTGACTTGTTAGAAGTGGTGAGAAGGCAATAAGAGACTATAGGGTCCTCCGTGTGGATTATGTATTGAGCAATTCTAGTACAAAGTTCCAAAGCTGTCAGACAGTCAACAAGAACATTCCATTGGTTTCCATGGTGATGGCATCACTTTTAGAACTTTAGCCTAACAGTGCTGTTTGTGAATAAGCCCCCATGGTCTTTTATGTAGAACTGAATGTTTCAAATACAGGATGAAAAAAGCTGGAGCGTTTAGATCACTGCTCATTCGGTTTTGTTTGTTTTGATGTCTGTTTGATGGGCAGCACAGAGAAAATTAACATTTTGTTTTAATGATTTCATCTACTGATAACACATGGTCTAATCTGCTAGAACAGCTGAGAGCTCTTCAGCTTGGACCATTATCTGTATACTGTAGAAAATAGATGGTTCATCTGTTATCATTATTATTGAGGCCCGGGAATGATGAACAACACACAGTAACACACTCCTGCCAATCAAAACATTAAACGCAGAACTTAAACACCCACATCTCATATGAGTAAAACTCTGCTCAAATATGATTAATGTAGTCATCACAAAGTCATAACTAACACTGCCAATGTGTACATTTCTCTCACATATGAACATGGTATTATCATAGATTTAATCACTCGGACAGATGCCCTCATGTTAATTCACGTGGGCTCTTGCTGTAAGATCCTGAACAGCCATACTGACATTACTGCTAAAAGGTCTAGGTTAGGAAGTAATGTCCGGCTCTGTCATTATAAATGAGTGCAAACTGCATTCACCTAATGCTCAGTCTGCCAAAAGTGAATTCTGACACCTAAAGGTTTAGGAAGCATTGAACTATGAACGAGTGGATAAGCAATATTGGCAGTGCCAAGCTTAGCCATTGCTGAACTCCATTAATACATAGCAAATCAAGCGTTCTGTTTGTCCTATTACTTAACATCAGAAACAGTTTGAGCTGGTGGTAGTTGGATTTTGATGTAGACATATTGTGGTTCTGTACAAATTTTTGCCCATTTTAGTTGCTTTTCTACAGAATAGTCAATCAGATGGGTAAATATTTGTACACTCTAAGCAGCTAGAATTGATTATGAGTTCTAGCATTTTTTTTATCTTGCCTTTTTGCAAAGCACATTTGTAATTGGCTCTGCCTATATTGCAATACTAAAATGACCTATTCTCTTTAGGGGATGGCAACTTCCTTTATTCTGAAGCTGACGAAAGGCACCGGGGTAAAGCTGCCCGACTTCTGAGTCCGGTTATCTCTTCAACGAGGTCATCACACTGTATGTCCTTCTGGTACCATTTCTCTGGTTCCCACGTTGGCTCCTTGAGTATCAAACTAAAGTACGAAAAGCAAGATGACTTTGGACAGAACTTGCTGACGCTCAGTGGAAATCAAGGAAATCGCTGGAGAGAAGCTCGAGTCTTTCTTCAAAAGTCCATGAAGCAATATCGGGTATGGTCACAATGGATTTACTCTTTAATAACACCAGAAATTGAGTCACAATGTTGAATTAATGATTTATGGCTATATGTGGTACTGTTTTGTCTATATTAAATTTAATTTCTGTTGTTATGGATTACAAACTCTGTATCGTTTAATGAAAACAGGGTTATACACTACCCATAAAGACAATGTCTACAGACTGTTGGGATATAGAGATAGATTCATACAGAAGAGTTCAAGGTGTAGATGTAGAGGTTCCAATGTTGTGTATATAAGTAGATACATTTACTCTATTAAATAAATTCGGGAACAATGTATGGAAAAATATAATTGTGTAAATTGCTTTTTTTTTTTCTATAGGTCATTATAGAAGGGACAATTGGAAAAGGAAGCAGTGGTGGGATTGCAGTAGATGATATTATTATCACCAACCAGATACCTCAAGAACATTGTAAAGGTATGTGACCAGTAAATGATCCAATAAGTATAAGACACTCTGCGTTCTGATTTGATAAATTATTACCGAAGTAAACAGATCTTTTAACTACTGTATCAGTTGAGTACCATCAGGTGGGAAAAAAAATCTTTGGCAAATATTTTAGTGTGTGCCCCATTCACAGTCATATTTTATTGAGCCTGCCTAATTCTGTCTTTCACTCATGTGACAGAAAGGGGTAGTTTTACTTTAATCCCTTAATGACACATGACATGTGTGACATGTCATGATTGCCTTTTATTCCAGAAGTTTGGTCCTTAAGGGGTTAAACATTTCTGTGCTATTTTTTTTATTCATTTAAGGATATAAGGAATATATGCAATCCAGACTTCTGTGAGATATTATTAAGTCAACTAGTAAACATTTAAAGAACAAATAAATCTATATTACTAAGCATCCTTTTGACAATAGTTTGTTTGCTAGGAACACACTCTGCAATCAAATTATCAGTTCTAATCGGAAAACCATTTGTAACAATAAGGAAAAAATGCAGAGATATTCATTATTACTTTCACTATATTTATAAAACACCAACATATTTAACAGTGTACAAGCATTGCACATCTCATTGTATTAGTTAGATATTCAGACCACAAATGTGACATGTATTTATTTGCTAGAGGGTAAACTTGTGAGATGGCCATTAAAATATTTTCTCTCAAAATAATTTCCACCACTCCAGTGAAAAAAAATGTACACGCGCAGCCGCAAGGCCTATTTACAAAGTTACAAATAGAAGTATAAGTAAATATAAGCCAAAAATCTGAAACCTGCATCACGATCAACAGGTGTTATTTTTCATAGTACAATATATTCACATATAAATACAAAATCTATTTACTTCACATGCAAAACAAAAATATTGCTTTGTTGCTTATAGGTCCAGAACCAGCAGAACCTGACCTTGACCTTGAACGCCAAGATCCTGAAATTGATAAAACTGGTAAGCTTTTCCTGTAAAATACAGATTATTGGTATCATTCTGGGGAATGATTCGTAAGGTTCACATTCTCCGCCATCATTAAGCATGATTACTAAAGACTAAGCACTATCCCACAGGACCCGACACGAACATGTTCCTTGAAATTATGGAATATTGGCCCTTTCCACACCTTCTCCCATACTTATACATTAATCGTCCTTATTACCATCTATAATCATGTATAAGTTTAATCCACAACCCTTTATACCAGTTTTATTACTCTTCCTTCATTCCTTTTATCCCCTTCCTACCTATTTTATTTATTGCATTTTTTTCTTGCATAGACAATTGTGAAGTCCTTCTTGTTTGAGATGGGGAGCAAAGGTCTTGTCCTTCCTTGTTGATGATAATGCATTTCCTACCAAAGGAGAGACCTAAAAAAGCAATGCCATAGGCTGGCACTCTCCATGAATAAACTTTCCCATTTAAAGTCATAATAGTTTGAAATATAATGACTTGGAGTAAATGCTGACTGCAGCTTTTTTTGTCTTTATCTTCCCAGGTTCCACACCTAACTACTCTAGGGAGGGATTTAACGAGAGTATCTCCAAGAAGCCAGGAAATGTTCTGAAAAGCTTGGATCCTATTCTCATCACCATAATAGCTATGAGCGCTCTGGGGGTCCTACTAGGTGCTATCTGCGGAGTGGTCCTCTATTGTGCATGTTGGCACAGTGGCATGTCAGACAGGAACTTATCAGCACTGGAAAATTATAACTTTGAACTTGTGGATGGTGTCAAGTTGAAAAAGGACAAACTAAACACACAGAATTCATATTCAGAGGCGTGAAAGTGCAAAAAAAAAAAGTATCATGGTATAGACATATTGAAAAGGAAAGACTTGTGGATGAGGACCGACAATTTATTACTGTTCAGGCTAAAAGTGCGTTGGGATGACGTAAAGCCAAGCTTTTCTCAGGAGCTTCAGTGAATACATCTGATACCTATGAACGTATATACAATCTGAATCATGTACAGTTGGCTTTCTGTTAGTTTTGTTTTGAATAATCAGATGCTGGTGTTGAGACCAATTATGATCAAATTATGGTTTGTAATCTCTGTTACACTTAGTTTTGTTCTCCTGCTTTGGATATTCCTTTGTTGTGTGCAAAACCCAAAACGCTCTTGCAGATTATACCAGGGTTCTTCGAACGGGTACCCATCCTTGGGATGTTTGTACCACATCATCACAGGACGGTCGGCGCAATCTTTTCCCCATGTTTGTGCATATTTGTTCGTGCCGTGTATAAAGCAACAAAAGACGTAGGAAATTCTTTAAAACAAAAAAAAATAGTACCACTATTAATGTTTCTGGCATTTTTTAAGCAAAGCTATAAATTATTGTTGCTTTTCAGTGTTGTTCTCAAGCAAAGTGCTTAAAACGTCTATACAGTACACGCACCATCATCAGATGCAACAGGCAATAGAGGGTAGATATTACCCAAAATGGAAATGTTGTTGGCACTGGCTATTGGATATCCTCTAAAGTGCCTTTTTGTGTTTGTATTGATTTTGACTGTGTGATCACTGACTACAACAATGTTCTTTTTATAGGCCCTTGTCTCTAACTGTACTATAGTGGCTAAACAAAATGTTGTTCACATAGCCTCCAGGAGGACAGGCCTAAAACAGCTTTGTCCACTTGGCTAATTAATTTTTATTTCAGAACATTTTTTATTTTATTTTTTGTTCCATGATTTTATTGTAAAAAGCTGCAATATAATATCGCTTTTTTTTTTTTTCTTCTCTAGAATGTATTTAACAATCTATTCTCATCGTCCAGGTAGATCATGTTTAAATATTTGCCATAGTTAAATAATCAGAATGCAGCTTTCTGGCTAAAAAAAAAACAGGAGGGGGTTCCAGCAGATCCTTTTGTCGAATGCAAATAAGGGAAGGTTCTTGGATTGCCCAATCACGGGGATATTAAGCCTACAGCACTCCAGCTGTTGAAGAACTGCAACTCTTGAGTTATAAGCTCGCCGGCACAGACTCGATAGAGCTGTATTATTCTAGAACAGCAGGAATTCTGTTGGCCTCCTACTCTGTCTACTATAACTTTGACTTTCTGTTAGGATGTATAAAGTACCGGTATCATTTTTCCGCTCACCAAAATACCAGACACATGTTAATGAATTATTAAATAACTATACCCTCTGGTATTCAAAGGGTAAGCTCTGGTTCACAAGACAGTTCCGAAAACACTTTATTAACGCCTCAAATATTTTATTCTTTAAACTGGTCATTGTAGAGTACTGTCAAGGTAATTGTATCATTTAGGCCAAAACAAATAATTTTCCAGCGTTATTCTATTTTCCCCGGGCTATAATGTGCAACTCCCTTGTTAATGCTCCATAATTTACAGTTTAGCAAATAATCCCCTAAGATTCAGATTTTTCAATAGAATCAGTCTGCTGGGTCTCCCCTTTACATGTTTTGACTGTCACATGCCCAGCTGGTCAAGAATTGTAGAGAAAGAATTGGACTTGGTTATAAGGTGAACATTTTATGTGCGTATGTCTATGTTTCAAGATATATTTATAGATATAACCAACATTTTTGGCTGTGATAGTTCACAATATATGATTGTTTAATTGTTTTATTTATTCTTCAGAATTGTAAATTTTTTTTATAGATATGGCTATTGGCGGCTCATCCCATTGAGTCATTATTTGCTCTGCTCCTGGAGAGTAGTAGTTTGACAGCAATATATTTTTACTACATTACAATTGTGGCCGTAAGCATATTTGCATGATGTTGCCATGCTAGTAGTTCTAGCGTCCAGTGGTTCTAGCAGCTATAAAGCTTTATAGGGTTAGTCAGGTCTTGTCAACATTTAAATTTTAATAAAAGTCTGTGATCCAGGTTCCTATATTTCATTAACAATCTTCTATTGTGTGAAGGAATTCTTAATTTAAAATAAAAAAAAATTTCCACAGACTTCAAAAAGATTGTAGCAAGAAAAACGAGTGTCTGCATGTGATGGGCTTTGCCACAAGATACAATCAATTATCTTGAAACAATTATTAAGATCGGAAGACCGGACAACTAAACACAACAACCAGCTACCCCATCTGACTCATTGTATCCAATGTATGTCATACTTTTCAGTCCTACAAAGAGTCATCTTGCCTTTCAGCCCAGCTTCCTACAAGTGATCCTGGTGTTTCACACCAGCTATGTGCAGACCTGGTCCAGTTGAAGTTTTATTATTGATAATGTCTTGGCCTTATTCCCATTTAAACCACATTTTGGGAGTTTGGGAGACACTTACCGACCAAATTTGGCAGTTTAACTAACAAAATATGCATTCCAGTTCAAGTTACAGTGTAATGCATTTGTATACAGGTTAGATTGATAAATACTGTTACACTGAGAAATAAATGTAAAAAATACATATACAAGCACCACTCACAGTAGGTACTGCATTTAAATATGACAAGACTGTATTTTAATGATATATACACGTTTTAATATGTTTAGGCTTGAAGCAGACCTGGCTTAAAATAATTTTCTTGGTTGAACTAAATATATTACTTTTCAATACCACCTCATTGTTAGATAATTTGTTTTGAGTTTAAGGAAGAAGGCATTCATTGTACATATCTTGTGATTTTATTTTAATTCAAACTATATGAGGAAGCCAAAACATGTTAGACTTTGCCCTAACATATTTCCAGTATGGTAATATCTGCATTAATTGACGTAAAAAAAAAAGAAAAAAAAGGAAAAATGATACTGAGTCTTTAAAAACTTAGAGAAAGGAATCTTGCACTGAAATCTATATTTAAATTTATATGTTGATAATGTTATTAACCCTTTCTTTGCCAGAGAGGACCGCAATATATTGCACAGTTGGGGTATGGCAGCGGACAAGACACGGACTTCAGCAGACGTGGTTGGGGCATTGATGATCTGGGTGGAGCGTGTGTTTAACTAAGCAGTAATAAATACACAGCTTTTCAAAGTACTCATAAAAATATGCGAGCTGCGGGAAAGTGTCTTGTATGCATTATGGGAAAACAAATATGGCAATGTACTAAGATAACTCTCTGGTAGAGAAAGCGTTCATTTGTAAAGGCAGTGTTAAAAACGTTCATTTATATTGTTTTAGGATTGTTTCATAATTTTTAAAAAAAAATGTAAAAATAACATATTTTTTCTTTATTGAAAACTATAAAAAACTTTTTTCTGTAGGTAAAATGATTTCATTTTACTGGCATATTATTGCTTCATGTTTTGTATCATCATGAACTTTTGTGCAAATTTTTTTACAGAAATTTTTATTTTCTATGACAATATGACACTTGTAAATTGTTGTTTTGGAATGAACAGCGAAGCCTTAACTTTGAATGACATTTGTATTCTTGGATATTGAACTGCATAAGATCACATAAAAAAACTAACTGTAATTAAAATCCCAAACAATGACTACTACATTCCAAAGATACAGTTGAAATAAACATTTTCATAAAATATATTGCACTGCCATTATTCCACGTGTTGTAAATGTTACAAGTTGTCTTGAATGGCTTCACAGAATCTTTGTGTTTGCTTACTGTATCCCACAGGACCTTGTGTTCCATAGGCTTCTCATTACACGTCAATAACGTTTTATTTAAAGAGATAATAAGTGTAAAAGGAGGACATATTAGCATTATATTGTTTATTCATCAAAGACAATGGCCTTGATTCAATATTGTTAGATGGGCTTTCCAAATAATTTAATAATATAATAATAATATTAAATAGTTTTAAAAGTTTATTTAAAAATATTAAATCATTTGAAGAGCTCATCCAACAATATTAAATTGTGGCCAAAATTAGACATACATTTTTAGTACACCTGAGAAGTTAAAACTGCTTAAGAATCATTTCATATATAGTGTGCCTTGCAAGTCTTCACTCTTTGCGTCAATGCAATAGACTTGTTGGTCTCTACCCACTTAGCCCCATAAGATGTCATGCCCTGTTCAAAACCAGGGGAACATCAATACTGGGGAAAATAGAAACCCAGATATAATCATGACAGACACGTTTTTCTGACACAATTTTGCCAGTAAATAAATGTCATTTTTATTTTTTTGCAACAAAAACTGGGAGGGTAGGGAGGAAGGGAGTGCCCCTCCTGCCCTTGTACATCAGTCTCCACTCATTTGTGCTAGATAAACTTTGAATATCCCCTTAAGGACATAGCTTCTGGAATAAAAGGCAATCGTGACGGAATATTTGCGCCATGTGTCCTAAAGGGATAAATTGGGTGATCAACGTCATTATGTTGCTGAGAGACAGGACTGGTTCTTAAAATAAAATGTGAAAAGCAAATTACAACTAAGGAAGAAAAAAGATTGTATAAATATTGTGGTTAGCACCATATTTTATCAAATATAAAAATGCTAATAATTATTGCAAATAAAAGTTTTTTTAAAGTAGAAGACAGATAATTGGTAGCCAAGATGAATATGTATGCTAAGGGTAAGTAAGTAATTGTTACTCCAATCAAAAAAGTGTTTTAAGAAAACACTGTTTTTGGTCAGTGAACCCTTCCTATATGGACCCCACCCGCCACCCACCCCTCCCAAAAAAGAAAAGAAACAAAACCGCCAAAACTTACATCTGTTTCAATGTTCTCCCTGCAGGTCCATCCTCCTCTGTTGAAGTGATTGCATGAATTATATGTGCTGAGGGGAGGACATGCGGTAACGAGGAAGGCTGTGCTGCCATTCTCTGTCTGACGCCAGCATGCTTTGGGTGCTGGCTTCATACAAGTCCCAGCATGCTGTGCGTGCTGGCTTCAGACGCAATGTTTGCACAGAACTCAGGGGTTATTCTCCACATGAGCAGCTATTTATAGTGAAATCCTACACAAACAGACTCCTGGCACCATGAACACTTGAAAATACTGCAGTGGTTGTGTTGCATGGAGTAACCCTTTAATGGCACACAACTAAAAAAAAAAATAATTATGCAAAGTTGTCATTTGTTTTTTAGACAAGTTTAGAGAAGGCAGAAATGTCAAATGCTTTTTGTCTTCATGCAAACGTAGATCTGTCAACTGCAGACTAAGAATTAGCGAGATTAGTCTTGTACATGGGGTAGGCAACCTTCAGCACTCCATCTGTTACATGTCCCCTGATGCCTTCCTCTTTGTGGCGGTAAGAGCATTATAGGAGATGTAGTCCACAACATCTGGAGTGTCGAAGGTTGCCCAGCCATGATCTAGTAATTGATCAATTGTTAGTTTCATCTTTTGGGGTCATCTTTGTTTGACATGGTGCAAAAGGACTGCAGTAAAGCAGAAGTGGTACCCATTTGGGGAAAGTAAACAAAAATCCTTCTTAAAGGGACACTATAGTCACCTGAACAACTTTAGCTTAATGAAGCAGTTTTGGTGTATAGAACATGCCTCTGCAGCCTCACTGCTCAATCCTCTGCCATTTAGGAGTTAAATCCCTTTGTTTATGAACCGTAGTCACACCTCCCTGCATGTGACTTGCACAGCCATCCATAAACACTTCCTGTAAAGAGAGCCCTATTTAGGCTTTCTTTATTGCAAGTTCTGTTTAATTAAGATTTTCTTATCCCCTGCTATGTTAATAGCTTGCTAGACCCTGCAAGAGCCTCCTGTATGTGATTAAAGTTCAATTTAGAGATTGAGATACAATTATTTAAGGTAAATTACATCTGTTTGAAAGTGAAACCAGTTTTTTTTTTTTTCATGCAGGCTCTGTCAATCATAGCCAGAGGAGGTGTGGCTAGGGCTGCATAAACAGAAACAAAGTGATTTAATTCCTAAATGACAGTGAATTGAGCAGTGAAATTGCAGGGGAATGATCTATACACTAAAGCTGCTTTATTTAGCTAAAGTAATTTAGGTGACTATAGTGTTCCTTTAATAATTTCAGACCTGTGATATAGACACAGTTTTGTTTTTGTAGATTTGCATTGGGATACTGGCAAATTAATTCCTGAAATGAAATGGCAAAGTACTAATTTGCGTTATTTAGCAAAAATATGAACACACTGAGAATCCAAATATAAGAAGCACAAGGGAAACGGATAGGTTGATTGGAATAAAATGTGTTAACCAAACCTTCCTGCAATTAATTTCACACTCATTCAAAAGTGTGTTGAATGCAATTGTAATTACAGTTATTTAGAGTAGCTAAACGTACAAAAAAATATATATAATTACATTCTTTTCTCATCCAGTCACCCCTAGCGGCTACAACAAAATTTGTACTGTAGCCAAGCAAAGTGCTAATATTTCTAATTACAACATTAATAGAATTGACCTTGCATGTCTCATAATTGTATGTTAGAAAACAAACAAGATAAACGCAAAATGGCAATATTGTTAAGGCAGCTCTTTGTTACATTATTTTAACAGTTAGGAAAGTAAAATATACGTACTGTATGAATGAACAGGGATATGAATCATTAATCAAAATTATTATATCAATTAATTGCATCTGCACACAGTTCTGGGCACTGGGCTGTTAAATTTTACAGACTATTAGGATAGAATTTACATCTTGTAGTTGGGGACAAATACAGGTTATTCATTAAAATGGTGTATTATTGGGAATCTGGAGGCCTAGACTTTGACATTTTACCTTGAGTTCTCTTTGAATTCTTGGCAAGTCACTCTCTATCGAATAATCCTGGTCAGTTTGAGGTTCTGTTTGCAGATATGCAATATTCCCTATGGCCGGGCTGGCTAATCTGGCTAATTTTGATCTGGTCTTTTTTTGTGCACAGAGCTTGCAAATCTCAGCACGGATGGTCCTACTCAGTGTCAGAACTAATGAGGGCCCTGGTGCAAGGATGGCAAAAAGGTAGATCCCCATCTGTCATACAAGTCCCACAGGGCTTTGTCAGCTAGGAATCTACCATTTGCGCATGTTTGCAGGGCTGTATTTAGCAATGAGCAGTGTTTGTGTATTTAAATGTAAGCATGCTGTGTGAATGTAGCTGTGTGCTTTTCTGTACTGTTGCCATTTGAAAGCAATGGTGAACTTGTGTGTAGTGTTTATTTTTTAATTTAGGAGTGTGTTTCTATGTAGACTTGATGTTTGAATGAAGGGGTGTAGTTGCGTGTAGTGTTGGCATTTGAATGCCTAGATTTAAGCACATATACACATACACTTCCACACACACCGGGTAAACAGGTGGTCCTCATTTTGCAACCTACCTGTTTTATGACGGCTCGCTCTTTCGACCATGTTTGTACGTAGTGTTGACGTTTAAATGCAAGGTTGTAGTTGCATGTAGTTGCATGTATATGACATCATATACCGGATCCCGGCATCACTCTGCGGCACGCGAGGGAGCTGAGCAGACAGCTCACTAATCAGTGCTCCCTCGCCAGTGTGGCCCGCCCGGATTTTTAGTTAGCCTCCAGGCTAACAAGACATTTGCCCTGGGCATTTGGGGCAGCTCTTTTTGCCGCCCCCTGGAAAATGCCGCCCAAGGCAAATGCCTTGTTTGCCTCGCGGCTAATACGTCCCTGCATGTATGGTGCACGGATACAAACACTGACACAAATGCAGATACACAGATATAAACTCTGGCACACATAGAGATACACAAGCGCACATATACAAATACTGACACACATACAGATACACAGACACACAGATACAAATACTGGCACACATACAGATACACAGACACACAGATTTGTATACTGACACAGATACACAAGCACGTAGATACAAATACTGACACACATACAGATACACAGACACACAGATACAAATACTGGCACACATACAGATACACAGACACACAGATACAAATACTGACACACATACAGATTCACAGAGACACACAGATACACATTGACACACATGCAGATACACAGATTCATAGATACACACACAAACACACACTGAAACATGTGCAAATACAGACAAACAAATACAAACACTAACACACATGCAGATACACAGATAAAAAGACACACAATGGCACAAACACACAATGACACACATGCTGGTAATTTATTAG
The DNA here is from genome assembly GCA_933207985.1 of Pelobates cultripes. Classification (NCBI taxonomy): domain Eukaryota; kingdom Metazoa; phylum Chordata; class Amphibia; order Anura; family Pelobatidae; genus Pelobates; species Pelobates cultripes. Next base: position 27,991,078 of record OW240915.1, read on the forward strand.
CCACCCTCCTGTTTCTTACCTTTTGGGTGCAGGAGGGTGGCTGTGCAGGCCTGGGCTATTGGGAGTCTGGCTCTCCCAGTTCTCTTATCGCACCTCTTCCTCTCCCTGCTGCACGGCTTGAAGTGTGTAAGCTGGGAGGAAGCAGCAGACTCTCACTCCCTCCCTGCACTGGCTGCAGATAAGAAAGACACATCCAGGTCCTTGAAGACACATGCCCATTGGATGTCTCTAATTGCAAAGACCACCCAAAGGGCCCACTCAGCATCCGGGCCCTTGTGTAGCCACACTGGTGGTAGTTCCACCGCTAGTCCTACTCCCACAGATTAAGCAATATTATTATTATCCTTTATATAGCACCAATATATTCCCCAGCACTTTACAATTGTGCATTGGGGACATGAAACAGCAAGAGGATTTGACTGATTGAGTTACAAAGTGCAACATGATATATCCCTGCCTCCTCCATCGGTATAACCTGCACAGAACAATGGAGTGTTCTTAGAGACCTGTGCATACTAAGAGACACAGATACTATATCCCATCACTTCATTACCACCAACGGCATCCAGCGTGAGTTTTATCTCACCCTACAGCTTGTGTTTTCCCTCAACCAGGGTGATACACCATACCCCACAGTCACTTACAAACACCACTAAGGTCTTCGTATCTGCACATCGTAGTCTGGCAGCCTTGTTGGCCTCAGATATCACAGTCCACTAGGAAATATCACAGCGTGCCATCCGAAGCATGAGAGCACACACCACCAGTCCAAGCACAGACCCACATATACTGGGATAGCAATGGCTTTCACAAATCCTACATACTAAGTAACTCTTACAGCACTCTGCCAACAGATATCCCAATGCATCTTCCCACGTAAACCATTGACGATTGGTGTAAATCTCATCCCATGCATTATAGTGGCCCATGGAGCAAATACCCCTCTGATGCCCTTGCCAGTTCTCCCATGGCTCCTTGCCAGGTCTCCTAGGTATGATGCACTTCGTGTTTTGATATTTCAGAAAGCACAGCTTACTCTTCATGTCACAAATGTATTTTGTAAGGAAGAGTAGCTGCTTAATTCCAATTAATGAGACAAAATTATTTTTGCAACTCAGGCATGAGGTCTCAACTGTATATTGAAAAAAGGTCAGACTCTTCAAACATGTGCCGTTGGTAACTTTTTCAGAGGATTAGTAAGATGATAATAAGTATGATCAATAAAACAAACTACTTTATATTTCATGAAAATTAGACTAATTATATAACCCCTGCTATTTAATTATAGCAAACCACAGACTATTTGACTTCTGATGTTATGTCCACCTATAGTTTATTTTTATATAAAGACATGTATCTCACAGAAAGAAATTCTGCAGTTGTGTTTATGTACTTTAAATCAGACATGTATTAATAACATTCAAAGGAAAGTATAAAATACATTTACACTCATACATACTGCCACTAAAAGGTCTGCTAAGAAAATGTATATACAAATACTGAAATGATAAAGGATCCAGTCAAACTGAGCAGTATTGCTTCAATGGGACACTATAATCACCAAAACAACTTTAGCCTAATGAAGCAGTTGTGGTGCATAGATCATGTCCCTGCAGGCTCACTGCTCAATTCTCTGCCATTTAGGAGTTGAATCAATTTGTTTATACAACAATAGTCACACCTCCCTGCATGTGACTTACACACCCTTCCTAAACACTTCCTGTAAAGTGAGATCTAATCTTTATGCTTACTTTTTACTTCCAGTGTGTGTTTAATTTAGAATGTCTTATCTACGTTTTAGAGCTTACATGCGCCTCCTGTGTGTGATTAAAATGTCATTAATGTGCCAAGCGTTGAATTTTATACATAAGATAATAGTGCATTTGCACAAAGCCGGTGTAAATGTGAAAACGAATACAGAAATTTTTATTCATGACCCTTTAAGTTTCAGGCTTGTTGACTGCCTAGACAAGGGGGGCAATGCTGCGTCCCAGAAAAAAAAGCTAAACAGCTAAATAATGGAAGAATTTTAAGCTGACATACAGCACAGACACGATGTTTGCACTATAACCTTCAGCAAGCAAATCATAATAAATAAACTATAGTCATTTTTTTTTGTTTAACAGTTCTTATAAAGTGCTCTTAACCATATTGCTTAAGAATTTGTGCAAAAATAAGATTTGTAATTATACAATCACAGGATTTTTAGACACACTGATACAAAATAAGAATAGAACTCTACCTGGGGCTTATAATTCAGAGGTGAATTCTACTTTGAGACAAACTGGGATGCTATCTGGTGGACTACAGTATCTGAGGTCAATAAGGCTGCCAGATTGAGATGAGTATCTACAATGTCCCTAGTGGTGTTTGTAAATAATAAAACCTTGTGTAGAGATCACTTCCATTATTTTTTGTAAATACAGACTATGTCATCAAATAAATTCAGAAAGTGGCAAAGAAAAAGAGAGATATCACCGAGATAATCATTACATATCAGGAGTATCTAAAAAAAATAAGTAACTAAGCTTAGTTTGTCTAAACCAGGCCTCCGTTTAATATTGATGAATAAGCTTTTCAAATGATACAATATTTTTGGATAACCTTTTTTTTTTTTTTATTGAACATATTAGATGATAAGAAATATATCATATATAAAAATATATAAAAAATATTATTTTTTCAGAAAAAAAATCATAATATTAAATCATTTTAATAATTAGTCCTAAAATATTAAATAATTTTAAAAGCTTATTCAAAAATATAAAATCGAGGACACAGTTTACAAGACTATAGAAAGTCACCCAGAGCAGTAAGTTGTGCTGAAAAGGCATGGGATGGACACCTGCCCAAAAAGAAAAGTTACCAAATCATTTACTTGTGAACAGTGACACCTAAAGGACATAATTAAAATTATCAGCTGTATTATCTTTGGTTCTAGTGACTTGATCACTTTGTGACAGATAAGTGTTGTTTATTAATAGCATCCAAAGTAATTATACAGGATTGCGTACACCACATTGACATAGACTGTAGAATGCCAGGGAACACAATAAATATTGGGGAGAGAGAGACAGAACAACCAAACAGAAAAGGGATCAGGGAGAGAGTGACAGTGCTTGACTGTAAGACGGGAAGAAGGGAAAATAAACAGGAGGTAAATAAGAATCGAGAACTGCCAGAATAATACACAAAAATCTGGATTTTATTAAAGGCACAGAGGCTTATATTATGCTGCAACCTTTCTTTATTTCCCTCAGTAGCAAAAAAAAACAGATGAAAAATCAATAGAAAAACAAAGTATTTGAACATGTTCACATATACAGCACCAGATCAGCCAGTCAGAGTATCACAAACTTGCTATTTTTTTTCTGCTCCCTCAGTTAAGAATGGCGCTCTGGTCTCACTGCGTTCTCACTTTTGGGACCTCTGATAATTTGCATTTTAAATGTTCTGCTAATTTAATAATTGTCTATAGCTGGCTACACTTGTCATGTTGTTTTAACCGCTTATAGTGCTATACTGTTTCCGTGATGTCTCCCTGTCCTGCGTTTGCCTGTACCTGGTGTTGCTTCTTCCTTTAGTGGCTCCATCTGGCTTCTGTTTTAGGTAGTGTTCTTGAACACCCATCTGCTCTTTAGGCATGTCTTGCACTCTGTTTTCCTCCCCTTGGTTCCCCGATCACTCGATTTGCACTTTGGCCTTCCTTGAATCTAAGCGTGGGTGCCATCTTTTAGGTGGCTGTGTGTACAGCCGGCGGCCATTTGACTACTAATTCAGTTCTTGCGGTTCTTGCGGTGGCTATTTTGCCGGCCCCTGTTCTACCCTTGCAGAGGCAATCTTACCAGCGATTTATGAGCGGTTTTGATGAACCTGCCCCCACTGACTCCTCCTGCGTTTCGAACATCTTATAAAGAAGACTGACGGTTGGTGAGGCACCAGATTCCTAACTCAGAATTTTACTCCTCCTATTCAGTACAGAGATACTCATATAATAAAGAGAGCTGAGCAGAATACAGAGTTGCTCGTGCAATCAAACAAGCTCGGCACAACATAAAGATATCTATAAAATACACAGAGTACTGTGAGTACAATACAGAGATATATAACCATATCACAAAAAGTGCAGAGAAAAAAGGAGATATAATGCACAGAGCTTGGCGCAATGCAAAGATACCTATACAATACATAAATCTGCAATACAGAGATACCTATACAATACACAGAGCTCGGTAGACTACAGAGAGTAATGCTGAGTAAAATACAGAGAGATAAGAAGATAACATAACTATCCCTCACAGCCAAGATTACTGTAAGGGATTACACAGAGCTGCAATACAGAGATCCCCACACAGTACGCCTCTGTATAATGCTACAACTCTCTCTCTCTCTGTCTATCTTCCTAACCCTCTCTTAGCTCTTAGCTTAGTTACATGATCTCATCTTCAGTAGTGCTCCTGCTCTGATAGCTTTAGCTTTCTATTAAATATTGCTGCTAGTATGAAACATGTCAGCTACTCCATTAGCTCTCAGCACAGTGTGCACATAGTTAAAGCATCAAGATACTGATAGGATCCAATTAGGGCCGCACTGGGAATTAAAAGCAGCCCTGTAAAAAAAATATTTACCAGCCCCATAATGCATTGCGCCAGCATAGTTTGCAGATACAGTGTTAGAACAGATAACTTAAAATTAAAAAGTACTTCAACATAAAAAGCGCACTCATAGGCTTCAAAATAAACAAAAGTGCAGATTTATTTTAAGCAGACGTGCCTTTGCTTGTAATCAATATTTCAGGCCAACTACCTTGACATATTAAGGAAAGCTTGTTAATGGGACTAAAATGATGAATGTATGTAGGGCACAACTGTAAAAAATGAATTTTGAAGTCCTGTGGGTGTGCTCTTCACTTTAAATATGTTATTGTGCTGGAGTATGCACCTAGCAACAAGACTGGGCCAATATCTGCTCATTACATATGGTACATATTAATGACATTCCTCTGTGTATTATGCATTTATAAATGTACATTAATATATGTGTAAATATAATAGGCATAATTATATATATATATATATATATATATATATAAAACTAATACACACATTAATATATGTCATATACCAGTGGCGGATACAGAGCCACTTGTAGATTATTTATGTAGTGTAGTGGTTATGGTGCCAGGAATGCCGGGTCCCCCTCCCAGAGTAAGTCGTCAAACCGTTTAAGAACAGTTTGACAACTTACCTGGAGTCTGCTGGGATATGGGGCTGTAGTAGGGTATAGGAGCAGTGGTGCAATGTGTGAGGGGTGCAATGTGTGTGAAAGGTTCAGTGTGTTGGGTGTGGGGGGTGTAGTGTGTGAATGTGTAGCGTGTGTGGGGCAGTGTGTGAATGTGTATGGTGTGTGTGGGGGCAGTGTGTGAATGTGTATGGTGTGTGTGTGGGGGGGCAGTGTGTGTATGGGGCTAGAGTTCACTCTCACTACTGCGACCACCAGGAATCCCTGGTGGTTGCAGTGGTGAGAGTGAACTCTAGCCCATAGCTCCAGGGCTAGAGTTCACCCTCGTGAGAGCCGGAGCGTTGCCGTGGTAACTGCGGCAACGCTCTGTGCTCGAGCGAGAAGGACCCAGGGGAGCTGCAGGTTGAGCTCCCGGGTCCTCTCTTCCTCCCTCCTCTGCCGGTTGCCCGCACGGTGCCTGCGGAACGGGGAGATCGGCCGGCAGGGGAAAGCCACGTGGGGGGGAATTGCCCCGTTGCCCCCCCATCCACCAGAGATATATACAGCCCCTATGTGTGTCTCTTTTTATCTCCAGCCCCTCTGTGTGCCTTTTTGTCTCACCCCAGTCACTCTGTATGTTTCTTTCTCCCCCTCACTGCTCCTCTGTGTCAATGTCTCCCCTCTCCTTCCCAGTCTCTCTCTTCCCCCTCTGCCTCTTTCTCCCCCTCCCCTTGTGTGTCTCTCTCATTTCTCCCTCTTTGTCTCTCTCTTCCCCTCTCTCTTTCACCCCCATTTCCCTGTGTCTCTCCCTCTTTGTCTCTCTCTTCCCCTCTGTCTCTTTCTCCCCCTTTCCCTGTGTCTCTCCCTCCTCCACATCTCTCTTCCCCTCTGTCTCTTTCTCCCCCCTTTCCTGTGTCTCTCCCTCCTCCACATCTCTCTTCCCTTCAGTCTCTTTCTTCCCCCCTTTCCCTGTGTCTCTCCCTCCTCCACATCTCTCTTCCCCTCTGTCTCTTTCTCCCCCCTTTCCCTGTGTCTCTCCCTCCTCCAATTCTCTTTTCCCTTCTGTCTCTTTCTCCTCCCTCCACATCTCTCTATTGTCCCTCTTTCTCCCTCCTTCCCCTATGTCTATTCCCCTCTCTGTTTTATTCCCTCCCACCCCATCCCACCCACCCCCATTTACCTAGAGAAGTCAATACTGTGCTGGGGATTGTGGGAACTGCGAGGGAGCCTGGTAGACATGCTCCTCCTCCTTCATCCCTCACCATCATCAGTGACAGAAGTGCCGCCGGACCGGCGAAGCTGCCACCCGGCCCAGCGGCTCCAGCCTGGAACATGGCCGGACCCCTCTGAGTGTGCCACCGGACTGGCCACCCGGTTGCACCTATATGCGCAGCGCAGCCCCCAGGTGCCGCGGCCCACCGGGAAATTTCCCCATATTCCGGTGGGCCAGTCCAGCCCTGAATCCAATCATGTCAGCTACTCCTGACTCACTATTACATCTTAGCACACAGTGTACACTGGGTTAAAACAGCAGGATACTGATAGACTCCTTATTACCTTTACAGCTGGCAATATAATTACTCTGCAATGGTAGCATGGAGAAAAGATGTAGCTGACATGGTTAACAATAAACAATCATAACAGATTGGAATCAGAATCAGATCAGTCCTCTGAGTCACAGTCCCAGTCCTGCAGTTTGAAGCATCATAACTTTTAAACTAGCCACAGCATGAGTGTCTCGGGTCTCAGCTGTAAAATGACTGAACAATGTAAAGAAGGTGTTGGGTATGTGCAGTGGGAGTTATTAAAACTATTAGTGACGGGCAGTACAGTGCTCTGTGTCAGAAATGTCCCCGTCCTCTTGTCACCCCTGGGTTTCCCTGACATGATATATATGAATTATATATTTGAATAAACTCCCTTGCTTAATCAGCCCCCAGGTAGTCACTATGGCTATTGTGGGAGATAAAATGATAATATTATACACTTTTGGAACAACGCATGTGTCAAGCCGATTTCAAACCTGCCCCATTATTTGACATGCCTAGATGTTCTTATGTAAGCTTCTTAAAACAGCTACCAATGAGGGGGAGGAGCTGTAGAACTGAATTACAAACTTAAAGAGACACTATTTTCTTGGCTTACCACCTTCCCCTCAAGAAAAAGCGTGCTGGAATGCTTTATGTGGGAAGAATGTGTGGGGCGAGGACAGTGAAACAGGAAATTCTAAATACTTTCTAAATAAGTTAATCATTTATATTTTGGGGGTTTTTTTGTTTGTTTTTGAATTACACACAGAATATACAGGGTTTTTTTTTTTTTGGTTTTGGTTTTTTTTTTATTAACTCACCACAAACCACAATTGAGTGAAATTATCCAAAGCAAGAAATGGGGATAAAAATTTGTTTCAGCACATTATATGTAAATCATGCTCACCATTGTTTTTACATAAAAAAAATAATAGCATTTTAATGAATGCCCTGCAATCTCATATCATCTAAAAAACACAACACTCAGGAATAGTTTGCTTGTTTTTTATTTTATTCTATTTTTTTGCTTCTTTAACCCGCTACATTAAAGCTATCCTACATTCTTGTATCACTGTGGTCAAAAATGCTTTAGATTTGATAAAGGGAGAAACTCCAGACAGTTCATCACTACAAATTTGAATTAGTCCATAAAAAAAGTATTAAAACAGCCCTTACAACTGCTTCTCCCCCAAAAATTAGCATTTCATAAAAATAAAATCTTCATGAAATGTTCATAAAGACTGTGTTGGAATTTCACTGAAATATATCCCAGACAAAAGGTACTGACTACTTTGTCTCGTGTATTTTTCCTACGCTTGACAAAGCTTGACAAAGGGTGAAGCTACCTTGTCAAGCCCTCATCTGTCCCTCAAAAGTCCCTCAAAAGGCTCTTTCTATGGAGGATCCCGCAGTCTCGCACATGCTCAACAGAACAGCACAGATGTCAGCTCCTGACAGATGAAGCACCAGCCGCTGAAGAGGACCTCAAGGAAGAAGATGCCAGCACCCACGAGAGACAAGTTCAGATAAGTAAAAACTAACTTCCCCTACCCCCCTTGCCACCATAATGCAAGTGGAGCAGACACCAGAAGGTGACATTGGCCACGTTAAATAATCCTTTAATTAGTTATTGAACGATATAGACAAATAGACCGTTACAGTTTGTGACTCTGCTAATTGAGACGTAAAGATGTCACATAAATTGAAGATCACTGAAGTTCAAAAAGCTATTTTACCTAGCTGCACTACCACTGGGTTAATTTACAAGAGTTCAGTGGAACCTCTAAAGACAGCATAAATGCATTGCCCTGGATACAAAAGGAAACATTATTAGAGGACCAATGGGCAGGTACAATATTCTACAATATGTTACATTTATTTGTGTAATCTGCTTTTTAACCTTAGAGGGCAGTCAAGGATCGCATATGTCAAACTGCTGTCTAGGTTAAATTTAGACAAAAGAAGAGAAACATTTTGTGGACGTATGTGACACAGTTGCCAAAATGGAACATTATTTTCTACCGCAGCAGCTGTTGGAAAATTTTACATAAACTGCCAGTGGATTAGGATACATCTTTAATTAAAACGTAACTGCTCATTGCCAACTCTGGAACTCCCTAATCAAACAGAGTAATTATATTCCAGATTGATTCATTTCATATCCTTTGAAATCGAAAGTTTGATTTGAAATATTTCATTTTGTCTCCAATACTGTTTCCTCATCTCTTATTCAATGTAAATGAGATCTCAAATCCCCCAAACTCTCAGTTTAGTGAATCAGGCACAAAAATCAAATATTTCTCTCTTCTTGACACAACCTTTACCCTCTCAAGCTCATGTATTTTATTCTTTTTTTATACTCTCCCTTAGCAACTCCTTTCCCTTTGATTATAGCAATATAATTTTCCATTTCTTTAGCACACGGGCCCTTATTAAAGGACAATTCAAAACCCCTAAAGCAATTCAGCATCCATGTCTTTATTGGGGGAAAATTTACTAAACAGTGATGATTTTTGCATTGGGGCAGTGGATTGCTCTTTAACCTAAGGTAAATAAAGTCCTATATCACAGTACAAGTATATACTACTGGGGAGCAATACACATATAATAAAAACAATCATAATATTGGTAACTTTTAGATTGTAAGCTCATGAGCCATCTTTGTATAAAATGGCTATAAATGCTAGACTTCAGTTTAGGACAGGGTCCTTTTGTTTCCTGGTGTGTTTTTTTTTTTTTTACTTGTTTGTTTGTTTTTAGTTTTTTTTTTACCTATACTATATTGTCTATTTTCCCCAGGTGTACAGCATTCTGGAATATGATAAAGTATTATAAATACCAATAATAATAAGGGATGTTATACTAAATGTTTTTATTTGTAATCAACCTTCACTACTAACTAATCATTAAAGGACCACTCTAGGCACCCAGACCACTTCAGCTTAATGAAGTGGTCTGGGTGCCAGGTCCAGCTAGGGTTAACCCATTTTTTCATAAACATAGCAGTTTCAGAGAAACTGCTATGTTTATGAATGGGTTAAGCCTTCCCCTATTTCCTCTAGCGGCTGTCTCATTGACGGCCGCTAGAGGCGCTTGCGTGCTTCTCACTGTGATTTTCACAGTGAGAGCACGCCAGCGTCCATAGGAAAGCATTATGAATGCTTTCCTATGTGACCGGCTGAATGCGCGCGCAGCTCTTGCCGCGCGTGCGCATTCAGCCGACGGGGAGGAGAAGAGGAGGATCGGAGGAGGAGAGCTCTCCGCCCAGCGCTGGAAAAAGGTAAGTTTTAACCCCTTTTCCCTTTCCAGAGCCGGGCGGGAGGGGGACCCTGAGGGTGGGGGCACCCTCAGGGCACTATAGTGCCAGGAAAACGAGTATGTTTTCCTGGCACTATAGTGGTCCTTTAAGACACTAACATCATCAGCATCTTAAAGGGACACTATAGGCACCAAAACAACTTTAGCTTAATGCAGTAGTTTTGGTGCAAATATCATGCCCCTGCAGTCTCACTACACAATTATCTGCCATTTAGGAGTTACATCACTTTGTTTATACAGATATAGTCACACTTCCATACATGTAACTTGCACAGCCTTCCTAAACACTTGTAAAGAGAAATCTAATGTTTAGACTTCCTTTATTGCATAGTCTGTTTAATTTAGAATGTCTTATTTCCTGCACTGCTAATAGCTTGCTAGGTCTTGTGGGAGCCTCCTGCCTGTTATTAAAGTTCAATTTACAGAGCAGGAGATAAAAACCTCTAAACTAAGTTACATCCGATTGAAAGTAAAACCTTTTTTTTTTTTTTTAAGAAAGCCTGTGTCAGTCCAGGGGAGGTGTGGCTAAGGCTGCATGGACAGAAACCAAAGTGATTTAACTCCTAAATGGCAGAGAACTGAGCAGTGAGAGTTCAGAGGCATGATCTAGACTACTGGTTCCCAAACCGGTCCTGATGACCTAGCAACAGTCCAGCTTTTGTCAGTATCTCCATTGGAATAAAATTGAGAAATACATAAATTCTGTATTGTTGGTAGGCTATGAGGACTGATTAGCATAATTAAGCTAAAGTTGTTTTGGTGACTATTTTGGTGTCCCTTTAAACAATTTTAACATGTCTGAGGTATTCATTACTTAAAGGGATTCTCCAGTGCCAGAAAACATACCCATTTCCTGGCACTAGAGAATACTTGAGTCCTCCCTTCCCTCCCGCCCCATCCCACGTCGCTGAAGGGGTTAAAAAACCCTCAGATGCTTACCTAAATCCAGCTCCAATGTCCCTCGGCACTGAGTCAGGCTCCGGCCAAGCTCCTCCCCTGCCACGCGCATGCATTAGACCTCCCCATAGGAAAGAATTATTTAATACTTTCCTATGTGGATTCTGGCAACGCAGTAGGTCCTCATGCATAGCGTTTAGATGACCAAGAGCTGTCTAAAAAGCCGGAAGTCCCTCTAGTGGCTGTCTGGTAGACAGCCACTAGAGGAGAACTTAACTCTGCAAGGTAATTATTGCAGTTTATAAAAACAGAAATAATTACACTTGCAGGGTTAAGGGTGATGGGAATTTGCACCCAGACCACTTCAATGGGCTGACGTGGTCTGGGTGCCTCGTGTCCCTTTAATGTAGTGATTTTGGAGCTTAGATTGTCCCTTTAAAAAGTTGTGTTCCTTACTATTATATATATATTTATTTTTTTACTAGATTTTAATTTCCTTTGTATACTTTATAACATGAACATTTAACCCATATTCCTACTCCACAAATACAGTAAACTTCGCAATTTACAGTAAGCCAGCAACAAATGTAAAAAAACAACAAATATCAAGGAAGCTGAAGACTTTCCTTCCATTGTTGAATTAATTGACAGAGATCACAACAAATCCGCTGCAAAAAAATAGGTAAAAGGTCTGAGATTGTAACAATAAGTAAAGTTAGTGTAACAATACAAGGAGGTCACTGTGCAAACTGAGTAATCTATATTAGAGGATGTACTTTCTGCAAAGCAGCCTTGGGACTCAAGCTATCTAACAAAACAGTTTGAGTTACAAATATGAAGCAATGTATTTTCAGGGTAAACACAAAAATCCTCTACTGAATGTAGCCACTAAGATTATATTCAATACTTGCTTCTATTATTTATTTATTACTATAGATGTTACACTAGCAAGTACACAAATATTACTATAAAAATCTAATAAACAGCCTGATTTAGTTCTGTGAGCTATTTACTTTTTCTTTTTTTATTCCACTGACAGTATCACGGAGAGTGCTTAATATTCAGGTTTCCAAGACCATTTTGCATGCAGTATTCATATTTTAATTGTGAAAAATACATTCGTTAAAAATGCATTCGTTTTGCATGTGCATACTGTTTGGCTCAAAACATCCATGTCTTTTGCATGAGAAATAAGTGGATTCTGCTTATCACACTAGTGTAGCACACAGAGCAGCTTCCCCAGTGTGGACCAATGTGTGCATACGGGTCATCCACAGAGTTATCCATTAGGTATGTGATGATATATGTATCCTTGTTGTATAGCAGCTGTAAAATGATGGATGGAAATCAGGAAAACGATTTTACAACAGCTTGAGATAGAAGTATAGTGCTCCTCGAATAAAAAATACTTTTGCATACTTTTTGTTACTGGATAGAATGTGTGAAGAAGGGCGATGGGGACTGGCTGCTGACCGAGTCAGTTGCATGGTGCTGGAACTCCTCAGGGGCCTAAACTGCGGACCTAAAATTGGACTTTGTTGCTCACTTTTTGGCCTTGACTCTACCCTGGGGCACACTCCCCCAACTATTTGGCTTCATCCTGTCTGCAGCCAGCGGACAAAGCTGGTGACAGACATACCTGAGGCCTGTAGCTACATTCAGGGATGAAGAGGCCGCTGATTGCCGACCTTAACCTGTGCCTGCCAGCTTCGAGCCCTATTTCCCCCCCTTTGGACCAGTCAGGGTTATCCCCGTCCCCACTGGTGTCTTGCCACCACCACCCTGCCAAGTCCTACAACTTACTGGCAACTTACTGGTGTACTGAAGCATTAGGGTCTAGCATCTAAAATGGCCACCCTGTCAGAGCCTGTACCCTTGACTGCCTCCCCACTGCCATGTCAGCTTGTGGAGTGGCTGCTTGTGAAGTGTGATCTCCTCTGCGACAAGTTCTGGGCTAAGATCTGTGGAGTGGGGCTCACCTTCAATCCTGCTGAATGAGTTATAGCGCCCCAGAGCCACTCTGCTGATCGCCGCTGCCTGAATATGCATCCACCGCATGTCTCCCAGGTGGTGCAGCACAAGCGACGGATCAAGAAGCCACTGCGGGAAAAAGCCATTATACCTCAATGACCACACTTGAGTGCCTGCTGTCATTTGCCTAGACAGTGGAGAGCCACTGGTGGGCATGATCCAGAAGCTTTGACATTCTGTATCCGAGTGTGCAGGTGCACTGTGGAACCAGGCTCTGGGTGAAGACCAGGATTCCTCCCTGGATTCCTCCCTCGAAAGTCTTGTTGCGAACTCTCTAGGGAGATGCTGATTGGCCGCGCAGCTTTTTGCCACACATGTACAATAGCCTCCCAATGCTTTCTTATGGGAAAGCATTGGATTGGCTGAAATCATCCAGTTTGATTATCTCAGCCAAAGTGAAGAACACATTTATAGGACTTCAAAATCCACAAGATAACGTCATTTGTTTTTTGCAGTTGTGCAACAGCATAGATTTACCATTTCAGTCCCATTGCCAAACATTTCTTAATATGTCAAGGTAGCTGAACTGAAACTTTGATTATAAGCAAAAATATATCTCCTTAAAATAAATTTGCTCTTTTGTTTACTTTGAAGCCCTAAAAGCGTGAGGACGTCCAGTGTGAGTTAAGCAACTTTTTTTTAATACTGTACTTTTCTAAATAAACCTAAGTTTCTATGAAAATTGAATTTTTTGTTTGTTTGCTGCCCACATAAATTTAAAACTTGTTATTTGGCCCGTGTTATCCTTTGAGTTTGACATGCTTGCTCTAGGGGTTTGGGTTCTGTGGAGGAACCTCGTTGAGATGACGGGTGGTGAGGGGTTACTGGGTCTCTCCATCCTTAGGCATAGGCTAGATGGTATGTATGCTTTACCTGTAGCCTGGCTGATTTTTTTTCCAGCAATATCTTACTCTACGAGCCCAGTGAACCTACCTACCTTCACAGTACTACAGTTTCTTGAGCATTTCTCAATCTCTCCCAGTGCACATTGCTAACCCTGTAGTTCTGCTTTCTCATGTGTTTTTAATTAATTTTATTATAAAAAGTGCTGTACAATTAACATTTTCTGCCTAGCCCACTTCTTTACGAGATGTGATTGCTCATGTGAAATGTTGTCATGTTTTCATGCTTGTTAAACTATGCACTACAAAAAATAAAGAATGCAGAAAAAAAAGGTTTTTTTTAAGTGTGTGGAGAGTTTGCATGTTTTTTTGTGAGTACTGCTCAACAAATAAGAGAAATGTACACTTGATAACATTTGCATGGATAGTGGAAGGTGTGGTAAACTGGTATAAACGTAAATGTCATTTTTCACGACTACAAAAAAAAATTCTACTTTTGCAATCAATACATAAAATTACGACATGATTTAATTCAAACCAAAAATGTTCTTAATTATAGGCTTTTTTCACACCCTTCCAGTACATACACTATTATATCCACTTGATTATGTGAAACAATAATGTTTCTGTTTGTTCTGTGTTGTACTCATTTTTGAATGGTTCTCCCTTCCAGCACACACACAATTAAAGGGACACTATAATCACCTGAACAACTTTAGCTCAATGAAGCAGTTTTGGTGTATAGAACATGCCCCTGCAGCCTCACTGCTCAATCCTCTGCCATTTAGGAGTTAAATCCATTTGTTTATGAACCCTAGTCACACCTCCCTGCATGTGACTTGCACAGCCTTCCATAAACACTTCCTGTAAAGAGAGCCCTATTTAGGCTTTCTTTATTGCAAGTTCTGTTTAATTAAGATTTTCTTATCCCCTGCTATGTTAATAGCTTGCTAGACCCTGCAAGAGCCTCCTGTATGTGATTAAAGTTCAATATAGAGATAGTACAATTATTTAAGGTAAATTACATCTGTTTGAAAGTGAAACCAATTTTTTTTTTTTCATGCAGGCTCTGTCAATCATAGCCAGGGGGGGTGTGGCTAGGGCTGAATAAACAGAAACAAAGTGATTTAACTCCTAAATGACAGTGAATTGAGCAGTGAAATTGCAGGGGAATGATCTATGCACTAAAACTGCGTTATTTAGCTAAAGTAATTTAGGTGACTGTAGTGTTCCTTTAAATTCAGTGAACTGGGCATAATAAATCATTTATAATGTTCTATGGTTTGGTAATTTTTGCACAGTACTCAATGCTATTTGTTGTTTCCTTGTTGTTTAGCAGTTTTGGTGCAGTATAGAATGGGTTTTTCTTCCATGCGTCAATCAATTCTTCAGCATAGACTTGATGCCAAGGATCAATATCCTTCTTCTCCCACTCATAGCAACCACAGCACATGCACTGTGGTTGTTATGAGAACTCCCCAGCCAACACTGTTAGCATGGGCTAGGGAATATAGTAACTATAGGAATAGGGAATATAGGAATAGGAACAGGTTTTCTGCCCGTTCCCTTCACTGATTTTCCCTGCTTTGCAAAACATGCCCAAGCAGGGCAAATCAGTGAAGGGTACGGGCAGAGCGCGGGCGGACAGGTCCTCTTTAAACCATCAGACTGACCTTTATACCTAACTATAACTTGTCATGCTCTCCCTTGACCCAACACATTCTCTAAACCTAACTCCTCTACTGATTCTGGAGCTAATTTTAGTGTTAGTTAAAGGAATGAAATGAAATATTTGAACTATACCCTATACAGGCACCTTTATCCATCAGGTACAGATAGGTGAGTGAAGCAGGTGCATGCATGTCTCCTGCACTGGAGAGTTCATTTAATTTACACGGCATGCCCTGTCAGTATCTGGACAGCCAGGCAACACTACAGAAAATATGGGATAGAGCTGAGTACCTAAAGATAAAAAATAACAAATAATAGAGCAACACTGTATGATTTTATAAGCAGTGCCCTCACTTAATATGGAACTCACAGACTCCAAAGAATTCAGCGCCTTAAACTTGCCTTCCCTCAATAGGGTGGTCACGTACCTCTGTCAGCTTGTTGCTTTCTGGATCGAAATCAGGAATCGGATACGTGAATATAAAATGATTTGTTCGATGTAGCAAAAATAGAAATTTATAAGATAAAATATAAAAGCAATATAGGTCTCCGGTCCTACGCTTTTCATTTCAGTAAGAAACTTCCTCAGGGACCAATTCAATACAGTTACAATGATCAAAAATTATTACTAACAATAAGTCGTCCCTAATTGTTAGTGATAATGTTTGATTATTGTAACTGTATTACTCAGCTGTATCCCATTTTTTCTAAACCATATCTTGTTTATATGAGGTCACCAACAGGGAAGGGACCTTGTGAAGCTTTTAAAAAAAGCTAAGTAGCTTTATCCATATATTTGCACTTTTTGGTGTTTAGTGGATAATTTGTTATATTCTGTAACACTACAGAAAACTTTACAAAAGCGGAGCTGCACCCCACAGAAAAACATTAGTCATCTATTGTGTTTTACGAAAAGTCCAGTTGTGATACTTCCTATTTAACTTTGATTGCGTGATAAGAGATATGTGACAGTCACTGGCATAAACATGAGATAACCCATTTACTATAAATCTGTCAATCTGCCAACTTATCTTACTCTATCAATAGAAAGGGATGGTTCTCTGCACATTCTCACTTTTGTTCGAAGTAGGGGTTTCTAGGACTTAGTCACTTACCAGCTTCTTTGGAACTATATTCATATAGTAACCTGCAAGGAGGAAGTATAGTTTAGAGCAGGGGTGTCCAAAAGGAAGATCCCCAGATGTTTTAAAACGACAGCTTTCATAATGCTTTGTCATTCTAAAGGCATTCTAAAGGCATGCAAAGCAACATGGGAGTGGTAGTTCTAAAATATCTGGGGGTTTACCAATTGGGCACCTCTGCTTTAGAGGAGCTGGGGCAGAGGAGGCAGAATCAACTTAGAATTCATTCTAAGCACCATAACCACTTAATCTTAATGAATTAGATATATTGCAAAGACCCTCTTGCTGAATCCTTTCTTTTTTTTTTTTTTAAATAATAATTCTAAAGAGAAAAACATTTATTTTTTATTGTGTAGGCCCGCCTTCCTGAATTGTCCATCAGCCAGTTGGAATACTCTCTTCCTGTCTGGCAGTTTTGTGCAATGTTTGTGTCAGGGGTGTGACTAGGTGGAAAAAACCCAGGTGCATCAGCCCAAGGGTGTCTTTTATAGCCCCTCCCATGTATATTAACTTAAGCCACTCACAATGCCATGCCCAATGTCCAACCCTAAACCAAAACATGTTCTATAAATCACATGGAAATAACCTATGAATATTGACTATTATATAAAAGTATATTTGTAAACGTCAGCCCTGCTGTATTAATCTCAACCACGGCATACTTACCCTGTGCCCACAGCAATACTGCCAAACTGTACTTTATAACTAACTCTAGTATTGTTGCGTTAAAGTGGCACTGTCACTAAATATGTACTTGGAGTTATTTCTCTCTCACTATTAAAAGGGATGAAAATGGAATTTAGGCAAAACTATACCTGGTGCCTTTCAGGAGCCTCCTTGTGGCTCCAGAGATTTTAAATCAGAATGTTAAAATTAAAGTTAAAATAACTGATCTGGAAAAAATACACTCTGCTCTTCAGAACAGTCCAGAGTGTAAAAATCTATTTAGATTACTGTGCACATTTCACTAAATAAAGGGTTAAATCTTAATTCAGCGGCAAGTCTATTCTGCATCCGGGAGATCCTCATTGCTGACCATGTCCGGCCCAATCCAATTCTTCTCATAGAGAAGTAATGAGAAGCACAGTCCATGCATAGAAATCATCACATAGCACAGCCAGTGCTTCTAATAACAAAGCTCTGATTACGGTGCTTCTCTGTAATGCATTCTGCATTGTGTTAAAGCACTTAAATTAATAATCAGAGAAGGACACCTTCCTAG
This sequence comes from Pelobates cultripes, assembly GCA_933207985.1. Taxonomy (NCBI): domain Eukaryota; kingdom Metazoa; phylum Chordata; class Amphibia; order Anura; family Pelobatidae; genus Pelobates; species Pelobates cultripes. The sequence goes on from OW240915.1 coordinate 28,008,950, forward strand.
CTTTCTGACTGAGGGGAACTTGGGAACTTTATAAAAGTTCAGATTTCTCCTGAAGCAGGCTGAAGTGGTCCTGATGTTTTTTATACCCTACTTCCTATAGACCAGGGATAGGCAACCTTCAGCACTCCAGATGTTTTGGACTACATCTTCCATGATCCTTTGCCAGCATTATGGCTGTAAGAGCATTGTGGGAGATGTAGTCCACAACATCTGGAGTGCTGAAGGTTGCCTACCCCTGCTATAGACTGTAAGCTTGTTTGAGCAGGGTCCTCTTCAACCTATCGTTCCTGTAAGTTTTCTTGTAATTGTCCTATTTATAGTTAAATCCCCCCTCTCATAATATTGTAAAGTGCTACAGAATCTGTATGCGCTATATAAATCCCAATAATAATAATAAAAGAGTGTTCCTTTAATTTGCTGCAATTTGAAGTTTAAAGAACAAACCTGTATATTTGGAGTATGCATACAGACAATTTCTATGAAAACAATATTTTCATGTAAGAATCCATATGTGGGGTTTTAAGCCAAAAACTGACAGGGAATTGTAAAAGCTAGGGATAACAGAGCTGGAAAAACTAGCTACCGGTATGTTGAAAACTTTTTAGTTTGACAACTTGTGCCTAAAATTCACAACTCCCTAGTCATTTCTCCAAAATTCCCAGTTTAGTATATAAACCCTGAATGAGTTACAATACATCCAGTTCGTTGGTGGCAAATGCACCTCATTCCATTTAGAATCCTCTGTCATTCCAAGACAGTTTCCTCTCTGTGTGGTGGGTATTTGTCTCGGACCTAGCACTTTAATATATGTTATGAGTAGTGATGTCCCGAACGGTTTGCCGAACGGTTCGCCACAGATGGCGAACATATGCGCTGTTCGGTCCGCCCCCTATTCGTCATCATTGAGTAAACTTTGACCCTGTACCTCACAGTCAGCAGACACATTCCAGCCAATCAGCAGCAGACCCTCCCTCCCAGACCCTCCCACCTCCTGGACAGCTCACTAAGAATGCAGCTTCACAATGAATGTAAAATGGATGCTGTCCAGGAGGTGGGAGGGTCTGAGAGGGAGGGTCTGCTGCTGGTTGGCTGGAATGTGTCTGCTGACTGTGAGGTACAGCGACAAAGTTTACTCAATGATGACATAGGGGGCGGACCGAACAGCACAAATGTTCGCCATGGCAAACCGTTCGGCGAACCGTTCGGGACATCACTAGTTATGAGGTTGATAGGTAGCACTCCTGTGGCAGGAGTTAGGCTAGTGGTCATGGTTAAATCCTAATGTACATGATTGTGGCAGATTCCAGCATTTTGGCTGTAGATTGGAGTTGTTACAGGCAGGCTCTGAAAAGCCTGACTGGTGAAATGCGCATGTCAGGGGCTCGCTTATTGACAAATCCTTTTTGCATAATAATGCTGACCCAAGTTATATGTTTGATTGCATAGACTTTGATTTTGGCATAGCAACCTTCTGTTTCCTTTATTTTTAAGTTCTATTTCTATTTTAATATGTGAATTCTTCTTCCCCTATTTACTTATTACTTTTGGCATGGCTCAGGGATTCTTAGAGGCAGCAAGATAATTGTTACTCTGCATTTAGTGGATAGGTGCCCTCAAAGGCATGCTGCGGCAATTCAGATTCAGTAGCGGATCTCGTTATTTCCCTGGGGGCTCTATTTAATGTATTTCTTTGTTTTTTCCATTAATTCACCATTCTTTATTTGTGATACTATGTATGTTTTTTCATTTATTTTATGTGCTCTACCATCTCCCATGAATTGTTCAGGCTGTGATATATTTTTCCCTTTAAAATATTATTGTCGTATACAATTAGCTTTCCTTCCTGTGAATACTATTATTGAGGAATTTCAATCCTTCTATCCTTCTAATGGTCTGTACAAAAATCTGATAAATAGATATAGTAACAGATGTCTTTAGTAGGATTATTGCACTCATGATCAAGATACTTGCAACAACAAAATATCATTTTTTAGATCCATTCTTAGGAAAGAATATGTCTTTCACTAGCCTTACATTAGCTTGAAATTAAACTGGGTTAGAGATATCTTTATTACTTTCGAGTGATATTAAAATGTTGTTAATTGCTTTGATGTTTGTGGTATTTTATATTAGCATTAATAAAAGTTATATTTTATTGAATATATATATATATTTTTTTTCTATGATATATTCGTATTTTCCCCTACATTATAGGCATGTTGGTCCAGAGTTTTGTGTCTAAACTGGGTTCTCCTGTAACTGTGCATAGCATAAAATGGGACACGTTAAGCTGCTGGGCTTAATGCTCTCTGATACTGTGAACTCCCCCTGCTAACTGAACTGACTAAATAGGCGACCATTAACTAGACCCATTCTAGCAAAGAATATGTTGATTTCTCTAGAGTGGTTCATATCTACAGAAAAGGGAGCTGGCCTGTTGTTTTTTCCTTGTTATACAGTGAAGATACAGTGTGGCTACATTTTAGGATGTTGCTAGTGCTACAAAATAACTGACTGGAGTCTACAACAGAATGCAGAGCTAACTATTACACACAACAATGTCACTAGTGCATTTAAATATATAAAGTGAGTAAGATTTTTAGTGTATGATGTTAATCCAGACAGGCACAACCATAAAAGCACTCATGTGAACTTGTTCTGACATAGGTCTTCCATTTGATGATTCTTTAAGAGGTAACGTTGTTATTATTATTATTATTATAATTATTATTGGTATTTATATAGCACCAACTATTTCTGCAGTGCTTTACAATATTATAAAAGGGGGAAATTTAACATAAAATAAGACAATTACAAAACGTTATTTGAATAATAGGTTGATGAGGACCCTGCTCAAAGTGCTTCCCATATCGTATATAAACCTTAAATGAGTTAAAATACGTCCAGTTCGTCAGCGGCAAATGCACTTCATTCCATTCAGCAGCCTCTTAACTGTCATTCCAAGACCGTTTCCTCTGTCTTATCTAGTAGGCTCCCAAAATAGAGAACTTGTGGCATCATCTTGAAGACAATCTATAGACCACAACACACGCATGGTACAAACAGAAATGCAAAAACAACATATTACATTTTATTTATTTTTAAATAACAATTAAGTTGGCATTGTGTTTTCTTAAATACATATAAATCTTATGACAGGGCAACCCAGGCACAATCAATGCCACATGGGCACCCCATGGTTCTACCACTTTCACCTCTGGTTACTAGATAGAGTGTTAACTGCTGGATGCCCAGCACTTGGGAAATGAAACACAGCATGTGTGTTAATGGAGTTACTTTAAACATTCTGCACACCATATTGTGGCGGTGTATGAGTGTGTGCATGTGCGTGAGTGTATATTTGCATGAGTGACTTGTGTGTTTGTGTGTGTTTTTGTGTATGTGTGAGCCGGTGGTGGAACAAATGTAGAGAGGGCCCTGGTACAAGAATGTTTTTTGGGTCACCCAGAAGGTAGATCCCCATCTGTCGTACAACTCTAACGATGCTATGTCAGCTGGGGATCTACCATTTGGGTGCTCATCAGTTGGCGCACTTAGGGCCACCCAATGGGCATATCTAATCAGGTGCACAAATCTTAGCACTTAAATGCTAACTATACACAAATATATGCCTGCATTTCAAAACAATACTGCCTACAAACACACCCCTGCATTGAAATACCAACACTACATGCAGAAACACCCCTGCAGTCAAACACCAACACTACATACACACACATCCCTGATTACAAACGTAAACACTACACACATTTACACCCGAACATTCACACACATACTCCATACAAAAGCATGTTTACATTTAACAACCAAACACTGCTCACGAATACAACCAAATCATCATGGGAAATGTAGTTTTACAAGAGCTGGTGTGCATCTTTTGGTCACTCTCAATTCTAATTCCTCTATGGAGAATAACAAACCAACAAGCTCTTTACATATTTGTCATGCCAAAAGCATGAGTTGGTGTTTGATGTGTGTTTATATATGTTAAGAGTTGTTTTTTTTGTAAACCTTGGGATGACATTTATTGTGGTCTTTGATCTTGCACCAGGCCTAGACCATAAAACATCTAGATAGCCATCACCAGAGCTGGACACAAGGAATTTCATAGAGTGGGCAATAGACTGCCAGACCAGCCCCCTCTGATCCCCCCCCAGGGGTCTGCCCACTGAGAAACAACTAGTTTAGATATATGAGGGTGTTGGACTATCCAGGGAAGCCAGTTATTCATTTTTCTTTTTGTCAGTAACTTCTAGGAGACCTATACCATCTAAGACTCCCACAAGAATTCTATATGGGGTAAATATATGTAGGGAATTTCTTGTGTTTTCTCCTATTTTATTTTATGTACTGTTTTGCAATTTGTTATCTGTATGTCATTTATTTCTGTATTTTATACTCAGCACTGTGAATACTTTTTGTCAGATTAAATGTTTACTTAATCAGCTTGTGTCTCTGTTCTCTATGAGCTTCACTCTCCAGAGGAAAGCTCAGGTAAACACGTTACCAAAAAGGGTTAACTATATATGTTTTAGCAGTAAAAGTAAAACTGTGATACTATAATTCTCCTGTGTGTGGGGTAACCTAAGACGCCCGGGTTTAAAAGTCTTGGTGGTGGAAGTAGAGTAAAATGTACTAAGGGTGTTAGTGTAGAAGGGATTGCAGGGGTTAATTGAGTGGTTGCTGGGACTAGCAACAGGTAACCAGGGGTTTGGTGTCATTAACCCTGTCACTTCCACACTCTCCCCACTGTCTCGTCTGGGCCTATAGCCCACGCTCATGACAATATTATTTGCTCAAAAGAAAATAATAGAAACTTCTGGTTTTACAATATTTCGCCATTTTGAGCATTTTGTTCACAATGTACCAGCATTTTTGTTCTGGTACATTTAACAAGAAAATTTGTGGTTAGTATTTTTTTTTCTGTGTGTGAAATTAGGTTTTGTGAGTTTCTATTTTTACAATTTTCATGTTATTTGGAGACATAACATTTTATACTGTTAATCATTCCTTATACAAGGAAAATAAATTAGGATAGTGGGCACTAGAGAACTATTTCAGACATATATTTCAGCTGATTTTACCATATTTTATTCTCTATCTTTTAAAGGGACACTATAGTCACCTGAACAACTTTAGCTTAATGAAGCAGTTTTGGTGTATAGAACATGCCCCTGCAAACCTCACTGCTCAATCCTCTGCCATTTAGGAGTTAAACCCTTTGTTTATGAACCCTAGTCACACCTCCCTGCATGTGACTTGCACAGCCTTCCATAAACACTTCCTGTAAAGAGAGCCCTATTTAGGCTTTCTTTATTGCAAGTTCTGTTTAATTAAGATTTTCTTATCCCCTGCTATATTAATAGCTTGCTAGACCCTACAAGAGCCTTCTGTATGTGATTAAAGTTCAATTTAGAGATTGAGATACAATTATTTAAGGTAGATTACATCTGTTTGAAAGTGAAACCAGTTTTTTTTTCATGCAGGCTCTGTCAATCATAGCCAGGGGAGGTGTGGCTAGGGCTGCATAAACAGAAACAAAGTGATTTAACTCCTAAATGACAGTGAATTGAGCAGTGAAATTGCAGGGGAATGATCTATACACTAAAACTGCTTTATTTAGCTAAAGTAATTTAGGTGACTATAGTGTTCCTTTAAACATTGTGTGTATCATGACAGATATATTTTAAGCAACACTCTTAAACTTCATAAAGACACTAGATTTATTTAAATAGTCCAGAAAGACCATCCTTAACACCTAGATCCTAGACGATAAACCCACTTTATGTGCCAATCTAAATTAACTCATATGTATAAACTGGACTGGGTTGAGGCCTCCCGGTGTGAGAAGTTAAAGGTTACCTGTTTTTTTTTACTAATTAGGAGCCTTATAACCATTCCCTTTAATCTCAACATAACGCTCTTATTGGCAAAAACTTTCAGTTCACTCATTTGTATTCCCTACAAATTTGTTGTGAGAGGCCTCCACTTTCACATGTATATTGCATTATTTGTAAGAGAACCATGCATTATTTTATTTTAAATTTCTATATTTTTTGCCATTTTTAAGTCATAGTTTGTTTTCATTTGCTTGTTTTAGTTTGTTTCTAAAATGTAAATTTTACCTTCGACACAAAATTTTAGGAATTGGGGTGTTTGGAAGTGTATCTCTGACATCTATCATGCTCTTCTGTTTTCTTGAAGAAAAAAAAATATAAAAAAAAAAAAAAAAAAGATAAAGTGTATGCAACTGATAATAATTAATTTAATGTTAAAATTATGCTAAAAACAGTAATTGCTGGTGACATTTTACTAAATCTTTCTAACGCACATAACTCTACCAAAAAGACCTAATTTCCATTTTTGGTCGATTTCCTGGTTTCCAAATGCACATTAAGTCCAGTTAATAGACCAACTCAACTTCCTTCACACGGTCTTACATGGGTTTATGAATAGATTAAATATGTACGTATAGTTCTAACATTAACATGAAATAGACGTCTGGTCACACCAACACTTATCAATCTCAGGAAGCGTAACTTTTCTGAAATCCATTAGATCTAGATTTCTTAGCAGAGAGGACAGTATCTTCCAAATGTTTAACTTTTCTTTGGATGGGCAAAATAACAATATCTTTTTAAAAATTGTAACAACCTCAAAATAATCTGTGAATAAATATCCACAGTATAAAACAATATAATTTAACAGTGATTCGTCACAAGTATAGACATTCTGGGGCCATACAAATCCTGTTATAGAATAATAACCAACACATTTTATTTACATTTATATAATCTATTATAAAACAACCTGATTCTGGCCGCGACAATTTGGGCATGGAATACAGTTTACCTTAGTATAAGACAATGGCTATAATCCGTGTTTCTACCATTTAAATAATCTCTATTTCCAAAAGAGAGAGGTTCTTAACCTGGGCTAAATCCACAACGCCTTATATTTGTCAATGTATAGATAGTACTTCCAGTATACACATCCTAATATACCTATCCCTCTATTTGGTTATGTGCCAACTAGACACTATATTCTCTCTATAATCTCCCAACTCTCATCAGAGGACTGGAAAACCAACCCAGATTATTTGTCTATTCAAGGTGGAGGTGTCCAACACTGTATCAATATATCCACACCAGAGACAAGATATATCATATGGTGCCGGGACTGGAGGCAATTAGATAGGAGGTGACACTCTTCTACACCGTCACCTGACATAGACACTATTACACAATATACAATACACAATACAGTTTATAGTACTGCTTGTATTTATGTCAGTGAGGTTTTTAAAGGGAGACTGTTAATTCCCTGTAAATAATACTCAATAAAATGTTTAAAATCACATATAACTTGTGTCAATCCTTTTTCCTCTTAAGTTGTTTTCCATTTTCTTTTCAATGTAAATTATTATCCTGAGATTGAGTGGACCAGCAGTATGCCTGCTATAGGTCGCAAATGTAGTCCAGATGCACTAAGACGATAGAAATGAAAATTTAATGAAAGGACCGGTTTGGGCACCATAACAACTTTGTCAAAGTGATGTTGTTGGTGCCAGGAGGTCCGTGGCGCTGGCTTACCTTTAAGGGTTAAACCATTCCTGAGCACTGCTGATTAGCTGAAGGCAGTCAGCTGAGGCTCTCAGCCAATCAGTGGTTTCCCACTCACAAAATGGAAGCGTATGCATTTTTCTCAAGATATTATTGTGAAAGGGGAGCCATTAATTGACTGATAGTGTCAGCTGATCACCCTCAGCCAATTTGAGGCTCCCCTGCACGCAGTAGCCATATTTATCTGTTTTAACCCCTTAAGGACACATGACATGTGTGACATGTCATGATTCCCTTTTATTCCAGAAGTTTGGTCCTTAAGGGGTTAAAGCTTTTATGCAAACAGCAGGACAAGCTGAAGAGCGATTATTGAGCGGCATTGGAACACAGATTTGGGGATTAAACCATTTGTGAGCGAGTGCCACCATAATTTTTTTTATGACATTTTTATGGTGCCCAAAAGTTCCTTTTACTTCTCAAATTAGCCCATCATATTTTGCAACTCCAGGTCCAAACTCTGCTCTGACTAAGCTGTAGCAAATTAACTTGCATGTTAGCTAACATTTTCCTTGAACAGGTCATGCCTGGGTTACTGTTTTTTTTTTTTTAAACTGTTTTTAACAGATGTGTTTTGGGCTGTCAAAGCACGCATCATGTGCTCAATATTAGGAGAAGTTGTATTTACCCTGCCTACACCCATCATAAGTTAGTTCGTGATCTTCATTATCAAAAGCATTCTGACAGTCCTGATTTGGTGTTAATGTTCTATTATTCTGGATTTGTTCTTGGTGTCCCATTTCTAGGGGACACTAGAGACTAGTCCCTGATAAAATCTAACAAAAAGACAAAAAGGTATGAACGGATGCTCACCCCCCCACCCCCCCCCCCAAAAAAAAATGAAGCACTGAGAACACCAATATACTTAACCCCTTAAGGACCAAACTTCTGGAATAAAAGGGAATCATGACATGTCACACATGTCATGTGTCCTTAAGGGGTTAAAGGGACCATATAGTCACCAAAACAACTTTAGCTTAATGAAGCAGTTTTGGTGTATAGAACATGCCCCTGCAGCCTCACTGCTCAATTATCTGCCATTTATGAGTTAAATCACTTTGTTTATAAAGCCTAGTTACACCTCCCTGCATGTGACTTGCGCAGCCTTCCTAAACACTTCCTGTAAAGAGTCATCTAAAGTTTATCCTTTCTTTATTGCAAGTTCTGTTTGATTTAGATTTTCTTATCCCCTGCTATGTTAATAGTTTGCTAGACCCTGCAAAAGCCTCCTGTATTTGATTAAAGTTCAATTTAAAGTTTTTTGCATGCAGGCTGTGTCAATTATAGCCAGGGAAGGTGTGGCAAGGTAAAAAAGGTATAGGAAGATCTAGATAGAGAGGAGGATACACCTCGTCCCTACACTAGGTCAACCAAAAAAGGAATCCCCATCCTAGTTGTAATGCTGGAAAAAATCAATTGAATTAAAACTTAACCTTTATTGTTGATGGATAAAACTGTAAATACACGAAAAATAAAAAATAATAATGAATAATAATATATGGAGTGCCACAACTGTGGGTATGAACAGTGAAAAATAGAAGGTATAGATAATAATGGTAATGATCCTTTTCAATATCCTTCAAATATCACTTGTAGAGAAATATCTAGCTTGAGTCTAAAAGCCAAAATAGGGTAAATTATAGGGAGGAGAGAGAGAGGAAAGGAAGAAAAAAGGAAGGTAATAGGTTACTAAATAGCAAACTGTATCCAGGGCGAAATAGAAACCAAGTTGCACTATATGCCAATGACCACTGTGTGGTGAGGGAAATGGATAGTGTAGCAAAATCCACTACAGTAAGAGGGAAATAAACTGAGTGGAGAGGGATGCACTGCGGAGATAGAATAAACCGGAGTCCTCCCCTTCTCAAGTGCCCCCCAAAGAACCTTTCCGCTGGTAACAAAAAATCTGGAATCTAAGCAGCCGTAAACGCTTGAATCTAACCTACCTAGTGGCAGTAGTTAAACGAAACTGCCTTGTAAATCCCCCCAAAAAATAATAACTTGCACTAGCGGCAAAATACTGGAACCTAAAATGCTCGTACACTCTCTTAGTAAATCCCCCCAAAAGATCCCTTGCATTGGCGGCAAAATGCTGGAACCTAAAAAGTTCGTGCTCTCTCTAAGCTAGATACAGATGTGGCAAACTCCTGTCTAAACTACCTAACGCGCGTTTCAGCGCTAACAATGCGCCTTCGTCAGAGGTAAAGAGGTAAAAGGTGTGGCAAGGGCTGCATAAACAGAAACAAAGTGATTTGACTTCTAAATGGCAGTGAATTGAGCAGTAAAACCTAAAAGGCATGATCTATACACTAAAACTGCTTCATTAAGCTGAAGTTGTTTAGGTGACAATAGTGTTCCTTTAATTGTTAACATATTGCATCTACTTGAAATATAAATCTATATTTAAAAACAGGCAACAAAAGAACACGGTGTAGGCTTAATAGCTATACAGTGTGTGAAAGATTGTACACAACATGGTTGTATATCCACAAATTATGGACCAATTGAAACTGGAAACAGAATATTTAAAGGGAAACATGTGGAACAGACTTGTTATTCCAACTACAGTAACTACAGGCAAAACACATCTCGGATTATTCAGTTCTGTGAATGGGCCACTGTATGTAGCGATGGGCAGTACGGCTACCTGTTCATTCAGACCCTTCCCACCACCACTTCAAAACTTCAAAACTGATACAAACAGCAGCACTTTAACAGGCAACACTGACCTGACCCCACAACCGTACAACATTCATTCACTCAATGTGCTTAAAGCTATGCAGTTCTCTAGCTACTAATCTCTGAAAAATATGCATTAAACTTTAATCAATTAAAACTTCATGAAACTTGATAATATGGGACCAATTAAAAAAAAACATGCAACCCCCTCTCTATCTCCAGACTGAGAATTCCATTAATTTTTTTCTTTTTCCTATATGGGCCACTTAATGCCCCTGACCGCCACCAGTTCCCAAGCTACTAGTGACTCTTGGACACATTTACTGGTGCTTTCATTGAGTTGGTATCAGTGCGAATTTTGCCACTCTCTGCAGCAGCACTGAACGGACAATGTCTAGGTAATTGGGCATGGTGTATGTGCATAGTGGGTGCTTGGCATATCTTGTTAGTGACTGTATACAGTTTATAAAACATTTCCCTTACCAAAGACATAATTGGCATTTACCTCAGACTGATCCCCCCTGCCCCCCCCCTCACCCCCACCAGCATCACCCATAATGCGGAAAAAAACAAACAATAGATATAGCTGACTGGAAAGATAAAAACAGCCATGCCACTTTGTGTGTGCCACCCACCCTTTGTTGGGCCCATATACACTTTAGCCTGAGACTGCCCCTTTCCAGTTATAAATAAAATAATATTGAGCAAAGGGAACTGAAACATTATCAAGCTTTAATCAGAAGTTGTTTCCTTAATCCTAGCAACATATATTTCACAACAACGAAGCAAAATGAAAGAAAAAAACAGCAACAGTATATATTAGTATAAAGTATCCTTCATATAGATGCTATATAACAAACACTAAATAACATTGTATTACTCACATACTTTTTTACCGTCAGTGACTAATGATTCTATTAAGTGGGCAGTTATTGGTGTATTCAGTATTAGCATTTTGACAGCTGATAACTGATTGAAACTAATTTTGAGATTCAGAAGAGGTATAATTGCCGTCGCTAGTAGACAATTAGATACATTTGAATTTATTTGAATCGGTGTGCTGGATTGACACTAAAAAAGTTTGGTCAGTGCCTACATCCACCTATTCACTTTTGTATTTTGTGATAAGGGAGGTGGCACAGCCACCACACTTGGTGTTAAACTAGGCTGCTATATATATTTATATTTGTCATTTTAAGATTTTGTTGTCTTATTTCCAGCATGTGGACTGAGAATGCACTGTGTAGTTTTTTTATGACATTTCAGACGCTAGATGTTTTAGATAAGTTAATGTTCCGTTTATCTGTGACATATTATCCCCCTCAGAATGTGTTAAAACTCACCTTATTTCCAGCGCCGCGCAGGTCTGCTGGCTTGGCTGCGCCCCCTTGGTGACATCATCAGAATTGCAGATTTTTAACCAATCCAATGCTTTCACATAAGGAGAGCATTGAATTTGCTAAAATCTGCAAGGGGGCAGGGCCAAATGCTGTTTTGGCCATTCAGCACCTCCTCATAGAGATGCATTGAATCAATGCATCTCTATGAGGAAAATCTGAGGAGTGGCCACTTGGCGGTGTCCCTGAAAAGACAGTGTTTGCATTAAAATGCCTAAAGGCAATGATTGCATTCACCAGAACAACTACATTAACCCCTTAAGGACCAAACTTTTGGAATAAAAGGGAATCATGACATGTCACACATGTCATGTGTCCTTAAGGGGTTAAGCTGTAGTTGTTCTGGTGACTATAGTGTCCCTTTAACCTCTTTACATCAGATCTGAGGCTGGTGTTAAGCTTCCTGCATTAGCAGAAGCCGTGTAATTAGTAGTGATAGGGTTTAAAACCATTAGGAAGCAGTTGTGGTTACTGGCTCCCATAATGAAGAAAGGGAAGCCATTAGCCTCTACCCACCAACTGGCTTTCAGTAGTCGCTGCCGGTAACTGTCTCTACTGTTAAAATGTTGCAGTCAGTCAGTAGCCTGCTGCCACTGGAGGCAGACTTAGTGCTTCAATGTAAACATTGCAGTTTTTTCTGGAACTGCAATGTTTAACATTGCAGCACTAAGTGCAATTGGGATACTGTACCCAGATCACTTCAATTAGCTGATGTGGTTTGGGTGCCTATAGTGTCCCTTTGACACATTGATACACAAAGCCCGGTCGTGCATGTAAATGAAAATAAAATAAACCAGAAAGAATGTTATAACAATTCTAGCACCACCTATAGCTAACGTTTAGTTAGTTATTAGGTTATGCTAAAATTCCTTGTCAAGCTTTATGCGTGACAAGAGGGTTAAAAGTTGAAAGAGAAGATTGATGTACAGATTTCTATACATATAGATCAAATCTGCATTATGACTAAACAGCAGAAACATTAGGTTCTATAGATACGGGTACAGTAAGACAGTAATGAGTTAAACAGATGAGGATGTCAAATTAAAGGGACATGCATCACTTGACAATATTTTTTTTTAAACCACCCAAGTAAAAATTTTAACAAATATACAAAACAAAATAAAGCAAGAACAACTTTTAAAAGTATGTAATACATGCTTATAAGCTTACTACAAACTTGGTTAGATTGCATTTCTCAGAATACTTACTCTCTATAAATACATATATAGCAAAGTATGTAACTCATGGGTTTAAATTATTTAGGATTTCATTGTTATAACTGAAAATAAAGGACAATTATTTAGTATAATTTGATTGTTATCTAGTTAATTTGTTATCAGTTTGATACTATTAAATCATTAATCTGCAGTGTACATATTGTCATGGAATGCTACACTACACTGTGTTTGGCACTAACACTCACCAGTCATACTTTAGGCTGTGATACATACAATGAGTCAACTTCCTGTGTTCAGTGATGACTGCACTAACCGTATAACTTAAAGGGACATTGTCAGAAGTTTAGATTTCAATTTATCTTTACAGACCATTAACAATAAAAATGAACCACTAAAAAAATCTCAGCAAGTTTTGTTTCTTAGATAGAGCATGACATGAAGAAATAACTTTTATTTTAAGGAACATTCTAGGTTATAACACTCCCAGCACTCTCAGCCAATCACTGTAATCCACAATGGACGGAAGTGATATTGATAATGCCGAAGTGTTCATCCCACATTTTCACTACACATTTATTATTTAAACTAGGACTTTGCCTTCTTTTGGATCAACAGCAAAAACTAAAGTGAGCAAGGCTGAACTTGATGTCTTCGAAGTATTTTTATACTGATCAGTCACAACATTAAAATTACCTGTCTAATAAAGTGTAGGCCCCCCGTGTGCTGTCAAAACAGCTCTGATGTATCGAGACATGGATTCCACAACACCACTGAACGCGTCCTGTGGTTTCTGGCACCAAGACATTAGCAGGAGATGTTTTAAGTCCTGCAAGTTGATCGGATTTGTTGTCCCAGCATATCCCATAGATATTCCTGAACAATATTTGCAGTGTGGCAGGGTGCATTATCTAACAACTGTTAAATAAAGGGACTAAAGAACAAAGGGTACCAGCAAACCGTCACACAGCTCGTTTTCCCCCATTAAGCCTCAAGGACAAATATGGTTTTTAGATGGAGATAAAATTCAGGCAGCCGTCGTACAATCACAGTCCTTACACATCCTTTTGTTGGACCTGTAATGAACCTAAGAACAAGGATTTCTTTGAAACTATAAATCTTTATTTTTATTTTTTTTTACACAGATACATATCAGCTATTGTCAGATTCCGTTAATTACTGCCGTCTAGTCATCGCTCATTATAAAGTTGGATAAACAAACAAAAGTCATATGGTCTTTGCTGGAAGTGTGAACACTCACTTGAAAGGCACAGTTTTGTTATGTGTAACACTGCTAAAGATGTTACTTGCTGGAATTTCACGAAAACATTTGGATGAAATAGGCTCACAGATGCTCGATTGGATTGAGACCTGAGACCTTGATACCCAATGACCATCTTTGATCAGGAACTTTGTCAGGCGTCACAGCAGTGTGCTCCGTGTTCACCAGGGCCCTCTCTACTTTAATCCCACCACTGCGGCAGTTGCTTTGTGCATAGTGGGAGATCTCCATATTTGTCAAACCTCTTCATACCAGCTTGACATTAAACTGTAGCAGTTTTGGTACTTAGAACACCCCTTTCAAGAAAGGCAAAAATGATTTCATTGCAGTAATCAACTGGGTTATTTATTTACTTATTTATAGAACTAACTTGCTTGCATTTTAATTTGGGGCAGAAACATGGGATTTTAAATCGATGTCTTTTTCAAAGAATTGAGTAAAAGAATGCAAACATGCACTCAGCACTTTTATGTTGTATTTAGTTTTTTCCGATTCATGCCAGTTTAGGTGTGGTCGACATTATCTGTGGCTTGCAAACTCAGAATAACTTGAAGTAAACTGCACAAAGAATTAGTGCCCTAGAGCAGTGTTTCACACACACCTTTTTTAAACCAACCCTAGTGTCAGAATCTGCTTACTCCACCCACCTCACTCTTACTGATACTATCAGAATATTCCAAATATGTATCTGTGTTTTTTCTTTGTTTTCCCACAAAAAGTCCTCTTTGATATGTAATTAGATAACTTAAGCATGCTTATAGTTAGCAAATGAAAGGTTGTGCTTTATAACACATAGAATACATGTAATACTAGAAATGTATTTAAAGTACATGGAGTGTAATTAATTAGTACATGGAGTGACTGACTTCCCCCAGCAGCATATAAAGACTACAAATACACTTTCCATTTGCAAACCATTAGCATAAATAGGTTATGTGGTTCCATGCAAATATGGTGACTCTAGAGACCGTACCTGTAGCATAATACGACATATACAATTTTTTTATAAATTTTTATTTGGGTTAGACATAAAAGGAGAGAAGTATTCTAATTACAGAGGCATTAAAAATAACAGCATATCATGTCCTAAATCCAAAATTATACCGTAGAGTGAAGACAGTATCAAATCTAACTTGCACATTAGCAATCCATAATAAAAATGATCAGTTAAGATTTTATGAGTAATGGTGAAGGAGCACTATATCGTTAGAAATGCTAATGTGTTTTCCTAATGCTTGAGTGTCCTAGTCACCGGTTTAGTGACCCCCACCCCACCTTTCTCCATGGCTGGTCACACCTCCTTGGCTGAGATCATTGAGATTAATAAACTCAGCCAATCCCCAGGTAAACGACACTAATGCACGCGGCCATCCACCTAATCTAAAAGAAATCATGATTCATCAAGCCGGGCAACTTTCTACCATTGCTCCATGGTCCAGTTTTAATGCTTACGTCTCCATTGAAGGCACTTTTGAAGGTGCACATGCGCAGCAAAACACAAGGCTGAACCAATCAGATGGTCTCTATGAGTCTTTATGAGACCATCTGATTGAAATAGCAGAGTTTTACTCAACTGTTTCATTGGAAGCATATATTGTGGCTTTCTGAGTGACAATCACAGTGTTTTACACTGCAGGGGCAAAACTACAAGGGCATGGCAACAAAAATACTTAATTGAGATGAAGTGGACTGGGTACCTATAATGTCCTTTTGAAGGAACACTCCAGACCCCTAAAGCATTTCCATTTCTATTGAGATCTGCACTTTTTACAAAACGAAAAAAGTGTGGATTATGTTTTTTCATTTTGCTAAAAGTGCAAATTTCAATAGAAATTTATAAAAATGTACACCCCCTTGGCTTTCAAGCAGACACCTGGTAATATTACTGCATGGTTTGCTTAGTTCAGTGGCGCTAAACTCAAGGTGCATTTACACGTCTTACCAAAACTTCTCATTGAGCTGCATTGGGTAGTCTGTGATTGGACAGTCACAGAAAGTCTGGGAGGAGTTAGAAGGGGAGGGTTTGCAAAGGCTGCAGACAAGAGAATGCAGCTTTTGCAAGTTGTTTTTAGATTTACCCTCAATGAAAAAAATGCAGGATTAAATGCATGCTACTTATAAATGCCAGTAATAAATAAATGTGGGGTTTAGCTACTAAAAAGCGATTTTGCACACAAACTCCAGTGCATGACAGCCTCATTTTTTTAAATATTAAACAACAGAAATAAATCAAGGTAGTCAAACAACATACACGGGTACATTATCCTAGACAGTTATTATAATCTTACCTAAGCAGTAGAGGGCTATCTAGGCCAGATAAACGACTGTGGAAATGTTATATTTGCAGATTTAAGAGTTAGTGAAAAGTAGGTTAAGTACACATGTCGTAATTCCATAGGTTAAGTACTGTAGGTTTATTCTTCGAGAGAGACTGCTGGATAAAATGGGTCTCAAGTTACTATGCTGAATTCAGCTGTTTAGGTAACACAGTGGCATTGATATGCAAAAGGAAGTGCAGTAATTCCAGGTAAACAATCGGGTTATGCAATCTATCGAGACACTCCACTCCACTAAGCTACTGCATCACTAAATTCAATAGTTAGTCCCTGCTGTACAGTATTGAGCTACGCACATCCTACAATTAACATAGATCACAAAGTGAGGTTCCTGTGTAGATTAGGTGATACAGGTGTGTGAGTGCTAGATGGGATGGCTGTTTGTCTAGTTTGAATAAAATGCTCAGGTTCAGTAGATGTACAAGGCCTGGTGCGAGCAGTGTAGCTAAATATGCTGAGCAGGACGCTAGACAGTGCCCCATTTATGAATAGACTGCAAGCTAGATGAATAAAGGCATATGGTCAACATGTGAAGCAAGAGTGAATATAAGCCACTGGAGTCTCGTAAGGGGGAGTCTACGCTACTCTCTGGGATCAGCTTTCATGAAACTGCTGGTGTATACACGCAGGGGAACCCACTGGATCATCTGGTCTTGGCTTCCCGTTGGTGAGTAATAGCTGCAGAGTCCCAACAGAAAGGGTGGTCTGGTAAACACCACTCCGCCAGCTGTAGGCTCTGCTTGAGCCTGCCACCTGTGCCCACGGTTTCCACTCGGAGCCAGTAACGGAGATCCTGGCTGGGATGTTCTGCCCAGGAGTGGGATCGTGGTTGGAGGGGTGTCCTCTGGGGGCTCAAAGCCCAGGAAGGCAGTCGTGGGGACCAGTCCCATATGCCGGGCCTGGAGGATTGGACAGCAGATATTCCATTGCCGTTTGCTGGTGAGACGTCCAAGTCCAGGATGAGAGCTTCGGTCAGCAGACAATATGGCATGTAAGGTTGTCCGCATTAATTAGGCAGAGCTTTGACCAGTGTAGGCCACGTGAACACCATTTTGTGGATTAAGCATGGGAACCCATTCACTTGGTAAGTTCAGCAGTGGTAGTCTGTGTGGCGTCAACTCCCTCCTGTGGGGACGTGGATAACCCCCACAAGTACAAAAAGGGGGAGAGTCGGGGCCCGTGAGGATTATCACAGTGCTGTTGTATGACACCAGGTATATGACCAAAGCAGCGGCAGTCTGTCCCTCTCCTTACGTCACCCTCATGGGGCATCAAAACTCCCGGGTCTTGGGGTCCACGGTAGTGCCAACAACCTCCTGCAGCTGTTAGGTAGCTTCAGTGGTTGGACTGTAGCAATGTGCCTGGTTTTCTATCCAGAAAGGTCAAAATCTGCAGGAGCCACTTCAGCATGAGACCAGACAGCATGGCGGCCAGGCCTAGCCCCCGTGATTTTAATTTTATTTGGGTTGTGGAATGTCTCTTTAACCAAATATAAACGAAAACAAAATCACTAGCCTGTTGCCTTAGGATCAGACAATATAACTTTTGATGAAACCATTTTAAAGGTCATTGATGATAAGGTGAAGTTCTGTTGGTGGAAACCCATCTTAATTTGCAAGACTTTCAGCATTTCAGGTCACAGTAAAGTCAAAGAGTTACTTAGTTCAGCCAGGGCGTGATTAATTCTATGCCACAAACCACTATGTTTACTGAACACAGATGGCATAGCAGTTGCAGAAGATGCCATTAACAGGAAAGCACTTTTATATTTTCAAATTCTGTTCCTGCTATAAAAAAAAAACTATTTGCTAAAGAATGTGGTTTCCTTTTTCTTCTCTAATACCATGTTCATCAGCCGCATGCCTATTCTTTATCAGACCTTTCTACTTCTACACCTACATAACAATGGCTCTTGTTCTGAAACCAAATGGGGAACACACAAAATAATATTTAGAACTAATAATATTCTCCAAGTTAGCCATGCTTCAATTTTGGCTACCTTAGATTTGAAATTCACTTTGAATTTCCAACAATTTCTCACTTTAGTGGATAGCCCTGAAATAGTTAGACATTTCCAGTTATCACAAATACAATGTTATTTTGTAACACTGCTACAGCCCCCATTGACCTGTGAATAGACCCCTTGAGTATCAAAGCACATTAAAATGCTGTCTACTGTAACACAGATCACTCTCAGTCAGACAATTTGGGGATGGGGGATATAAATACACAGCATGCATGACCAACATAACTAATCACACATGTAAATCAGATCTCAATACGAAATATATTTTCTCTAACAGAGTCCATATTTGTAATTCCAGCTTCTTTAAAACAAAACATGATCTTGTATCATAATGTAATTGAAAGGGACACTATAGTCACCAGAACAACTGCAGCTTATTTTTTCTGATAAGTATAATCAGCCCCTGCAGGCTTTTTGCAGTAAACACTGTTTTTTAGGAGAAAATGCAATGTTTACATTACAGTCGAGTAATGCCTCCCCTGTCTACTAGAGGTGCTAGGATTAGATGAGGACAAGAGGATGATAATGGGCTCAGGCTGCAGTCTGGCACCACTGGTCTAGTGTAGAACACGCTCTCTGGAGGCTGTAATAGTGCTCACAAAAATCAACAAACAGGAAGCAGTTCCATTTTTTGGGGCCCCTTACACAGCTCAATGTCTGGGTCCCCAGGGCCTGACCCTGAGTATGCCGACATGTCCACCTACATGGCCCACTCATGAGTTCACTCACAGGGAGTGGAGTGTATGTGTGTAGGGGTTGTGTTGTGTGTTATTGTAGAGGATGTAATGTGTGTGTTCTTATGGAATGTAGTGTATAGGGATGCCAATTTGTGTAAAGGATGTAGTGTGTGTATAGGGGATGCAGTGTGTGTTTGTGTGTAAGGAATGCATTGTGTGTGTGTGTGTGTGTGTGTGTTTGTGTGTAAGGGATGCATTGTGTGAATCTGTGTTTGTCTGTGTAAGGAATGCAAGGTGTGTTTCTGTGTATTTATTGTAATGCAGTGTATGTGTCTGTAAGGGGTGCATTGAGTGTGTATAAGAGATTCATTTTGTTTCTCTCTGTGTGTGTGTGTAAGAGAAGCAGTGTGTGTGTGTGTGTGTGTGTGTGTGTGTGTGTGTGTGTGTGTGTGTGTAATGGATGCATTGTGTGTTTTTGTATGTAAGTGTAGGATGCATTGTATGTTTCGGTGTGTCTGTGTGTGAGTAGGGATGCATTGTGTGTCTCTGTGTATGTGTAAGGATGCATTGTGTATTTGTATAGTGTGAAAGAATTGGTATGTGGGGTAGGATAGGGGCTATATTTATTTTGTTAATATACTTTTTTTGTATATATTTTTTTCTTTAAGTTTTGTGTCTTACACCCCCCTTTAGTTTATCTCTTAAAAGCCCCTTGTGTGTCTCTTACCCCCCTCTCCTACATCCTCCCAACCCCCTTGTGTGTCTTACTCCCCCAATACCCCTTGTGTCTTACTCTTCCCAGCTCCTTTGTGTGTCTCTTTTCCCCCCAGGCTCCTCTGTGTGTCTCCCTCACAGGTGACTCTGTGTGTCTCTCTCCTGAGCCCCTCTGCATGTCTCTATCTCCCTTACAAGCCCTTCTGTGCTTCTCTCTTACCCCTTCCTCAGCCTCTCTGTTTGTCTTACTCTTCCCGTCCCTTAAAGGTCTCCCCTCCTGCCCCTTAGTGCTCTCTCCTCCCCTCCCCTCCCTTAGTGTTCCTCTCCCCTCCCAGTCCCTTAGTGGTCCTCCCTCTCCCCCCACCTTAGTGTTTATCCCCTACCCCACCCCCCTCTTAGTGGTTCTGTCTCTACCCCAACTCCTTAGAGGTCCTCTCTTCTCCTCCTCCCCTGCCCCTCTTAGTGGTTCTACCCCCCCTCTTAGTGGCCCTACTTCTCCCCCACCCCCTTAGTGTTCCTCTCCCTATCCCCCCCCACTTTAGTGGTCCACCCCCTAGTGGTCCCCCCTACTACCCTTTTTTGTGGTCCTCCTCTTCCTTACCCCCTTGTGGCTCCTACCTATCTTTGTAGTGTGGCCGGACGGCGCGGGCGGCGGACCGCGGTACAGGAGCTTCTGTTTCCTGTACCCAGCTGGACTGACAGGAAGTGCTCTTTCAGTAAGCACTTCCTGTCATTCTGGCTGGGTACAGGAAACAGATGCTCCTGTACCGCGGTCTACCGCCCGGCCACGCTTACAATGAGTGATTGGTCATTCAAATCTTGCGCCCCCGTGCCGGTGCCCCCTAGGCGTCTGCCTAAGTCGCCTATAGGACGCGTCAGCCCTGGGTGTCACCCTCGCCGTGACGCACACCCTGGTGTGGTCTGCACCCCCTCCACTCCCCTTGTGACTCCACTGATTCTGAACTTACCTCACTTGGCATTGGTGTCATAAAACCTGTGCCAATCAAGAGAGCCAAGTTATTGTTTTTGTTTTGTCTTACTGCTGTAAAGTAGCTAAGTCGCTTTTTCAGAACAAATGTTTTATAAATTGTTTGTTTAACTCATCAGTTTTTTGTTTGTTTATTTTAAAATTAAAGGGCTTTTTTCTCACTTGCATTGGATTTTGCTTAAAATAGAAAACCTGGCAAAGTTCTGAAGACTGACCGGTTTTCTGTCTGGCTCACAGTTTCCAAATTCTACACAGATAATCCTTTTTGTTCATGGAATATTTCACAACGAGAGGACAAAACGTAATGTTTCTGTCTTAACAGAGGATGTTAGAAAAACTGCCTAGCTAGAAATATTTCTGGACTCACACTTCATATAAATAAGCATCGGCACAGACAGAATGATTATGGCACATGATCAGAACCAAACTGAAATGGATAAAAAAAAGTTTCCAAATAAAATAGCACACCTGGGACATTTCACACTTGACCAATGGCAGATTTATTATGAGGTACACTCCAATACTACAATTTATGATACTTCCAAAGAGGAAACTTTGCAAGGTCCTTCCCAATCTGCTACTTTGGAGTAATCAGAGCTAAATGGATTAGGCACCACTTCTGCAAGTCAGTGAACATATAGGAGAAGATGATCTTAAACAGTTCTTCATTAAATTCCAATTCTGCATAAAAAAAATGTCAAAACTCAACATTCGAAAATCACAGCAGAAGAGAAATTCTTGTTTCTGCAAAGGTTTCTAAAGAAAAAACTAGTGATCTATATCCTGATTCATCCATGGTGCCTACAGAATGCACACATATTTATTTAAGGAATTTATTTGTTTGATTTATCTTTTTTCTCTTCTTCTAATCAGGGCCGGTGCACCCTAGGCAAGACCGGCTACTGGCCCCTCCACTCACCCAAAACTAATATTGCCAACCTTTTGTGTCTCTTTCTTCCTCTAGACCCTTTGTGTGTCTCTTTTTCCCCTTCCCCACCACCTCTGTGTTTCAATCCCCCACAGCACCACTATGGGTCTCTTTCTCCCCACAGCCCCTCTGTGTGATTCTTTGTACCACCAAACATACTTTGGGGATATATATACCACTAAGGAGTTGGTGTATATAAATCCCCAAAACACTAATCTAGATTGTTATTTATTAGGTATCTCTAGCTTACAAAATGCTTTGTTTGGGTGTTTTATAGTAGATTCTCTAACATGCTAATTTCCTACTGTCATGTACATGTGATTTTATTGCTTTCTAATCAGTATGGATTAAAGCATACTGCTTTTTCTACAGAGCTGTTAGGATTAAAGGACCACTCTAGGCACCCAGACCACTTTAGCTTAATGAAGTGGTCTGGGTGCCAGGTCCAGCTAGGGTTAACCCATTGTTTTATAAACATAGCAGTTTCAGAGAAACTGCTATGTTTATGAATGGGTTAAGCCTTCCCCCAAAGCCTCTAGCGGCTGTCTCATTGACAGCCACTAGAGGCGCTTGCGTGCTTCTCACTGTGATTTTCACCCTCAGGGCACTATAGTGCCAGGAAAACGAGTATGTTTTCCTGGCACTATAGTGGTCCTTTAACTTTAGTAGTGAGTTCAAAGCTAAACTTCATCTGGTCTGCTTCTATACAGCTCACTGTCTGACAAAAATGGTTGCATCCAAATACTAAGATCCAGCACAAGGAAGAAAAGATAATAAGTATAAATAAATGCAAGCAACTAATTAATAATATACAGATTGCATTAGAAAAGAAAAAGGAAAAAATTGACAGGGCCGTTTTAATTTTGGGGCAAAAGGGGCTACTCTCTCTCTCAAAAAACCTTCCCTTAGTTGATCTCCTGAGCTGTGTCCACTTTAAAGTGTCATGAGAAAAATTTAGTTCATACATTATGTTAGCCAAATTGATACAAAATGTATAGATTTAAAGGACCACTCTAGGCACCCAGACCACTTCAGCTTAATGAAGTGGTCTGGGTGCCAGGTCCAGCTAGGGTTAACCCATTTTTTCATAATTATAGCAGTTTCAAAGAAACTGCTATAATTATGAATGGGTTAAGCCTTCCCCCTAATCCTCTAGTGGCTGTCTCATTGACAGCCACTAGAGGCGCTTGCGTGCTTCTCACTGTGAAAATCACAGTGAGAGCACGCCAGCGTCCATAGGAAAGCATTGTAAATGCTTTCCTATCGAGCTGAATGCGCGCGCAGCTCTTGCTGCGCGTCGCGGCGGGGATCCGGAGGAGGAGAGGGGCAGAGAGCTCCCCAGCGCTGGAAAAAGGTAAGTTTTACCCCTTTCCCCTTTCCAGAGCCGGGCGGGAGGGGGTCCCTGAGGGTGGGGGCACCCTCAGGGCACTATAGTGCCAGGAAAACGAGTATGTTTTCCTGGCACTATAGTGGTCCTTTAACAAAAATAAATAAAAGAGAGACTCCACCCACACCTGCCAATCATTTCTCTGCACCCACTTCTATGCTGACGGCATGAAGGCAATTGGCAAGATTGATTGACAGCTCTAAGTGATTGCAAGGCAGGAGAACCCTCCTCCAGGCAGAAGAAACCTCTATGCATATACAGAAATCTTGGTTGGTTTTTGCTACTTCTCTCCGCAAAAACCCACCTTTCCTCCCCAGATCTATTTTGTACTGGCAAAGTATAAAATACAAATGTATTGACTTGCCTGGTGTTGCTGGTGACACTCCTTTAGACCACAGGCTATAGGAGATTTGCCAGTATAATTAGACGTAGCAAATGAGAAATTGTGCATTACGGCTTTGCCTGCACGCACACATAAAAAAAAGGACCTGAAGCATTGCTGTTATAACAGGCAGGCAGGCTTATAACTAGATCTGAGTGACAGACACTGTAGACATTTCAACCCTGCAATGTAAACCATTCTGCAGGCTGCAGGCTGCAGGCAGTGGTGCTGGTGAAATTTTAAGATGGTGGAGCTCCAGACTTCTACCCCTAATAATTGTATAAAGTATCTCCTCAGTGTCCCCCATGAGGCGGATGGCTGGGGGACAATGGAGGCGGAGAGGGAACTGTAATATTCGTGCTCTTCCAGCATGGCTCCCTTGCGTGCCCTGAGGTGATGCCAGGAGCCGAGTTATGACGTCACTCCGACTCCAGCATCACTAATCAGAGCACAAGGGAGCAGTGCTTGAAGAGAACATAGATTACACAAGCACCACACTGGACACCAGGATAAAGGACCCACTCCAGCTCTCAAAAAGGTAGGGAGGCCTTGTGAATAAACTGAGATAAAAATGTAATTTAATAATTTGTGAGTGTGTGTGTGAGAGAATGTATATGTGTCTGTCAGTGAGTGTATGTCTGTCAGTAAATGTGTCTCATTGTGTGTGTCTGTCAGTGAGTGTCAAAATGAATGTGTCTGTTAGTGAGTGTGTGTGTGTTTATCAGTGAATGTGTGTGTAAGTGTGTCTGTCAGTGTGTGTCAAATCAGTAGAGTGTGTCAGTGAATTTGTGTGTGTCAGTTTCCCCATTGTGTAAATGTGTGTCCTCAGTGTGTAATCGTATGTGTGTGAGTGTCAGTGAGTGTATCCTCTGTGTGTAAGTGTCTGTGTCAGTTTCCTCTGTGGGTAAATGTGTGTCAGTGTCCTCTGTGTTTAAATGTGTGTGTTTTGTTAGTGTCCATTGTGTGTAAATGTGCTTGTGGCATGGGCCAGGAGCTTCTGCTACTGTGCTCTCCCTGTGCTGCTCACAAGATGACTTCTTGCTTCTCTCTCCTGTGGGCACTGAAAACCCACCATCCTGGTGCTCAATTAGTCAATGATGGCAATAGCATGCCTCCACTCATGGGAAGCTGCCCCTACTGACCGAATGACAATTCAAATGAAATTATGGAAATTCCTTCTTAAAGGATCACTATAGGGTCAGGAACACAAACATGTATTCCTGACCCTATAGTGTTAACACCACCATCTAGCCCCCCTGGGCCCCTCATGCCTCCATAAATATAGCAAAATCTTCAAGCCAGAAACTTTAACTCTGCGTGCTGTTTGCCTAAAAAAAAAAACAAGCAGTCTGCTGACATCATCAGAAGTGGTAGCCTGATCCAATCACAATGCTTCCCCATAAGATTGGCTGAGACTGACAAGGAGATAGATCAGGGGCAGAGCCAGCATGATTCAAACACAGCCCTGGCCAATCAGCATCTCCTTATAGAGATGAATTGAATCAATGAATCTCTATGAAGAAAGTTCAGTGTCTGCATGCAGAGAGAGGAGACACTAAATGTTTGGTTGCATTTTAGGAAGCCATGACCCAGGAAGGATCTCTAACAGCCATCTGAGGAGTGGCCAATGAAGTTATCACTAGGCTGTAATGTAAACACTGCATTTTTTCTGAAAAGACAGTGTTTACAGAAAAAAGCCTGAAGGTAATGATTCTACTCACCAGAGCAGATTCAATAAGCTTTAGTTGTTCTGGTGACTATAGTTTCCCTTTAAAGGACACTAGGCATGTGCAAAACCTGCTCAAATCAACCTCATTTTTTTACCATGCTTAGATGTTCTCAAGTAATCTTCTCCAAACAGCTACCAATGAGAGGTAACATAATTAAAGAGACCCCAGCACAGTCCCGCAGATAAGATAGCGTAGTTAACACTGTGAAGGTATTGTCATATTAGGCTCAGCCAAACTTAATTCACTGTAAGAGATACTTCACTGCTGCAACGGTAAAATTTTTGCCTATATGTTTTTGAGCAACCAGTGATTCAGTCTCACATAAGCACTATACCTGTAAATCCTGTCTGTTTATATATTATTCTGTTATCTTACTTTAAAAAAAAAAAAAGAGGCTGCCTTCCATAGGAGACAAAAAAAAAGTTCATGTTCTGTATTGTATGCTTGTAACCTTTCATAACCTAGATTCTCTCATAGAAATATCTTTTTCATTATGGCTGTTCACCATTGCACTTTCAAAATAAAAATAAAAAGATTGTCAAAAAAAAATTAAAATAAAGAATTAAAGATACACTTCATTTTCCCCCCATATTTTTTATGACTTACTACTATTCCCACCAGAAAAAAAAGAATCTTAGTATTTCTAAACTACTGCAAATACATTTTAAAGTCTGTATGTTTGGGTTGGGTGATCCATCCTGATCTAGGTTCACTAGAGCCACAATTAGTTCGGGTTTCTTTAGTCCCGCTGGGTCTTGTCCCTTCTCAGCATTTAGTTCTTGTAGGGTGGCTACAGTTCATTGCCTTTAGTTTTCTGCCATCTTTGTCGCTGTTGGCTTTCCGCTGGAATTCCTTGCTGGACTTGTTTTGTAGGGCGGATCCCGCTTCTGACACCAGTGTCACGGGTTTGCTAGTGTGTTGCTGTTATTCCTTCAATCCTCCACTAGTCCTAATTCCAGATGTGCTGAATATGGTGATAATGCTAACGTTGTGTAGAGATTCCCCAATATAATAGGCGCAAACAGTCGTATTGGGTAGAAGAAACAATCTTTGAGCTTTATTAGGCCACACTCTGCTTTTTATCTTGTGCCCCTAGAATGGGGTTTCTAAGACAAAATCACAGGGGTTTCCTTCCCACAAGTCATTGTGTTTGAGCTCCAATTAAGATACCTCCAATTATCTTCAAATAGGAAAACTTACGTACAATTTTTACATATCACAAAAATACATGAAAACAGTACAGGAACCCCACAAAAATATTCCTGAATAGCCCCAAACTGAGCGCACAACATATCCAGAAAGTGCTCAGATCGTTTCGATTGAACGAGAGTTAGGTTCGAACAAAGTTTTGACCAGCCGGCCATGAGGTGGTAGCCCAAAACAGTTCCAGAGAATTGATCAGGCTGGCCGGTAGCCGTTCTTCTAGCTGGTCAGGAAGTCAAACGGGCAGGGGTACAAGTTTCAGCGGGATTCGCAAGCTTGCATAGCTGACTCAGAGATCCATGCCGTCGATGACCATGTACAGCTGCCCAGGTTCGGGAGACAAGATGGCTGCCAGTCCTGATAGCATATGTGTTCGTATATGCGAATGGCGACCACCCAGGGAAGCACTTGAGGTAATTGCTTGTTTTTGGTTAACAGCCAGGG
The DNA here is from genome assembly GCA_933207985.1 of Pelobates cultripes. Taxonomy (NCBI): domain Eukaryota; kingdom Metazoa; phylum Chordata; class Amphibia; order Anura; family Pelobatidae; genus Pelobates; species Pelobates cultripes. The sequence goes on from OW240915.1 coordinate 28,035,938, forward strand.
ATGGTCAGTGATTACGAAGTGTTAACCAGGGGGACTACACATAGTCTGTTCGGTAACCAAACAGAAGGGAACAGATAGCCGGACACAAGGGAACAATTATTTGGTAGTGATTCCATTCAAATGCAGGGGGATATCAGATGAAACCAAATAGAAATAAGGGAACACATACAAGGAGTCCCATCTCCAAGTGACAAACATGCAGACTTTAAAATGTATGGCTAACTCGTCAACCCGTGACAATGTTCAACTAATGTTTACCAGCATCCTGAGCATATTTATACGCCTTATAAAAGAGCACAAAAATTACATTAAGATGAAGTGGTTTTGGTGCTATGCCATTATGTTACTCTCACACAATGAAATAGGATGTCTTTGTCTTTCAGGATATTTGCTAGAGGTCACCAACAAAATTTAACCCAATATATCCCAAATACATTTAGCCGTGTGGGTTTATCATGACATGTATACCTTAATGCACCTATGAGTATCGAGGGTACTTGTCCGTGCTCACATTGGGATTCTGGCCAGAAATCATTCAGCAGCTGCTGTTTCCTGTTATTTATGGCTCCAGATGCTATTCTATTCTCCCCAGCAAGTGAAAGGGAAGTGATGGAATAGTGATAGGGGAGAACACGATAATGTTCGTTACTGTGTTAAAGGGATACTCCAACGTCTATGGCCACTTCTGCTTTTTGAAGTGCTCATGGAGGAAGGAATCTGGCTGTGCGGAGTTCCTGCTTGAAATATTGCACATACAGAGTTATTTGCACGCCATCTCCCTCCCACACGCTCTCCCCCACCACTTGCCGGCTCAGAGCATGCGCATGTGCTCTGAGATGGCTTGAAGGAACTCTCTAGTTTCAGAATGCAAAGATGTATTCCTAACACTAAAGTGTCCCTATGCCCCCGCTGTACCACCCAGCCCACACCTTCCCCCATCAATGTAAAGGGTTAAAATAATGGAATCCATCCAACTTGTGACTATTCATACATTACATATTAACCTTTATTTTGCTTCTGTGCAGACTATGCAGAGACCTTCCCTAGTATGTAAAAACATAATAACTATTTGAGAGATTAGGCACTTAAGTTAACTCTTTGGAAATTATGAAAAAAACAACATATATAATTAGTTATTTATTTTAGCCTTCAGAGGAAAATCATACATGTATGGTGCAGAATGAATATCCTGTGATAAGAAAAGGCTTAATTTGTTTTGCATTCATTGTTGAAGGAGTCGATTATCTTCCTGGGATCACCGAGCTGTTGTGTTGGTGGTTGGTTGTGGGAGATAGTACATAAGTACAGTATTTCTTATCTCGGAGTGTACTTGTTTCTAGCATATTATATGTATGTTGCAGGTCGTGTTTCCGATCTTCAAATAAACATCCTCATCTTCCCACAGTCTGAGTTTTTGGTTTCTTGTGGTCACTAGGTAATTTCCTGTCACTGTGCAGTGATAATACACAGAAGTGGACAGGCAAATGGTCATGACAGGCAGCTCTGTTTCATCAATAGCAAGCATGCCCACTTTTAACACTTTTTATTCGAACAGACCACTTTGGTAAATCTCCCCCTAGGTATCATCTAGTAAACAGAGTGAAATCTGGAGGTTTAAGAGTAATCCATGTATTTACAGTGTATCTCCCAAAAGCAGTAGGACATCACCAAATATTCTAATTTCAATGGACTTAGACGTCAGTATAGTTTTTTTAAAAAGAGTGCTGACGTAAATGCACGTCAGGCCAAACTTGGAGTGGGAATCCCTCAATACAGACAGATACTGTTATTGTGTGAATTTTTAACTTTCTGCGCTACGGATATCAGAAAAATCCTTCTTTATGCTTACAGAACCGTACAATAAAACAGATTTAAATGTATATCATTATCTATAGGCATACATGACTCGGCCTCCTTATATCTCCCCTACAATTGGAATGAAATCATCTGTCTTGTGCTTTGAGTCAAATTACTACTAAAAAGTACTGTCTGGCCTGACTCATGCTATCCTTACTCATTATTAGCTGCACTATATGTTTCAGCTTGAACCTTTCAGCTTCTTGTAAAGCGCATTCTTGCTTCCTTGGCTGGAGTTTCACCAGGATATTTTGCTTTAGAATCTGGCCAAGGATCTAAAATAGTGAGGAGATGTAACAGTCGGGTTGTCGACTATGAAACAGGAAGCTATTTCAATACCCTGAGTAACATAAAACAAGTCACACTGTATCCGAGTGTCCCCAGGAAACAAGATCTTCTGATAACTGAGAATTATTATAACCAATCGTATAGCATTTACATACAGTGTTAACCACTATATAGTCATTTTACAGACTTATTGCTGTGATAAACATGACTCAAAAAGTAAAGTTGCAAAACTGTGAAGTGATGCAGAATATGCGGTTGCTATAAAAATCATAAGGATAATAAGGATAATCTTATGTTTGATCGGTGTTTATACACAGATAGGACTAATATGCACTGTGTTTTCCAATACATTATCTACATGTTCAGTGAGAGAACATAAAAAGTGCTTCCCTGTCTATGCTACCGGAAGGAAATCAATGAATAACTAATGGGAAATGTCTGTGATTAGCTAACTGATTTCGATACTGCGGGTTTCAATCCTGTATACTACGGAGCAGCCCTTTTCATATGCTGTACATCAGCATTTGACAGTTAAAGGTTTCTAGGACACCCTTATGAATTCGGCAAACCTAGATAAAGTTGAATTTTGTATATTTTTGATATGTCTGTATGGAAAAAATAATAGAATATCCCCTTAGTAGACCAAATTCAAAATACTAATTTACTCTGTTAATTCTTCTTTTTTTTTTTTAGCTGGACTTATTTCCTGTCACTCGAGAGTAGAATAATGTTTAGTTATAAGTCTATATGTGAGTGCCAGCAAGTGGAAAAAGTTATGACGTGTCTCCTCAATATTGCTACATGCTCTGACTGAATCATTTTAGGAAATTCCCAGGATGTGATGTATTGCCCTAAGCAGCTCAGAGCATTTTAATAAAAGGAACACTCCAAACATACCCCCCAACATTGGCGTCCCAAGAGGCGGGACTCTGGTGGGAGGGGAGTAAAAGTGGCGGACCAGTAACACAATTATGTCACAGGTTCTGCCGAAAATGGCACACCCATCTGGAATGGTGGTAGGTTTGCCCAACTAACTAGCAGGTCAGCTGGGCATGAATGCATGCCAGGCTATCTGCCAATCAACCAGGCCAGCTTATAGAGGGCACTGTTTCTGTGCTATCTGCAGGATCCTAGTGCTGTGTGAGAGTGTTTAATGATGCACTTGCGGGGACACCAGGGAACAAAGTCGGGCGGTGGTACAGGAACCACAAGTTGAGATAATCCAATCACTGTAACCACTACAGAGGGCTCTGGCGGATATAGCTAGAGGAGTGCCCTGGCACACCAACATTGTAAATAGACCATTTAGTAACAGTTTTACCAGGTTCGGTATCACAGTTCCTCTCTGCAAACTTGAATTATTGCGCTAAGGCCGGGGGTGCAGAGATTACACTCTCAGTCACTGTACTTCAGGGCTTAGTTCAGGAATGCTAAATGAAGTTCCAATGAACGAATTACTGTCTCTCTTACCGGTAGAGAGGATGTGTGGAATGGTGCCCATTGAACCCCTGCAAAGATTCCTTACATTGACGGGGGCACCAGGGCATACCGGACACCAAAACTCATACTGGTGTGTTCCTTTAAACAGAGTGTTTCAAGGGCAACCTATGTGTCAAATTGCTCTTCGGTGTAACTGAAGCAACTGTAGGTTTTTCCAACTCAGTTGTCATTTAACAACAATTCATGGTTTAGTGATATCCTGTTTATACAGAACTAGTTGGTACCACCTACATATTGTGGGTAGGATTGTTATTACACGTTTCTCTTTTATAAAATTATTAAACAATTATTTAAAAACATAAAATCCATCTGATTTTTAAACACAATAACTGCATTTGTTTAAAAAAAAGAAATCCACAAGGATAAATGTGCAGTAAATGAGAAAGTGACTCTAAAGACATCTCATGCACCTTTATGATGGCTCTGTGTGGTAGAACAGAAACCCAGACTGAAAATGAGGTTCTCCGCAGCGGTGACACAGCACGGAAACCACAATCTGACTTTTTCAGAAGGCTTATATAGGAAATACATAATGCATTCATCTTTAGTGTTACCTTGTGTGAGCAAGGTACTTGTCATTTCTTCCCTAAATTAATATTTACTGACTAGTATTTTTTTTTCTCATTGTATATTTCTCCATAAAATATTTGGAGCCTAATAAATAAATTTAATTATAATTGGTGTTAAAGGACTACAGACCCTTCTTACAATGTGTACACATTCCCCCCCCGTCCCCCCCAATTGCCCTGTAAAAATGTAACTAGGTTATTTACTAAAGAATAGTTCGGAATTCAAAGTGATTCTCAGATTTCAGACCAAAATAGCCAAAGTAAAAACAGGACTGAGTTGGAGAATTTTTGCAATTTGGCTATTTTTACCCAATGTTTTCAATAAAATTTTAATTCATTTTGGAAAAAAAGACAACAGGTTTCACAAACATTAAAGGATCACTATAGTGTCAGGAAAACAAAGCGGTTTTCCTGACACTATAGTGCCCCTTCAGCAGCTTACCTTGGCGCTAGTGACCTCTCCTCCTCCGCCTACGTCAGCGGAGCCGTCCGACATCAGCGAAGCCGAATGCACATGCGCAGCAAGTACCTCGCGCACATTCAAAGTGTCCATAGGAAAGCATTTCTTAATGCTTTCCTATGGACACTCTGCGCTATGGAGGCATAATATGCCTCCAGCGTCGCAGATGCGCCTTTAGTGGCTGTCCGGAAGACAGCCACTAGAGGCTGGCTTAACCCCAAATGTAAACTGAAACTGCTATGTTTGCATCTGAAGGGTTAAAACCTGGGGGACCTGGCACTCAGACCACTTCATTGAGCTGACGTGGTCTGGGTGACTATAGGGTCCCTTTAAATATATAATAAGACCCAATTGTTTTCCTACCAGCCCCACACAAGAGTATTGTCAGAAAAACATCCTCTCATATGTGTACAGAGATAATGTAATTTCGGAATTGGTTCATTTAATTACTATTATCCTCAATCTCTTGCTCTGCTCACATTGCGCTCTTTAATAAATGATCTCTTAGGAATTAAAGGGACATGCATCACTTAACATTTTTTTTAAACCAGCAAGCAAACACTTTTAACAAATATACAAACCAAAATAAAGCAAGAAAATGTTTGAAAGGTATGTATGTTTATAAACTTACCATAAACTTTGTCAGCTGGCATCATTTGGCACACCTCTCAGCTAGACTAGTCTCAGCCTCCCCATTCCCATCTCCCCGTTTTACCCACCTTCCAAGAAATCTTCCAACCGTACATGTGTAAATCTGTCAGGTATTTCCAATGCACTCTTCCAACATTCCTAGGGATAGGACAATGATTGGTTAGATCAGTCCTCCCCCTCCCCCCCTTCATTCCCCCCCCTCCTAGTGTGTGTAAAAAGCAGAGTGAAGCAATTGCCTTATGAAAAACTAAAACTTGTGAATGACACAGTTGTCTCAAAGTGATGCATGCTTTTAAGAATGTGCTGGAGTATTGCTTTTAGTGAAAAGGTCTAAATCAGACAAAAAAAGGTGATTCATTACCTCACAATTTGATAAAATTATTAAATATTTTGAGCATTCTGTTAAAGGGTCACTATCGGCACCCAGACCACTTTATCTCATTGAAAGGGTCTGGGTGCACTGTCCCTATCTCCCCTTAGTCCTGCAATGTAAAACATTGCGGTTTTAATGTTTACATTGCTTCTAGCGGCTATCTACCAGCTCTGCATGAAGACAACCAGCGTTTAGGAAAACCCCATAGGAAAGCATTGAACCCCTGCAAAGGGTTTGTTGTTTGACTGAGTCCTGGCAAAGTTTGCCTGCTGCTATCTGAGGAACATAGGAGGTATAACAGAATGTAATATCAGAATGTAACAATGCCACTTTAATCTAACCATTAGTGATAGACTCTAATCTAGTCTAGTTCACTGCAACCCATTGCACCAAGGGTTCCAAGAAATAATGATATCTTCATTGCCTCCGAATTATGCAAAACACAGCAACCAGACTAAATAACCTTCTCCTTTCATGTCACAGAGCACCTGTTCCCCTTTCTCTTCGCTGACTATGGCAAACTATTTTAAGATAATCTCTAAACATTTAGGGTCAATACCACCTGAAATAGCACTGTCAGACTACATAATACCTCGCATACGTCCGGGAGAAAGTCAATTTTTTTTTATTTTTAAAGCAATTTGGCTATTTTTACCCAATATTTTCAATAAAATTGCTCACACAATCATAGTCCACTACACTTTTATATCTTGCCCTTACACTTAAAATCTATTGATCCATTTGGCCAGAGAAATCCCATTAAAACTTTCAGGAATAAGGCTCAGGATGTGAGCTCACGGACTGTGCGTCTGTCAGGAATTAATAGATTGAGATTCCTCTTTCATACACTTTATTTATAATTGATCTAGCCAATATCGCAATACACGTAAGACAGTTGAGTTTCACATGGAAACTATAATAATGACCATTTTTATTGTCTATTATCTGTGGATTTTTCATAGCGACAGTTAGTGGTTTTTTAAAATCCATTTATTTAATAACCTCATTCATGTACTATGCAAAAAGGCCCAAGAGCTTACAATCATGTTCACCAGTCATTGAAAAACCCATGTACAGTCGATGTGCGCGTACAGGAATACGCACAGGGACATCGTGATTTCAGCCGTCTCTTGTAGTAGTCCGTGGACAGTCTATTTTTGTATTCTTACAAATTTAGTGACAAAGCTAAGAGACAGGTCCTGGTACACGAGGTCGAGGAAGAAGATGGCAGTCAATGCCAAAATCCACTCTCCCAATCTAACTTTGGTCTCGAGATTAATTTACACTATTTTTGCACGTTTACATTTAAAAGGCAACAGTGTTCTGAAAGTGAAGTGTGGAGAGGTTTAGGGGACTATTCTCAATAAATGATGGTTTAAAACAGTTTTTATTGCATAGTCACAGCTTTTTCTTTATTTAACTTGACATATTGAGTGTATTACATGTATTACTGATTATACAGGACTGTTATACTCTATAGGAGACATGACATCTCCCTGTACAGTAAGCCCAGTCTCAGTGAGCCCAGCTAGGAGCACAGCTGGAGACCATTTCCCTGACCCTCGCCCCTCAATAAGCAAAGTTCCCACCCACTCGTCCAGCCTCTCCCGCCTGACGTCACGGGCCTGGAATTCGCTTCCCGTGCTGAGAGAGACAGGGCAGTTAGGAGGGGGGCGCGCGCGCGCGCGCTCGCTCGCTCAAGACAGCTGAGGGAAAGGAAGGCTGAGTGAGTGAGGAGGGCGCGCGCGTGTGTGTCGAGGAGTCACGTGTCCGCCTGCCCGTGCGCGCGCTGCCTGGCTGGCTGCTTCTCGCGCAGACCGTTAGCCTCTCATTCCGGCTCCGGCTGTCTGAGGGACCGGAGGGCCAGAGCTCCATTCTCCGCAGGACGGACTGACTGGCAGGCCGGACACACGCCACACAGACACCGCTGTGAGCTCTGAGTGGAGCTGTCGGGGGGCGGTGGAGTCGCCATTGCTAAGGTGAGCGCTATGATCCCAGGATTCTTCTACTCTCATGTGTTTTGGTGTCCTTTACCCAGCATGCCCGGGGGGGGGGGGGTACTGGGGTCTGGGGTGGCTGTTATGGCTGTTTGCTCACTCAGGTGCTGGCCGTGTTACTGCTCAAGCCTGGCCATTTGGATCTCTGCTCATTGTGGACTACAATGCCCATCATCCTCAGCCATGCCCTGGGACTCGCTGGAGGATGGTGAGGTTCCAGATTTTATGGCCAGCTGTTGGCACTCCCACATTACCCACAATGCTTGGCAAGAATAACTTTCATCCATGTTCTTGTCAACTTTAATACCCAACTCGTCTGGATGAGGATCATAGGCATCAGAGTGCTCAGTAACCAGTATGGGGAGTTGGCCATCACTGCTCTGATGCATTATCACATGTGTTTTTGTTACAGGGAGGAAAGCATCATGGGATTTGTAGTCCTGCAGCTGCTCGTGAAGGGGGTCCTACCTTGAGTTATTCTCTTTTATAGCAGTAACAACCTTTATTGTCAGGGCTCTGGTATTTAAAAGGTTACAGACTGCATGGCCTGTTTGGCCTTTTTACATGGAAAGAAGGTCATCTGGGCCCTTCCCATGGTTCCCTGCTAGGGCTTATACCAGATTTTATATCATGGGGTACATCCACCGCCCAGGGGTCAGTACTGAGTGTGCCCTGTGTGTGTACACATTTATCATATAATGTGTATCCCTTTGTATTATCACCCTGTTACAGTAGGGAGTATCCCTGCAGGAATTTGCAGTGGGAGGGAGGCTGCACACTTCCTGGGAGTGGTAAAAGAAGGGAGGGGGGGTTGCCAGTTTAGCAGGGCCTTGGGTAATGTTTATTTTTAACATGGAATCACTACCCAAAAAAACACACACGTTTATTGCCTGTGATAAGTACTACTGGCCAGACTCCTTATATTACATTTAATTACACTGTGGCTTTGATTTCCTTTTTTTTTTTTCTTCTCATAATTCTTTTGAGTGTTTTAGGCAACAACAGATGTGCACGCTTTGAAGTTTGTGCCATCCCGTCTCTACCCAGATTTGACTTGGGCTTTTAGTGTAATGATTTTTTATGTTTGCACGTTATAAGTTGTCTGCACACTTATTAGTAGTATTTACAATGCACCAACAAATTCACAAGGTTACTATATATAATAATTTTTTTTCTTACTGTAACAGTCATTATCCGTATCTTTAATTATTGCTTACATTGATTTCGTAACCTAAAAAGGCTTTCTCCCATTTATGTTATTGATATTTGCCAGCTTGCTATTGGTTAGCTCCCAGGCCTGTGCTTACGAAGCTGATGTGTCAGCACATGCCTGCAGTTTTTTCGTCCCTCAGGGTTTATTTTTCTTCGTTCTTTGTTATCTGCAAGAAAGATTGAACTTTTTGAAGCAAGTGAGACACTTAAATGCCAGTTTGAGTCTATCTACTTTCTGTTTTAGTTTAGCTGTGCTGACATAAGTTTTATTTCCACTTTTTCTAATTGCTCTTCTAGTATCATGATTATCAGGGCTGACACATCTTAATGTAGTGGTTCTGGTGCACATATGCTGTCACTTTTCTTTGGAAATGCAAACCATTTTAGAAAAACTACAATGTTTACATTTTGTGTAAAGCGGTCAGATAGCAGCTTGAGGCACTTCCTCCTTATGTCCTTCAATTTCCAAAGTTTTTACATTCAACTGTGTTTTCTGAGAGAAGCATTAAACTCAGTGCTTCTCTGTGACCACAACATTTCTGGTACTCTATTTTTAATCATTTTTTGTTAATGTAGTAAGGAACACATCTAGCTTTAAGTCACAGAAAAGAAAGCACTTGACCAGTTCAGAAGTGTTGTGACAAATGTTTCGAGGTCAAAACTTGTTCATCAATTGTGGGGTTGGGGGGGAGGGGGTGGAACATTGCTTTTAGACCCAAATTATTGCTTGCTTTAAGTGCTAATTTATAGTGCTAGTGCTAAGGAACACTAGTACTGTTGCAAGACCACGGTGCAAGAAGTTTTTACTGAAGGTACTTAAAGGACCACTATAGACACCCTGACCACTTCAGCTCAATGAAGTGGTCTGGGTGCCAGGTCCATCTAGGGTTAACACTGAAGCTGTAATTGAGGGTTAATCCAGCCTCTAGTGGCTTCTCATTGTCAAAATCAGTGAGAAGACGCTGCAGTCCATAGAAAGCATTGAGTAATGCTTTCCTATGGACTGATTGAATGCACGCGGCTCTTGCCGCACATGCGCATTCAGCGCTAACGTTGGAAGAGGGAGGAGATTTCCCCAGTGCCGAGGGAGCCTGGCGCTGGAGAAAGGTAAGTGACTAATCACTTCCTCCCCCTTCAGCCCGGCGAAAAGAGCACACATGGCCAGTACTGGACTCCTCTAATCAAATGGAGGTTAGCTGTGAGTTTGACTCTGCTCTCACAGTGGAATTGCCTCTAGTGACTGTCAGGAATATAGCTACTAGAGACCTAATCAGCCATTAATTGGAAACATTGCCATAACTACTAAATGTCAATGGTTTACATTACATGGTTAAAAGTACCACTGCACTCAGACCACTAAATTGCAATGAAGAGGTCTGAGTGCCTTTAGGGGGCACTTAAAGAAACTTTCTGGGCACCATAAGAGGGTTAAAATTGTATTTATATTTTTTCCTCGCACCATGCTGCTCTTTGTGCCTGGCCCTGCGTCCTTGGCTTGGATAATAGAGAGCAATGATCTCAGCCAATCCAATGCTGTCTCATAGGAAAGAATTTAGTCTAGTGTGCATGCGCACTAAAGAGCCTCACGGTACTATTCATATGGTCAGTATGAGTCCATCTGATTGAAATAGCGTATATTTACTCTATTTCATAGGAAGCGCTCCTAGAGGCTGTCTCAGTGACATTCACTAGATGCATGTAAACGCTGTAAGGTAAACAGTCATTCTAGAGAACGACAATGTTTCATACTGCAGGGGGAAAAAAAACCTTCAGGGACATGACACCTAGACCACTTAATTGAGATGACGTGTTCTGAGTGCCTATAATGTTCCTTTAAATGTAAAAACCTGTGGCGGTATCCCTTGAGAAGATGAGTCACTAGTGCCTTCCCAGTGTGTTTAGCTCTCGAGTGATTATATCCTCTTGCACAAGGTACCGCTGTCTCATCCAAGCATAAGTCGAGACTCAATGAAGGGTGAAGAACTGTTTTTTTTTTTTTATTATTATTATTATTATTATTATTAATATTAATAATAATAATTAAGCAAAGTGTACAGATTTATTCCCAGACCCTCACCATGTGGTCTCTATTCAGTGTAACATAAGCCTGCCTCTGTGTCTAGGAGATAATGGAGTCCGCTCTCGGTTAAAATAATTATCTCCAGGACACAGAGTGCAAAATACCCCAAAGCACATGTATTAATGTAGAGCACCCCCACATGCCATATATCACTGGAAAGGTCTCTGTGGGGTGCCCGTTCATTACGGAGTGCTAGGTAATGTTTCCCGGTTACCTAAAAGCGTGGCACTTTTTGTTGGTACATGGCGATCCCCCAACTCCTTGGTGTCGTTCGATTTCTCCCCACCTCCTCTGTTAATACTCCAAAGAGTGCCCTGATTGAATGTCCTGGGACTGTAAGAGCTCTAGTTAAAGTTTTAGCAGACCATGGTGACTCTGCGATCTGCTTTAGAGTTCCAGGATGATTTGAAGTCGCTCCCAGTCAGGCGCTCAATGTCTCAACGTCCCCTCTGGCAGAGGATAGGCGGTCCTGGACAGCCAGAAGGGTCGCTGGGCTATGAAACATGGGCTGGAGTTTTAGTCTATACGTTTAGTCATTTTGGTTGAGGGCTGAGGAGCCATGTACCTGGCTTAGGTGACCAGAGTGTCCGTCACACTACTTAACTTTACTTGTGCCAAAATGGTTGTCATAGTAGTGTATAGTAGTAGTGTTGCAATGGAATCTTTCCACAATAACGCCACAGTTAGCTTAATTGGTTATGGTGCTTGTAGTGTCCTTTTTAACTGAAATGTTTGGTGTGAGTGTGAATCTTATTTTACTTCTCGCTCACATTTTATTACTTCCCACTATGAGCAGATCAAATCTCAAGGTAATGTTTCACCTACTCTACCAAATACAAATGGAATGTTTAGGACATCACTGTTATGAAACTCCTTTTTACACATTGTGCTGATGCTTAAGAGGTGGCCAAAAAAAGAAGCCTATCTTAATTTTTTTGAGTTTCCTGCAAATATTTAGGTTCTGCTTTGAAACCTGCAAAGAATAGCCACTCTGCCCAGTTCTTGAGCAGAGCTAACTGGCACTGGCCTGAAGACTTTAGCTTTAAACAGCTAGTTAGTATTTTAAATCCTGAAGGTAAGCCTGCCCCATGGACCTCTTAAAGTAGAAATACTCCTTAGTACAGGTATATAAGGTGTAAACAAGAAATATTTATCAATAATAAGTTGGCAGCCTCCCTTGGATCGCTCCCAGTCAGCAATTCTACTCAACCACAAGATATATATACCCACAAAAGGAGAGGGAACCGTCTGGAATCTAAAAATAGAGTAAAAATACAGAAAAGAATATAGTGTAAATCCGTATGTAATAAGTTATGCGCTAGTATAGAATACACTCACAAGATCTTTGTTGATTCAAGCGTATATAAGGTGCCTCCCACGATGATGTTGGGGGCTTGGGATCACTTCTCTGGACTCTCTCCACTAAGATGGAGGACTCCGGGTGGAAGGTTGAAAAAAGCGGCTTTTTATTAATATAAAAAGCAATAAGCACAAATGGTTGGTGCCGACCATGGACCTCCTGACATCATTACTTCTTCTGATAAAGCTGTAATGGTGCCTGCAGTATTCATTTAATGAGAGACGCGTTTAATGCCAGGTTTCCCCACACCCTCCCCCTTTGTCTGTTTTTTTTTATAGGGTTACTATAGTGTAAGGAATAGAATCCTGTGTTCCATACACTATATAGTTCCCTCTGGCCAACCCCTCCTTCACGCACCACCAGCATGTAAAGGGTTAACTTTAAAACAACAACAACAAACTTTCTGTACTCACCCAATTTCAGTGATGGTCTCACTTGGTGCTGGGTCATTGCTCCGCTTACACCAGTGTCCCCCGGGGGTGGATGGGGACTGCAATGCTTTCCTATGGGGATTTTAAGTACGTTGATTTGAAGAGCGTGCAGCGTCAGGCGGCCAAAAGTAGGAAGTGTAGTGGCTGTCTGAAAGTCTTTAGAGGTACTATTAGTCCTGCAGTGTACATACATCTTTAAAAAATGAAAGAAGAAAAACTCATCCTTAATTTATTTCTTTGTGTATGAGAAGATCCTTCAGCCATATACATGCACCTTGGGTCAGACCGTGTTTGAAAACAAACAGTTGTGTCTATGGTCTGCCTCCTTAACTCTGTGCATAGAAGCAGGGAAGACCAGAGAGTCTCTGTTTTCAAACACTGTCTGACCCCAGGTGCACTTATATGGCTGATATGTGCTATCAATGTTAGGGATGGGTTTCTCTCATTTATTTTGTACATATATTTAATTAAACAAAAATATTTTTACTTTAAGAACTTTGAAAGGATTATTATATTAAAAATAGATTTGAGGTGATTTTTTTTCCCCTCTGGGGTACATACTCTAACTTTATGCAGAATCCTACATATCTTGAAACATTTAAAACAAATTCTATTTGATTAGGTTCCATATCACGGGTTTGCGTTTCTTGTACCTTCTTTTCCAACATGTTAAAGTAAGTATTTAAGATGTGTACAATCCATCGCCCTGTCGTAGGAAGCTTTCTTTCTATTTTAAATGGTTTCAACTGTTGCCACAAGTCATTGTGGTCGCTGTGGCTACTGCTGAGCTAATCTACATTTGAGCACACCAGAAAGTTACATAGATCTTAGTACAGTCCTTGTAAGCAGAATACGAATATAACTGTGTACCAAGTTTTGTATTTTTATATCCATTAATTCAAAGAAGTGTCATTACTCTGCTTAGCAAACTTTAATAACATTACAATAGTTGCCAAAAACAGCCCAGTAGTTGAATTTGGCTTTTTCTTTAGCTAGATATAGATGAAGGGAGGAAAAAGTGATTGCTTTGTTGTAAATGGACATTCCACACACCTAGTCTCCTTGCACATGTTTTTGCAAAAAGTGATCCATTGTCATGGACAACTTTTTTCCTATTTATTTTTTATTTTATTTTTTCTCTTGCCAAAATTGGTGCAGACTTCCTCTTCACATTAAAGGGACACTAGAGTCACCACAACAACTACAGCTTAAAGGGCCACTATAGTGCCAGGAAAACATACTCGTTTTCCTGGCACTATAGTGCCCTGAGGGTGCCCCCACCCTCAGGACCCCCTCCCGCCCCGGCTCTGGGGAGAGGAAAGGGGTAAAAACGTACCTTTTTCCAGCGCTGGGCGGGGAGCTCTCCTCCTCCGTTCCTCCCATTCGGCTGAATGCGCACGCGCGGCAAGAGCTGCGCGCACATTCAGCCGGTCGCATAGGAAAGCATTTACAATGCTTTCCTATGGACGCTTGCGTGTTCTCACTGTGATTTTCAATGAGACAGCCGCTAGAGGCTTTGGAGGAAGGATTAACCCACAAAAAGTTGGCATGTATTGTGGTTTGGGAACTTGGGTTTAAAAAGGTTCGCCATCACTGCCATAATGGGCAGGCTCAGCTCTCATTAAAACCACAATCACCCATGGCCTGCAAGTGTTTTTTTTTTCCAGGAGGGATTTCAAGGACCTGTACTTCAGCCACAATTGTACTCTTGATATCTGATGAGAATGAGCTATTAAGCTGATAGAAGTCATTCCATGGCTATCATTTTTTTATCTCCATTTCCACCTGCTACTTTTTGTTATATGCACTACAATCTGGTCAGAGCTCTGGAAACATTGCTTCTCTTTCATACTTTGTCCCATTTCACAATATATAATATACACATTACCATATGGCATCTGATTTGTCACTTCACCTGTCTAAGCAGTGTATTATGTGCAGCATAATTGATTGCAAGCAAATGCGCAGGTTGAGAGCTATTGGTTGACATTTAGTTCCATGATGTGATGGGATAGAAAGAAAGTGATGCAGACAGTATTTTCACCTAAGTGTTGTATGATTTGTCTCTCCTAGAACATTTGTAGTTTATTGTGCAATATAAATATTTTCCTCACATTAATTGTTTTAGACATTGTTCTATGTTATGGGAGCAAACTCTGGAACATAAAGCTCCATTTCACAATCTGGTTTATTCTCTAAAGTGAGAATTTAAAGTCCAAGTAGCTAGGACAATTCTCAAAGTCAGAGGAACTTTTAATTGGCAATTAGCCAGTGACTCTGGCCTTAAATTTATGATTCAATATGATTTATTCTAATAAATAACCCTGTATGTGTCTCTCAGACCTTCATCATCTGTTGCTGTTACTGGTGGTTTGTTCCAGGGAACATGCATAGCAACATTAACCTTACCGGTATTTTGTAATGTGAAGTATGTTTTTTTTTTTTTTTTTTTTATATATATATATATATATATATCTCTATCTCTATCTATATCTCTATCTATCTCTATCTATCTCTATCTATATATATATATATCTCTATCTATATATATATATCTCTATCTATATATATATATATCTCTATCTATATATATATATATCTATCTTCTGATGTTTTTCGGGGATATTATAAATGGGGAAAACTATAAGCTGTATTTTGTTGTACATCTCAGTTATGCTTTGTTTTGTGTTTGAAGTATTCTGGCAAACCATAGGTTAAAACATATATCCAGGCCAGAGGAAGCTGAGTAATACAGAGCCAGCCCTGACGAGTCTGCAGTGGAGACATTGGCCAGCCCTTATATGGAAACTGTGAATTTTTGGAATCTCTGCCCAGGCCTCAGCACTCTCCTGAAAGAGTCATTTGCTTAAGAATGCTTGCGTTCCAAGCTCTTACTCTGTGCTGGATATTTGAAGGCTTATTTATTTGGTCGCCATGAGTCTGCTTGCAGCATTACCAAACATGGGGAGTGTTAATAAAAAGATATTGTGCTGGTTAATTTTAGAGTACGGCGTATTTAAAAAGGTGACCTGGAAAGTTTATTGAATATAGTATGTCCATGTTGGCATATTTGTTTACAATTTGGTATTCTGTATTTGAGGGACACATACATAGTTTCTCATTGTGTTCCAGTCCTTTGGCAAAAAAATATGCTTGCATTATTTAATTAAAATTATCAGTGTTTCTGAATGTTTGCTGACCACTGTATTTGCAGTAGACCTACATAAGGGTAATGATTGGAAATGCTATGTTTTTGTTGTCTCTATGGTAACAAAATATCTGACATACACCCTGGTTACCCAGTTGGTCAGGAGAAATTAAAATATCTTAGACATATAGTGTGTAGGTGACTAGAAAGGAGGAGATGGGAGGGCTGGCTTTTTGCGTTGTAGTGAATGGTACACGCTGCTCCCTTTGAGTCACACTGACACAGTGCTGGGAAGACGTGATATGACCTCTTGAATGCACAAATACATGGCTCACTCCATTATATTTATATCCTCCCAGAAATACTTCCTTATATTGATACCCCAAATATGCAATTGGTGCCCAAAAAAGTTATTTTTCACAATGGTACATTGTGTGCCAATCCCAAATCATTTTTCTCCCCTTTAACCCCTTAAGAACCAAACTTCTGGAATAAAAGGGAATCATGACATGTCATGTGTCCTTAAGGGGTTAAAGTGGAACTTTCACTTTACATTAGTGTTTACTGGGGTGGCTGAACAAGGTCCAGTTAAGTGACAGTCTGTCAGTTTTTTTTTTTTTTTTCTTGTTTGAGTTATTCTGTTAAAATAACTGCTTTGTCAACATAAAGGCTGATTTGGTTCATTAACCGTGCTTTATGTACTTTGGGAATTCTGTACCGCAGTATAATTGTGTAAATGAACAATACACAGGACTAAACCTCTAAAATGCCCAATGGTTAATACACAAATGGTCAGTCCTAACCCTAGACATTGATCGCCACCCTTTTTCTTTCATCCACTTGTACCTTTAATTACATCCACCACCAATACACAGTAAATGACACCTGCAGGTTTAAAAGAAATTCCCAGTTTGGTGAATTTATACAGCACTACATTGTACCACTTCATCTCAATGGTGCGGTGTACTAGTGTTAATCTACTTGCTGCCTCAATTCATTAGCCTGAGCACCAGAGGAGAGGCAGTGTAATGGGCACCAAGGTTTACTACTTCTGTGTTAAACCATTAGAAAACTGCTTAATTCTGGAAAGTAAGACCATACCAGCAGACTTGGTCTTTAGATGGAGTGGTTATGGTGGCCAGAGTTCTTTAAAGCAGAGATACATGCAATCAGAGCAGAGATACATGCAATAAGTGTAATAACTTGGTGCTATTATGCAACAGGTTTCAAACTTGGTTTGGTTCTGATATTCCCTGCCAGTTAATCTCCAATGTTGGATCTCTCCCACCTTTTATCTGCTACACCACTTTCTTATGCAAAATAAATTTAATTGGAGTAGTTTAACTTTCTTCACTGGTGTCCAGCAGTTAGGTCTTTATGACCCAAAATATCTCCATGTTGTATATCATTTTGATGCCAAATATAACCACCTGCAAATCTGAGTGTTCTGACAGAACTCAGATTGTACTTGTAGATCGTGATCAGAGCCACACCATCAGGTTTAGGTTTTGTGTTTTCTCTCTAAATTAATTCCAGTTAAACAGTGTGCTGCAGATGCTATCATTCCAAAGGAAGTCCAGACAATATAGCCAACTTCCTTAAAAAAAAACCAAAAAAACAAAAAAAAAAGTGGATTCTTCTCTTCAGTCGATACTAGTGGGAGAAAGTCTTTGCACAAGATTTGTGTTTGCCATTTTATTGCTCTTATAAATGTATGTGAAGCAGGGAAGGTAAGAGATTATCTGTTTTAAAACAGTCTGTATGAAACATAGTGTGACGGCAGATAAGAACCATTCGGCCCATCTAGTTTGCCCAACTTTCTGAATACTTTTTATTAGTCCTTTGCCTTATCTTATATCTAGGAGAGCCTATCCCACACATGCTTTAAAGTCCTTTACTGTGTTAACCTCTACCACTTCAGCTAAGATGTATAGGATAATGAGTTTTGTGTTTTGTTTTTTTTGGGGAGGGTTTTGTGCGATATATATGTGTACTGCATCTCTTACTCACCCAAGTCAAATCTTTTCTAAACTTTATCAGGCTCCAATACATGGAGCACATGTCTCAGACCATGGCCTTTGTAAGTGTTACTTGCGTTTCCAGCACTAGGAGTGTGCAATGGGCTCTGACTCACAACATGCACAAAGCAGCTTCCCCAGTATTCGTGTAGTAGTGGAGCTCTGCACCCATAGCATATATTATGGGTTCTGCTTTCCACCAGCTGAGAGCAGGTGAATAGTGCCCCTCAGAAATAGACATTGCTTTTGAGAATGTTTTATTGTAAAGTGCTGTGGAATAAGCTGGTGCTATATAAATACCTATAATAATGAAAATGGAGCTTCCAAGCTTTTTGCAAGTGTTACTAATCTTTTGCTCTAAAGGAAGAAAACAAAAGAAAATAAGGCCACATTTCTCCCAGATATTGCATGGTGCTGAGAAGCTATCTAAAGGTATAGTTTTCTCCTCTGCACATGATGTTTGCTGTTTGCTCTTATGTGGAATTGCATTTACTAAAAGGCTGTCGGTAAATTTGATTGGCAGCTTAATACGAACCTTGCTTTTGGCTCCCCTCGTTGTCGGGTAATGTCAACCAGACTGCTATACATAAAGAAAAGTGGTCCCTGCTTCTCTTCTTGTGTATTCTATGAACACTAGCGTGCTCAGCAAGGAAAGAGACTCCGACACAGGAAGCTGTATAGAAGCAGATTAGATAGTTTAATTTAGAAATAGGAAGTTGTTAGCATGTTCTAAATGAGGGGTGCCCAAAAGGTATATGCACAGATTTTGTAGAACTACAACTCCCATGATGCTTTGCATACCTCCAGACTGACAAAGCATGATGGAAACTGTAGTTTTAAAACATCTGGTGGTCAAACTTTCAGGTACCCATGTTCTAAATTGTGATATAAAATATAGTTTCGTTCATGTGTTTTTAAATTGCAGTTATGGTGTTAAATATTGAGGCCTGTGCCGTGAAACGGTCAGGATAACTGCTCCAAAGTTATTTGAACGTTTGACAATTACATAAACTAATAGAATTTTAATACTTGTATGATTCGGTCAACTCATGGCATTTACTATTTTAAAGGGAGACTCCATTGAATGTAACCATTAGAGCTTATTGTAGTGCTAGGATGGTGTCCTTGAAAATTTAAAAGAAACACTATAGTTTTAGGAATTCTAGTGGCAGTCCTTAACCCTGCAATGTAAACATTAACGTTTTGCTAAAACTGCAATGCAGGGTTAAGAGAACAGGGACAGTACACCCAGATTACATCAATGAGATAAAGTGGTCTGGGTACCTAATAGTGTCCCTTTAAATCTTCTCCCTTCCCTCCCCTGTTCATTGCACAGCCCGCTGGGCCTGTCTTCAAGCTGAGCTTTGTGAATGCTCTTACAGGACAGTCCTATAATTGAATTAGACTGACTAGAACAGTGTGCATACATACTGCTAAATACTGTAAAATGCAATCAATATTTTCTCCAA
Organism: Pelobates cultripes; assembly: GCA_933207985.1. Taxonomy (NCBI): domain Eukaryota; kingdom Metazoa; phylum Chordata; class Amphibia; order Anura; family Pelobatidae; genus Pelobates; species Pelobates cultripes. The sequence goes on from OW240915.1 coordinate 28,055,351, forward strand.
ATGACACATTTGAGAAGGGGAGCAGAGCCTGTTGATGAAAGATGAAAATGAGATGGGACCACTGTCATCAGATTTTCACCTCGTTGTTTTTTTTTTTTGTTTGTTTTTTAATGTAACTTTTTGAAAACTTCATTTTCTGGATGAACAGCCATATCGTGTGAAACTCTATTATTACCTGACTATGCTATTCAACCTAGCTCACCAGTTTTACGCAAGTTTCAGCAGTTGGTTCGATAACGTCAAGTCTGACCAACAGGGCTGTTCAGCCATGTGATATTTTGTCCTTTTTTTAAAGGTATGTTTTGACAGACTGCATGCTAGCACCATAACCATAAGTTGTGTTCGGAGTGTAAAATAGTTTTTTTGCTTTTCATAGCCTAAATTAAAGTTTAATGCCACAATTAGGTATGTTAACCCTGCTATGTAAAATATCTACCTTAAAATAATCTAGTATTGAACACTCGAACGTTGACTGTGATTTATCCAATTTATTGCAGATGGCGCCCAAACAGACTTTCATTGCGGTGATTGTTATTTCTTCATTTTTGTGTGTCCGCTCTCAGCAAGGTAAATTATTTGTGTGCATGCTTTGTTTTTTGTAATGGTTTTTTCCCCCCCTGATTTAAAAAAATAAATAAATAAAAATACATTGACATTGACAGCCGCTAGAGGCGCTTGCGTGATTCTCACTGTGATTTTCACAGTGAGAGCACGCCAGCGTCCATAGGAAAGCATTGGTAATGCTTTCCTATGCGACCTGCTGAATGCGCGCAGCCAGCCGACGGGGCGGATCGGAGGAGAGCGCTGGAAAAAGGTACGTTTTTACCCCTTTCACCCTTCCAGAGCCTGGCACGGCACTATAGTGGTCCTTTAAAGTCTCAGACCACTTGCTACTTCTGAATGAATACTGAAGCACCATTGGGCAATATCAGAAGTTAATGTATTTAAATAGACAATATGACCTTTCAGGATTATGGTTGACCAAAGCCTAACTCTCGAGGTTACTTGACTGGGAAAACTAGCTACGGGTACTCTGTTGGGGAACTTAAACTAAGTGACTATTTAAGACCTTGGGCTTTAAACTATCATTTAGGGATGCACACACACCCTTCTATCTACTGCTTCTACAGTTAAAGATTTGAGGTCCCTTTATATACTATCTTGTGACAAATTCTGTAAGATTCAACTAAACAGTGTTTTTCCTTACTTTAAAATGTCTTCTGGACACAAAGTGCTGCTACATATCTGTGCTGAAAGCAAAATGTCTGTTCTTTAATCCAGGTGGGACTGAATGTTTAAAAGCCAATGTAAAGTCCTGTGGAGAATGTATACAGGTGGGGCCAAATTGTGGGTGGTGCACACAAGTGGTAAGTATGAATTCCAGTTTTTTTATTTAAGCAGAAGTTTGTTTTTGTTTTGTGTTTGTTCTCCAAGTGTGACTCATGGCAGTGAGTCTTAATATTTAAATGTGTGTACTTGCTCTTGGAGAAATTTAAAGGATTGCTCTTTGGTTTGTATTTTATGTTTTTAATTATATTCTGAATGCCCATTTAACAGTTCTTTGGAAATCTGTTGGTTTTCATTAAAGGGACACTCCGGGCACCCAGACCACTTCTGCCCATTGGAGTGGTCTGGGTACTAACTTCCACAACCCTTAACCCTGCAAGTGTAACTATTGCAGTTTTTATAAACTGCATTGATTATTTTGCAGGGTCAAGTCCTCCTCTAGTGGCTGTCTATCAGACAGCCACTAGAGGGACTTCCATGGTCTTAGAACACGAAAAGTGTTTTAAACGACGCTCGGCGTCCTCACGCTATGCCTATGGACCTCCAGCGTCGCCGGAATCCCCATAGGAAAGCATTGAATATTGAATGATACAGATGTTTTCCTGGCACTGGAGAGTCCCTTTTAATGTTTATGTAACCCATTATACAGCGCTACAGAATTTGTTGGCGCTATATAAATAATAAAATGTAATGTTGGTGGTTTGTGCAAAATGTATGTTAAACCCTTATTTAAAAGGAATGTATATTTATTAAAGTACCTATTTCTTTTTAGTGCAAAAAAATATACATTAGCCAGTTTTAAAACTGATTTTCCTACTGCTAACATTTGCTCTATAATTTTCAGTAGCAGAATCCTGGAAGATGTTCTCATATCAAGACTCTCTCTGTATGTGGGGTCTGCTCCTATCCCTTCTGTTTAGTTTGTGGTTTAACACCATGAGCATATTCACCTATCACATAAGGTGATTAAAGCTGCTGTGTATTTCATACCTTAGTTGCTATCTGTTAGCTGATTGTTGCAGTATGATTTGTGTAGAGTATGTATGTGGTCTGCTTCATCTACATGACCAGTTTGGACCCACTCTATATAGGGGACTCTGAACAGATCTTTGTGCCTCACTGACCGCTCTGGTGGGCAGTTTTTTTTTAAGACTTAAAGGTGAGAGTCTATAGCCTTTCTGTTTTATTTTCCAAACTGTTGGAGAGCAGTTGAAAATAGCTGCAAAAACGTGTTTTCCCAGAGACCCACCCCTCCTTTAGCAAACTTGATAATGGGAAATTTGCACTTTCACATTACACTGATCACCACAATATTAAAACCACCTGCCTAATATTGCGTAGGTAGAAAGCATTTGTTTAATATTGGTCTTTTGAGAAGCAGATTATTATACCAAGGTAGTTGATGATAACACTTTGCTTTGAATGTAGGACTTTTTGCAAGAAGGTGAGCCAACTTCAGCACGTTGTGATGACCTGGCTGCTCTGAAAGTAAAAGGTTGTCCTGTAGACCAGATTCAGAATCCCAGAGGTAGTAATCGCAAACTCAAAGATAGTCCAATAACAAATAAGGTCAAAGGAGCCAAATTGGACCCAGTTAACATCACTCAGATACGCCCTCAACAATTGGAATTTAATCTAAGATCTGGTAAGCAAATTTCTAAAGAACACAATTTTGTTGGCCAAAATGAACACCTTTAACAGAACTAATCTGGACTTTTGTATCATCCTTAGGAGAACCACAGACTTTTACTCTGACTTTCAGAAGAGCAGAAGATTATCCGATTGATCTATACTACCTTATGGACCTCTCTTATTCTATGAAAGATGATTTGGAGAATGTGAAGAACCTTGGAACTGCTCTCATGTCTCGTATGAAGGAAGTCACTTCTGATTTTAGGATAGGTAAGATCTGATTATTTTTATATTTTAGTATTATTGCACATTGAGCATGGTTTTGCAGGCGAATAAGTTTCATTTTCTAGTTGCTCGCCACAGGATTAAAATTAGACTGTTATATAAGAATATGTGTACTGCTGATGCAAGAAAGTAATTCAGTATTTTTGCTTTAGGTTTTGGATCGTTTGTGGAAAAGACAGTTATGCCTTACATCAGCACTACGCCTGCTAAGCTCATCAACCCTTGTACTAGTGATCAAAATTGCACCAGTCCTTTTAGCTATAAAAATGTGCTGAACCTTACAGATAATGGATCTTTGTTTAATACGCTTGTCGGCAAACAGCACATCTCTGGAAACTTGGATTCTCCTGAAGGTGGATTTGATGCAATAATGCAAGTAGCAGTCTGTGGGGTAAGTGGTTCTCCCTAACTGTTCAAAATACTATTGATAAGCGGTCAGTGATTAACAAACGCACATCAGTGGCATCTTTGTTAAAACCTGTTTATGTAATTGTGCTTAGCCGAAAACCAGTTGCTATGATGGCAAAGTTATTCTAATAGAAAGATAGACCCTAACTGAATTATGGATGGTTTCATTTGTAGACGTGTGTGTGTGTGTGTGTGTGAGATATTTTCCTGTGAGAGGAGTCTGCCTTTATAAACCAAGAATAATTGATCATGAAGTGGAAGTTTAGACTCGCTGGTCTCTGGTTAAAGTTGATCCAAAATAAACAAAAAATAGTAAAAAAACATGAGAAAAGGAGTAAAAAATTATTACATTATCGGTCTGACATTATGTGCAGGTTCCCATAATATGACGCTTGAAACTCAGATTTTCGCAAGATGTTGGTAACGAGATACATAGGTTTCTGACTGATTGTGGATTGCAGTCTCATTCTAACTAGAAACCTAAAACAAAAGCTAAAGAAAACAGGGAGCATCCCTCTCTGCCAGCAAGTTCAGTTAAGAACTTTTTAGTAAATCTGGTGGACCAGGACTTTCATCTTGCAAAAGGATTCTCCAGCATACAATCGTGCTGTTCAAATCAGTGTTTGGAGAAGCATAGGCCCTGCTCATCGAATTGAAAACCATCAAAATTCTAATTTTGTATGTTTGAATGTGTAATGTATTTTGTCATTGATATCTCTTGATGCATTTTAAGACACTGTGTGTATAACTTTTGCATTTATAGCCAACCATTTTCTCTTTCGTTTTAGGAACAAATCGGCTGGAGGAATGTCACACGTCTCCTGGTCTTTTCGACTGATGCTGGTTTCCACTTTGCTGGTGATGGTAAATTGGGTGGAATAGTCCTGCCGAATGATGGAAAATGCCACATGCACGATAATATGTACACCATGAGCCACTATTATGTAAGTGGAGTAGAGAACACCCAAACCTAGCAACTGTGGTACATCACTTTCAGGCCCCAATTAAATGGCCGTAGATGGGACACTAGTCTCCAAAACAATTTTAGCTTAATGAAGCAGCTTTTGTGTATAGATAATTCCTCTTTTACTCTCACTGATCTATTCTGCCATTTAGGAGTTGGATCACTTTTCTTTATACAGCCCTAGTCCATGTGACTTATACAGCCTTCCTAAACACTTCCTGTAAAGAGTCATCTAATGTTTACACTTCCTTTATTGCAGATTATGTTTTAAGAATTTATCACCGGCTCTGTTAATAGCTTGCTATACCCTGGGTGACTCCTGTATGTAATTAAAGTTTCATTTACAGAGCAGTGTAAAAGTTGTTTTATAGTGAAAATTAAACCATTGTTTTCATGCAGCCTTTGTCGGTCACAGCCAGGAGAGATGTGGTTAAGGCTGTATAAACAGAAGCAAAAGTGATTTAACTCCTAAATTGCAGAGAATAGAGAGAATAGAGCAGTGAGTCTGCAGGGGCATGCTCTATACACCAAAACTGCTCCATTACGCTATAGTTATTTTTGTAACTATAATGTTCCTTTAACTATTTTCTTTTAAATATTATTGATCATGCAGGAGGGAGCCTGTTTTCATTGCACTCTAAAATCATTGGAAACAAGATGACACATACTCTTGATGTTTTGCCAATCTGGTGTCATTGCTTTGCAAGGGGTGCTGACATGGCTTCTCCATAAAGATTATATAGAAGCAATACTTGGAATATAATACCCATACCCTATTTTTAGCAGTCTGTGTTTTGATTTCAGTGGATGTGCAGCCTGTGGAATATGAATGCCATTCAAATATTTTTTCTTGTTTAATTGTAAATACCACCATCTAGTTTGTGCATCTACTTCCCTTCCTCTTTCTAGTTCTGGAGAGAGCCTGACATGTCAGTGACTTGGAAGATGACTCCACAGCGCTCTTATTCACAAAACTCTGAACCGGTCTGTGAATATGCATCACTTAAAACTTCAATGCCTATGCTACTATCCAGGTCTCAGATTACTTGCCACCACAAGCCTGGAAACTCTTATACTAAAAGTTCTAAGTTTTCACTTGCAAAAGGCTAGTGGCAAGTGGACGTTTAGAGGTCTGTTACATGGCTGCTGTCAACTTATTCAGCAGAATAATTCAGAATATGTTAAGAGATGAACTGTGGCTAGGACTAACTATGCCCTCAAATTCTGATAGGAAAGAGGTCACAGTATGGGAAAAGGGCATGAATAAGTGGAGCCTTTTTCCTTGGTTCCAGATGGTCTGCATGTTGCAAACACATGCAAGTGCTGCAGTTTAAAAAAACAAAAAAAAACTAAATAAAGTTGAGGGGTTTTTGATTCAATATCAGTGTGTTTATAGTTTCATTTGTCAACAAAGTTTTTGTATTTTTCTCCTCAGGACTATCCCTCCATTGCTCACCTGGTACAAAAACTCAGTGAAAACAACATACAAACAATATTTGCTGTTACTGAAGAATTTCAACCAGTTTACAAGGTAGTTTCAATACTACAAAAGAATTTCTGTAGCTGATCTTCTGAGCTATTTATTAATCAACACGGTATCTGAGCTTTCAAATGCTCTCTGAAGTAGGGGGAACTTGTCACTCCAAATGCTTTTGGTACCTTTTGTGTATAGATTAATGTTGACTTCTTTGAGATACTGTTCTTTTCTAATCACATTAGCTGCTGGCTTTGGTAATGAGACGCATTGTTTCAATGTGAAAAGTATCCGGTTACTGAGGCTTTCAATTCTTTTCCAGTGTCTTCAATCTTTGTTTCCTGTTTTGTCAAAAATAGATTAGGCTAATTCTTGTTTAGGCTTTTTTTTTTTTAACTGATGTACTTAATATAGCAGGGGTGTTAATGTTGTTGTTAATGTTGTTTGTGGGTTAATTTAAAATTTTTTTTTTTTTTATGGTGTCTAATTTTTGCAGGAACTAAAAAATCTGATCCCCAAATCAGCTGTAGGAACATTGTCTGCAAACTCCAGCAACGTTATCCAGCTGATTATTGACTCCTATAATGTAAGTGTGCAAATTTAACAGTGTGTGGTGGGGGGTTTTTTTGTCTGTTTTTTTTGTGAAAGGAGCAATGCTTATAGCCCTACAGCAGTCAAATTACCTTATATTAATATTTTAAATGTCTCCTTTGGATTTAAAAAAAAAAAAAAAAAAAATTCCTGACCATGCTAAAGTTCAAAGTTTCTCTATCAAGTCTGTTTGATTAATACTATGTTTTTTCTTCAGTCTCTTTCTTCAGAACTCATTTTAGAAAACAGCAAGTTGCCTGAAGGTGTCACAATTAGCTATAAATCATTCTGCAAGAATGGTGTTAAAGGGACAGGGGAGAATGGAAGAAAATGTTCTAACATCTCCATTGGAGATCAGGTGAGTCATGCCTATCCATGTGTCTTACTACATTTAGTATGTTATCCTTCTGGCACCTCTATGCCTGATAGACTTGATTTCTCTGTGCTGGAAGTTGGGGTTATTTGGGTTTGCATAAGGCATTTCTTTACTGGTATTATAGAATAGATTCTTGTTTTTCTACGGTCTGCTGCCATCTAAAGATGTATTTTCTTTATTTTTTTTATTTTTGTTTTGTAGTGAACAAATTTTAAATCTAACTAAATTCAGAAGTCTGATAGATATTATTACCAGAACTTTCCCTTATTGGCGAGAAACAGTACAACACAACTAATTGGCTTCAATTTGGGTTTTGCAAAAATCTTGGGTGACTTTTGCAATTGTTTTACAACAATTTAAACTTTTAATCCGAGGAAGCATTTGAATGTTTTTTTCATGTTCATGTGTATTCTTGAAATATGCTGTTTGTCTCTTCTAATATTGAAAATGATCATCCTACTTTAAGGCTTTGTAATGTTTAGAGTCTTGCAACAATTCCTTAAAGGGAAATGATAAAGACAGATACAGTGGCAGTGGTTCCAGCAGTTTGTATTAACCAGATTGCTTTACATCACAGTTTGGCAAGTGAAATAACTCTTCATGCTCTCTAGCACTGTTTAGAGCATTCACATCCATGCTTGTTAAAAGAAATGTGAAGGCACCTCCTCAGAAGGAAAACAATGATTTTATGAATGCTTTGTTTCAGGTGGAATTTGAGATAAGTGTGACTGCACACAAGTGTCCTAAAAAAGGGCAGAGTGAATCCATTAAAATCAAACCCCTTGGATTTACTGAAGAGGTTGAGGTTATTCTACATTTTATCTGTGAATGTGATTGCCAGAAAGATGGAACTCCACACAGCCCACAATGTAATAATGGAAATGGCACCTTTGAATGTGGAGCCTGCAGGTATTTATGTGGCTCATTTTTTATTTTTTCGCACTTCATGAGTAATATAGGTGAGCTTAAGCAGTATTTGTTTATTTTAATAGTGTTTTACTTCGCCTCTATTTTGGGCTATCTCTTCAGGCATCTCCAAGAGATATAGCCATAATAGAGGAAACCTTTCTGTGAGCATATCTGGCAAGTCTCTTAAGGGCTGTCAGTAACAAGAGTTCGGGAAAAAACTCCTGCCCAAAAGGTGTAAAGGGCTTTATTATTGAGGTAAAATAGGCGTCACTCTAAATACAGCTTGCAAAGTAGACTTGCAAGTAAGATGCATGCTGTTCTTTACCAAGCTCCTTTCTTGTCAATTAAATGCGACACTATTTGAATAAATGTTGTAAACTGCTAAATGAAACGTTTCTATTTCTTCATGAACAAGTGCACGCTCTTCCCACCAATGAGCCTGTCACTGGGTGGCCAGTTCCTCCTGTCAGCAAGCATCTATCAAACTAAAATGGGGCAGAAAGATTACTCCAAGCATCATATCAACTACTGCTTGCTCACTGGATTACACTGTAGATGCAAATGTTAGGAGGACAAAATCTCAACCTGTATATTATGTCTTGCTAATATGATGATGGAAAATGTTAGTGAGCAGTAGTGCATTATGTAAGGTCTGCGAATCGAGTGTACTAAATTGGAAATGTAATAAAAGCCAAAGCAAGCTGATGCATCTGTTATCCTGACCATGCATCTATAGTGTATCGCTGTTGGTACAATGAGGCCCTTCATTTTATATTAAACTAGTTCAGAGGTCTAGTTAGAATACTCTGGATTTTCTATGAATGAGTCACCGAAATATTGCTTCCACCTTTGTATTTGAGACCGACTCCCCTCCACCTTCAGTTCCAATTGTAATATTGGTAGATGGACCATTTACACCAAACATTTGTAAGGAACCTGTATTGTTATGGTGCTTGGGGTGTCCCTTTTATTGTAGCTTAAATAAATGTCTTTAGAAACCTTTACTCAACTCCTACAGACACCACTTTGTTTTTGTTTTCCTATTATTGCTGTATAGATGCAATGATGGTCGTATTGGAAAGGAGTGCGAGTGCAGCACAGAGGAAGTGAACAGTGAAGATATGGATGCTTACTGCAGGAAAGATAATGGCTCTGAAATCTGCAGCAACAACGGGGACTGTGTCTGTGGCCAATGTGTGTGCAAAAAGAGAGACAATCCTAATGAAATCTATTCTGGAAAACATTGCGAATGTGACAACTTTAACTGTGATCGATCCAACGGGCAGATATGTGGTGGTAAGTGCTTTGTTAAATGGGGGGAGGGGGTGGGGCTTGTAAAATGATACCTCAGAGCAATGATTTACTTTAAAGTAAGGAATCAGCTGCCTCACCTACCTGCTAGCCAGGTAAGGTCATGATTGTGAAAGCTGGACACTCTGGTAAGGTACCATCCCTCTGTAATACATTTTTGAGGAGGTTGGCATTGGTAAGTAGATAGTATAATTTAAGTCTCAGGAGCTGTATTGCAATGCATCCATCCATAGAAACATAGAATGTGACGGCAGATAAGAACCATTCGGCCCATCTAGTCTGCCCAATTTTCTAAATACTTCCATTAGTCCCTAGCCTTATCTTATAGTTAGGATAGCCTTATGCCTATCCCATGCATGCTTAAACTGCTTTACTGTGTTAACCTCTACCACTTCAGCTGGAAGGCTATTCCATGCATCCACTACCCTCTCAGTAAAGTAATACTTCCTGATATTATTTTTAAACCTTTGTCCCTCTAATTTAAGACTATGTCCTCTTGTTGTGGTAGTTTTTCTTCTTTTAAATATAGTCTCCTCCTTTACTGTGTTGATTCCCTTTATATATTTAAATGTTTCTATCATATCCCCCCTGTCTCGTCTTTCCTCCAAGCTATACATGTTAAGATCCTTTAACCTTTCCTGGTAAGTTTTATCCCGCAATCCATGAACCAGTTTAGTAGCCCTTCTCTGAACCCTCTCTAAGGTATCAATATCCTACTGAAGATACGGTCTCCAGTACTGTGTACAATACTCCAAGTGAGGTCTCACCAGTGTTCTGTATAATGGCAGAAGTATGAACAATACAAGAAAGTCTGGGAGCCCTGGTTGACATTCCTCAAACAAATATAATTCCATACTCCAATCCAGGTGTGCTGGGCGCCTGGGGAAAATCTCCAACACTTCATTGTACAAACATTATGGTTTTATGTATTTAAACAGGTAGCTTAATGCCATAGTGTCCAACAACAAAGGTTTATTTTATATATATATATATATATATATATATATATATATATATATATATATATATATATATATATATATATATATATATATATATATATATATATATATATATATATATAAAATCTTGGCCAAGTATCAGAGAATCTGCACCCCCACAAAGGAACGGTTAGCCATTCGCTTCAGGAACACTCTGACACACGTACACAGGCGTCACCTAAAGTATAGGTTAAACACGCTAGATTGGGGGTTCAAGAGATGGAGGTTTTGACCCTTATAATGGCTTATCTTGCGTCTCTCAATTGCAAATGTACGGATCTCAAGATTCTCTTGTTAATCCATGTTACTATTGTTAAAATGTTATGCCCTTGGATGCAATATGCATATCTTTGACACATCCTACTTATATGCAATTGTAACAAACTTAGACTCTGCAAAAATTTATCTTAATTTCATATCTATCACTTGTTTAATATTTGTTTTGTTTTTTTAAGTTAATTTTAAAAAAAGTGGGGTTTAAAGAACACCCTGAGCAGAATAGGATAGAATTCAAGTGGTCAGACGTTTTTGTATAGCCTGTTGTTTAGACTGTATCTAATGTGCCAAGTATTGTGCAAAGTCCTGCTATAGCCTAATCTTACTTAAACTAACACTAAAAATATGCAAGAACTAATATATACCTCACTGTACTTAATGTTTGAAAAAAGCATGAGGATTGCCTTTGGGGTACCGCATGCACGTTCTGTTACGTTTCTATGCACTACAAAAATAAAGAATTTAAAAAAAAAAAAAAAAACACCCTGAATAGGTGTAAATTGAGAGAGGGTATGACAGATGGTAATGTAACTCCATATAAGGCTTATTTAAAAAAATAAAAATGCTTATTAGAACAAGTCCTCTTATACAATGTGCTTTGTATAAATCTTGCTTTCCTTGAGAGTTTTTTTTTGTTTTGTTTTTTTGGTCGTTTAAAGTACATTTAATGCAGATAAACATTATTTCTTGCAGGAAATGGTGTTTGCAAGTGTAGAGTATGTGATTGTTTCGCAAACTTTTCTGGAAATGCGTGTGATTGTTCTGAAGACATTAGACCTTGTATAGCAACAAATGGACAAGTTTGTAATGGCCGAGGTATCTGCGATTGTGGGAGGTGCAAATGTACAGACCCCAAATTTCAGGGAGCTACCTGTGAAATGTGCCAGACGTGTGTTGGTGTTTGCGCTGAACACAAGTAAGTAATTTATTACTAAAATATTAAAGCATACTTAACACTTGTGCTAGTAGGGACATTACCCTATAGCTTAGATGTCCTCTACAAAATCTTTTTAAATGTTATCATGCTTTTGACGTGGGAGCTTTTGAATTGGGTTGTATTGTCATTTGTGTGTGTGTGCGCGCGCGCACACACAAAATGAAAGGAAGTGACCAATAAATGTTGACAGGATAAAACATTTACTTATTGTGTCTAACTGCACGTATTTGTCGTGAAGAAATTACATTTTCATTCCGTATAAAGCATTTGTATTGACAATTTAAGGGGAAAAAACTGTTTACAATCGTGTTTTGTATGTTGCAAAGTTTAACGCTAATTTGTCTAACAGGGACTGCGTCCAGTGTAGAGCATTTCAGAAAGGAGAGAAGCAAGCAGTTTGCCAGGAGCAGTGTATGACATTTAATATCACAAAGGTTGACACACGTGATCTATTGCCTCAACCAGGCCAGGCAGAGGCACTCACTCACTGCAAAGAAAAGGATGTTGAAGACTGCTGGATTTACTACACCTACTCTGTGAATTCCAATTCGGAAATCCATGTACACGTTGTGAAGGACCCAGGTAAAATCAGCACAATTTAGAGATACACATAAGTTAATGTGTGCACTCAGTGATGTTGAAGTGGGAATGTTCAATAAGTCTTCAGTAGGAGGACATGGCCTACTTAAAAGGTCATTATGCACCCTAACAACTACAGCTAACTGTAGTGGTTATGGTGCCAGTATGCTCTTACCGCTGTTCCCTAGTTCTGTGTCAAACCATTTTCAAATGGCATCTCACACAGAACAGCTCTTGATGTTGGCAAATTAGGTGCGTTTTTTTGGAGGTTAGGGATAAATGTATATCAACCAACCGTTTGTGCTACTCATTGTCATGACTTGGAAAGGATTTCACAGAAAGGAGGTTGCACTCAGTTACGCATCTTTCATAGCCCTTTGTGAAAACTCCTTTATCAAGCCTGGTGTGGTAAAGGCTATTTTATAAGCCCTACCATTGCTGCTTTTTTTATTTTTTATTTTTTTTTTATTATTATTATAATTATAATGAAAAAAGCAAGAGAGAACTCATCCTTACTTTTAGTATATGGTGGGTTACTTCAACCATATAAATGCACTTTGGGTCAGACAGTGTTTGAAACCAGACAGTGTCTATGGTCTTACCTGCTTCTATGCAGTGAAGACCATACAGACTGTTGATATTGAGACACTGTCTCACCCAAGGTGCATTTATATGATTGAAGGAACTAATCATGGACTAAAAGTAGGGATGAGTTTTAGTTTTTAGACTGTATGCTTAGTCACCTGCCAACATTTGCAAAATGTCTGATGTTTGAGCCCTCATTTAGCATATCAGAGCAATGTGCTGGTGAAGGAGCTTCTCACAGGACTTAGGATCTGGAACACAACTAGTTTCCAGTGTGCGTTAAGGGGAAAACCTGATTGAACATCATCTTCTTGCTCCCTGTCTACGTAATGTGCTCAGATATTTCGTGTAGGGTCCTGTCAGAAACTCCCTCCCTCTCAGGACATTACTCAGCCATTCCACATTAGGGGTGTGGCTTGCGTCTGAAAATATAGCTCTACATGTCTGTGCGTCGGGGGGGGGCTAGGCATCAGCAAAACTCTTGTGAGATAACCAACTAGTCCGTTTCAGGCACCTGGCCTTATAGTGGTTGGTTGGTTGTTTTTGTTTTTTTTTTTGTTTCACCACTTGCATGAAGAGTGCACATTAGATCCACTCATTTAAAAACAAAAACTTGCCCTGTAACTCCATATATACATTGTATATTACAATGTTACAATTTAAAAAGCTTCTTATGCATTGTATTCGGTGATTTCTACAGCAACTTCAAGAAAGAGAAAAAACACTCAGATGCTCTAAACACGCACATCATGGTAAATAGTTGTGTAATGTTTCGCGTGTCTTTGTTTTATCCTGCAGAGTGTCCTAGTGGCCCCGATATAATTCCCATTGTTGCTGGAGTGGTGGCTGGGATTGTTCTGATTGGGTTAGCATTGCTGCTGATCTGGAAGCTTCTCATGATCATCCATGATAGAAGAGAGTTTGCCAAGTTTGAGAAAGAAAAAATGAATGCCAAATGGGATACAGTAAGTACTTCAGAATAACTTTGTTAGACCATAGAAACTATACATTAGTCAGAAAACTGACCGTTGCCTATTTTCACAAAATGTAAATTACATTTGACCTGTTCAGTGTTAAAACTTGCTCTGTGACCCATAATTAAATTTTAATAAAACATTAAACTTTTCACATTGATAAAGGGAATGTTACCTGAAATGTTTGTGTTTAGCATGTCCTTTCTAAAAACTACAGCACTGAGGTGCATCTAAATAACTGTTTGCGCTAGTTCTGTTCTTTAATTTTGGATTTGCACTTATGCCACTACTGGAGCCATAGTGGACTATGAACTAGCTGCACAGAAGTTAATCTAGTGATTATTCTAAAGTATTTTATGGTTCCTATCTTTTTATGCTGCAGCATCTTTTTCATCAATTTTCTGTTTGTGTTTATTCAAAAATCGTGATTAGACTCTTCCTAGTATAAGATGTATCCATTGCACTGGGAAAGCTATGCTGCGATAAACTTTATTTTATTGAGCAAGTAAAAGGACCTGCTCTTAAAGTCTTTTCAGTATGTTGTTGGGTGAATTTATGAAGATAATTAGTGACACTTTTATGTATTAGTCCTGCTTTGGGGGACTTGTGTAAACAGGGTTTCCAAACTCAGACTTCCTGTTTGACTAAGGCACCCATTGTTGGATAGTGGTAGGCCTGTCTAAGAGGAACAAAGTGCAGACACGTCTATACAGTTTGCTTGCCGAATAGTCCTTGAAATAGTAAAGAATGTTTCAAACTATCCACATTCAGATCTCTAACTTCATATAGATATTAGATTTATTACTTAAATACGGTCCTTAAGCCTACTTCATTACACTTTCTCCATCCGTATATCTGCGTATAACTGCATGTCAAAAATGGGGAGTTCACATTTTCTTATGTGGATTCGTTTCTCCAGCAAGAGAATCCAATTTACAAGAGTCCTATAAATAATTTCAAGAATCCAAACTATGGACGTAAAGCAGCTCTCTAAGCCTCCTCTGGTTGTATCTTTTCCTTTTTCTGTTTCTTCTTATGCATGTTCCTTTTACACACTTTACTATTAACACTGTGTGCCTGCAACGACTTCTGGAAATACTCTCCACTGCTTTGCTTTTTAGTTAACAATATTTGTTACAAAGTGTCCATTTTAGTGCCTTGACAAATAGTTTAAAGGGAACTCCAAGCACCATATGAATCTATTCCCAAAATATTGGGGTTTTTTTTGTAGATGGAGCTCGCAGCATCCTTATAGTCACGCACATCGAAGGAGGAAGCTATGCTTTAATTTGCTCATACTCTAGAGCGTTTTGTTTCATAGCTTTTATTACTTTAATTCTATTTAAAAGGCTATTTTTCAGCAGCAACTAGCTCCATTAGCAAAAAATCAATAAGCAAGATATTTAGCAATCCAGTATTACTAGCTTTCTTGGTAATCCAGGTAGTGAGGGCCCAGCTACATGGCCCCATAGCTTCCTGCTGTGCTCCGCTCAGTGGCATCAAATGAGAACAGGGACGTGACTGTTCTTGTCTGAGAAACCTTGAAGTCCTGTATAGCTTATGCCAAGATATGCATACCATATCCATGCATTGGTTATCTGTAGCACTGCAGAGGCCACAGATGTACACATTAATTTACTGGCAGTGAATGAATGTAATTGCCAGACATGCACTTCCCTATTAAATGTAAAAGTGGCTTTTTTTTATTTAAATAAAAAAAAGTAATCAAGCAATACTGAGATTCTGCCTGTAAGTAGTACTCTTCCTCTCCTTTCTTTCACCCTCCCCCCCCCCACCCCCTTCATCTTTCTTCTTTTGTTACTTCTTGTATCCACTCACCTGGTCTCAGTGAAGGCTTTTATCATTGGTGACTAACACATAAACTGCCCCATTTAGAGTAAATTGTCATCCGAAAATAATAAACTTCATGTAGATTTTTAAACTGTAAAGATAAAACGTTGACCTGTTTGACTAGCCTAATGTTTATACAGAATTACTTTCAAAAGTGATGGTGTGTTAAGTTTGCATGACACGCACGCATTAAATGGGGAAAAGGTTACATGCTCACAACTTGCATTTTAGTAAAGATGCAAGTTTCTAAAGCATAAAAAAATAATAATATTCTAGTGTTTGTTGGTATCTGAACGATAACCCCAGTGTTTCCTTTCTGGTAACACAAAGCACATTCATTCATGGATGAGGATCTTGTTGCGAATAGCTTCTTAAACTCAGAATCTAACTGGATGAATTGCAATGTATTAGCCCCTTGTGCTGTGATTTACAGGGAAAAGATATTAACTATATTACAAAACGTGTGCCGTGTGCATTCTGTTCTAGCGTTTTTGAATGCATTAAGCTCCGATTTTGCCCTGCCACCCCGTTATAACCACCTCCTGCTACCACTTGAAGGTATATGCAGTGTATTTTAGCAGTAATAGTTTGATTTCCCATGCATGTGCATAGACACCAAAAAGAGGTTTTGTTTGCATTTTCTCAATGCTTATTCTTGATTGTATTTTTCTTCCAGGGAGAAAATCCTATTTACAAGAGTGCCGTGACAACAGTTGTGAATCCAAAATATGAGGGAAAATGAACTTTTTTTTTTTTTTTTTTTTTTGTAAATTTAATTTCACAACACTGTATGCAAAGTGATTGATTTTTTTTTTTTTTTTTTTTAACTTATTTTATTTTGTTCCTTGCAGGGAAGCAGCCAAAGCGCAATTAATTTACTAACCAGTTGAGGGGAATGTATGTGTTTTTTACATGCAGGGGTTTTTTCTTTTTTTTCTTTTTTTTGTACAGTTTATGCAAACCGTTTCAAGAAAGCTATTGATGCCATTGGACTATTATTAATTTCATTTTTTTTTTTCTCTAAATAGTGTGTTGTAGCATTTTGGGTTTTTCCTCCAGTTACAAACTCACAATTCACTGTTTAGTATAAAAAAAATAAAGACTACAATGAATAATGTTTTCTGAGGTCACATTGTGCCTTTTTGACCTTGATCACCAAACTTTTATTTTATTGTTTCAACACCCACAAGGGTGAGATCAGGAGTAATCGCAGAAAGCCTTGCAAATGAGTATTATAATGGTTTCTGCTTTAGAAGGTTTATGAAAGCTAAATTTACAGAGAAGCCATAACTAATGTGATGTACTCCTCAAATGTCTTCTCTAGCATGGTCAGCAGGTTTGGTATGTGAGGTTCAGCAATTTGGGTTTCTGGTATTTTATTGCAAGCAAATGTGAGCAAAGATGCCAACCAGCTCATAATGAACTTGATTGCTATGATCCTTCACCTTCCGGTGTGCCATAATTATAGCTTGTGGAGGATCATAGGAATTGTAGTTAATTAGAAGCTGGGTGGCCACAGGTTGCTTACATTTGAAAGGGTGATATTTGGTGTAAGTGACTATGCAATTGAACAAAATACATTCTTGATAATGGTATCCCAAGTGGTCCGGGAGCATGCTTTATTAAGATGGTAAATTCCAGTACTGTATGAATTTGCTGCATGAAGTTAACTACCAAAATTCACAATGCATTTACTTGTTGAGATGCCTTAATTCATGTTGCGTCCTAGATAATTTCTTTTTTTTCATTTCATCTATTCTCTGTCTTGCCATCTGGGGCTTCCTTGCCTTTAAATCACTTGTTTCCATCATCCAGACTGTAATTTTAGTTTGTAATCTTGGATGTAAAATTTAAAGCCGTCTACACTACTGTACTGTGATATATAATTGTTTTTCAGCTTGCTCAGAGACCGTTTTAACATTGTGCCATATACATTCTTTGTTTATTTGCTTTCGACTATTTGCATTGCCTTTTGTTCAACATTTTGTCACAATCTTGTTTTTAAGTGCCTTTTTATTTTAGCAGGTGTTCACTTTTTACAATAAGGTTAACTAAAGTTATTTATTAAATAAAAAAAATACTTAAAAACTGAAATCGTTCTTTGTCATTCTGTTTGAATCCTTCAAAATTCATGTTTTCTCCGGTTCCCCTGCTCATTTTCATGTTTTTCAAAATGGTTTATGATTTTGCACCCATCAATGATTGCATACACAACTTTTTCGTCTTGTAACAAGATGCTACTAATTTGCAGAGTATGTTTCACAAAAGAATTGTATGGATTTCCTGAATTTCTTTAACTATATTTCAGTGCTTGTTAATAGAAGGCTAGACCTGATACACTTCTAATGTCCATATCGGAGCACCTTGCAAAAAGTTGTGAAGATGTAGGAAGCACAGTTCAAGATAACTGCAAAACTTCACTTAGATGTTTGTGTGAATATATGTACTCCCAGTTTAAGCAGGAGCACATTATGTGCCCCCTTTTATGGGAGATGTTCTATACAACAGCTTTGGCACTTCCATTTTAAGCCGATACTAGCTGTTGGTATTAAATGTTAGATCCCCTACACTTTACAAAATTTATATATACATGCTTTAAACGAAGTTTGGCAAGTTGGCAAAGTTAATATGCGAAATGTCATTTCACACAGAAAGGTGGGAAAGTATGCAAATTAAGCCATTAGAGGCTGGATTAACCACAAATGTAAACATAGCAGTTTCTCTGAAACTGTTTGCATCTGAAGGGTTAAGACCTGGCACCCAGACCACTTCATTGAAGTCTCGGTGACTAGTGTCCCTTTTAATTAGTTCGGAAAACTGAACGAGTTTTTTTTTTTTTTTTTCTAAACGTAAACCTCAGTATTCAGGTTTAATTGCCGTGTTGGCTCAAAAAGGTTCGCCATCACTGCTCTAGAATGAAAAAAGTGAATGCAGTGTACATAAACAAAGTTGGAGGTACACAAACTAAGACTCAAGAGGTGCCATTTTTTCATCTGAGTGACAAGATGACACAATCAAACACCAGTGTAAGTGGAACACTTTAAAGTGGGTGTGTTTTATAGGATACAACAAACTCACACTCAATAACCTACTTAGGAGTTCAAATAACAGATGACCAAGGTATAATTTTTGCTGCAAATTAACCTCCAATATTTCACTCTGTTAAGAGATCTTGAGAACTGGGGGTAAAACTTTTTTTTTTATTTTTTTTAAATGAATATTCTCCCGAGAGTGCTTTTCTTCTTTTGAGTACTACAAATTTGTGTAGATAAGAGATTTAGATGTTCAGAAATCTAAAAATACCTTTAAACAAGAAAAGACTTAGATTAGCGAGGTGTATGCTGTATAGACCTAAACCAAGAGGAGATTCTGGGTCTCCCCACACCTCCTAATGTATCACTATGCAGTGCAATTGATGCGGATAGCAATGTGGAATGCTTTGCCAGGAGTTGGGAGGTGGCTAGAGAGATCGCAGAGAGCCCTTCTTTGCCATCAACTCATGCATTTCGGATCAGGTGGAACTCAAATTTAAATTGACTTTTAGTTCCTCTCCTCTTAACTCTGTTCTCAGAAACCGGGATATCCCTTCAGTTATGCAACACAGAGAATTTAAAATATTTGGAAGAGGCTGGAATCCAACAATATTTTTAACTCTAGAGAGACTCCTCTGTATCATTTCAAGACCTTAGTAGTCAAAGGGGATATGTTATTATAGATAATTTTATATAGTTCTTTCAGTGCAAAGTATGACAAACAAGGTTAAAGGGACACTATAGTCACCAGAACTACAGGTTATTGAATTTGTTCTGGTGAGTAGAATCATTACCTTCAGGCTTTTTGCTGTAAACACTCTTTTTTCAGAGAAAATGCAGTGTTTACATTACAGCCTAGTGCTAACTTCACTGGCCACTCCTCAGATGGCTGTTACAGATCCTTCCTGGGTCATGGCTGCCTAAAATGCATCCAAACATTGTTTCTCCTCCCTCTGCATGCAGGCACTGAACCTTCCTCATAGAGATGCCTTGATTCAATTCTTCTCTATGAGGAGATGCGGATTGGCCAGGGCTGTGTTTGAATTGTGCTGGCTCTACCCCTGATCTGCCTCTTTGTCAGTCTCAGCCAATCCTATGGGAATGCACTGTGATTGGATCAGGCCACCACTTCTGCTGATGTCTGCAGGCAGTGGGCAGGTCTAAAGGAAACTGGGACAAAGCATGCAGCTGCAGACTTGAGTACAAGTAAGATTTTACTATATTTAGGGAGGCATGGGGGGACCAGGGTGGCTCGATGGTGGTAGCAAAATTCTACCAGGTAAAGCAGAGAAGATTTTAAATAATTCAAACAGAATTGTAGATATGTTGGGCAAAAGCCCAAGAAAGACTGAAACCAAGCTTCAGCAGTGGATTGGCTGCCTCAGTATTTCCTGCAGGCCACAAGGAAGTCCAGAACAGTTAACGTCTCTCAAAACCATGAAAGCCCATCTTGTTCACTCTGGGGAGATTACCCCTAGCAATATAGTTGGTTTTCATGGAGAATTAGAACGAATATGCAGGGTAAAAAAAAAAAGCAATTTTAAAAGCTAAAACTGCAGCCATACGCGTCCTGGATTTCAGGCTTTGTCCGCTAAAGATCATTTTAGGTATATTCAACTACGAGACTTTACCCAACAGGACAAAATCAAAAGAGCAGCAAGTTTTCAGGTTTTTTTTTTATTTTTTATGAAGGCATAAAACTTAATCTCCTAGGAGCTGATACTGCTCTTAAAATTATAGTTTTGTCATCCACTACACTTCCATTTTAAACCTGGAACTTGTTCGGTCACTGTCTGTAACCAAGAAGAACATGGGAGGCGAATACTCACCGCATCATCCTGCATAGAGTTCACTGAACAGATAAAATGTTTCTAAATCGCATCCATGTACACAGACTGCAATGCAATGAAATCAATGGATACTACATCCTTCTAGCAGGCACACTTAAAGTGACACTACTGTTTTTTTTTGTTTTTGTTTTTTGTTTTGCTTTCCTTTCCTTATGCCTCCTGAATCTAAATGATTATACTCCCTAGCTTGCCCCTTACTTTTATTTTTATATTTTCTTCTCTGTTCCAGATCTCACTATCCAGGCACCGTCTTTTTGTTCTGTTTGTGGTCTCTACAGCCATTCTGTGAGGTTCTTTTGACTGACTGAATTATGGGTATAAAAACTTGTCTTTAAGTCAGACAAGAAAACCAATCTGATAGCAAATGGGTTTCTAATATCACAGCTTGAGGACAGGAGAAATATTGAGGAAGATGTCTAAAGTGGATCCTTTTATAATTCTATAGCGGTGGCTTTTTCCCACTGTACTATCAGCTGTGAAGGGGATACATTTCCAAATATACATATTACATAGTGTGCCAGGAAAGAGAATTTCTCCAAATTATTTCAATTCATTTAATGAACAAACCTCAATAAGGAAATGTTGATAAAGTATACTACAATTAATATATTTTTTAAAATATATATTTGCTTTACAGTCCATGGGAAAGTTTTCTTGATTCAGCAGGAAATTCTGTAAAATATTGCTTTAAATAAAGATACTTCCTTCTTCAATGTGTTTTTTTTTTTTTTGTTTTGTTTTTGCAGAGTTCCCCTATATTTGAGTCGAGCACAAGTCTCAAAAAATAGTACTGTAGATTAGTCCAGTAAAAAACAGCTAAACTTCATTCTATTTTTATGTTATGTTTTGTTTCATGTCAGGTGTGTGTGTTCGTGTTCAGATAGCAAAGGTGCAAAGTTACACGTTCAAACTGGAATAAGTGAAACAATCTCTGTCAATGGATATAAAACCAGCCTCCACACTGTATTTTTCTTGCACAATAGTGCCCCTTACCCTGGCACTGGTTCAGGCTCCGCCTCTGCTCCGCGAACGCTTTCCTATGAGGTTTTGGGTGTTGCTGGATATCCTGACGCAAAGCGTGAGGACTTTTGGTCACCTAACCACCCGGAAGTCCCTCAAGTGGCTTTCTGGTAGACAGCCACTAGAGGTGGAGTTAACCATGCTATGTAATTATTGCAGTTTATTAAAAACGGCAATAATCACAATTGCAGGGTTAAGGGTCCTGGGACACCGCACCCAGACCACTTCAATGAGTGAAGTGGTCTTAGTGCCTCAAGTGTCTCTTTAACCCCTTAAGGACACAACTTCTGGAATAAAAGGGAATCATGACGGAATATTTCCATCACGTGTCCTTAAGGGGTTAAAAATGTAAAAAGAAACATAAAAGTAACTTTTCTATTCATGTAATTTCTTTTTGTTTGTCAATAATTTTTTATTTTTTTTTAAATGAGGCATTAAGGGCATACAGTACAAAGCTTGCATATCAATAATATACATGTGGTTGTTCTGTTAAGTCAGATATCGGGTATGGTACACTAACATGTGTAGCTCCACTTCTACCGATATTAGCCTCATTTATCATTAGTAAACAGTATAGGGGAGTGAGTGTAGTTGCGCAGTCCTTTAAGGGTGGTTCCCTGTGGTGTAGGTATTAGTGGTGTGGGATAGGTCTCCACTACTTCAGCAGTCTTGGTAACTGGGTTTTCATGGACCGTTGGTTACATGAGCATTGTTATATGTTGCGGGTGTAGGTAGCCATCGAGTATGAGTAAGTGGTGAGTAGGGAAGCATAGGGAACCAGCCTCATGGTTCGTTTTGCAGTTGTCTGTGTATGTATCTGGTCTGGTCAGGCTACACGTCTTTCTGTCCTAGTAAGTCTTTTAAACTTGTTTCATTGCATTAGTTGTGGCTATTATCCAATACATCCCTTCATAATTGGGTTCTTTTAACATTTCGAGTTTTAGAAGTTAAAGGAAGAGATTATTTAGACATTGAATGGCCAAAAAAGTGTAGATTATGTAGTTAAAAGAACTTGTAGAGAAGAGAGTCTACTAGTTACATTGGTGAATAACTAGGTATGAAATGTAAGATGCTTCGGGTATCTACAAATTTGATCTGGTCAGTGAAATGGGTTATAATGTTTGGAATTAGGATATCTCTTGTATATCCAAGAGAGTCCTGCCTAAGCATTACAGTAAGGAAAAGATTGTACAGCAAATGCTAATGCCAGTTATTGATTATTGGGATGTAGTGTATGCACCTGCAACGCAAACCCACCTTAATAAACTTACCACATTGTCATTCTGCCACTTTGTGCTACAATATAATTACATGACCAACCAGTGTGACATGTTAAAATAACTAAACTGGCTATCGCTAGAATCCCAACGCACTTTTCATCTTTCCAGCCCTGTGTTTAAGAGCTTTTCTGGGAAACTCCCACCCTATGTGAGTAGAAAGCTCTCCCCTGCTGTTCCTGCCTCCAATAACCTCCGATCTAGTAACCAGTATTTTATTTAATCTACCTCAATACAAAAAGAAAGCAGCCCGATCCTCCTTCTCCTACAGAACACCGCAATTATGGAACAACCTCCCGCACACTTTGAAATCTTCCCCAGCCTAAAATTCTTTAAGAGATCCATCTCTACATACCTCAAAACAGAATGCACCTGTCATGGTTGATTGTTTCTTACCTGTTCTATGTTAAATTCTGTAAATACTTTGTGTATTAATATTGTTTTTGGATTCTATTGTACCCTATTGTAATGATGCAATGGTTTGTGGATCCAGGACATACTTGAAAACGAGAGAAATCTCAATGCAGATGCATACACTACATCACCCAACCCCACTCACTCCACTGTTCTATGCTCGTTCGCACCTACTACAACGGAAGAGGTTTCTGCTCTGCTTCGGTCCTCTTGCCCCACCACCTGTTCTCTCGATCCTATTCCCTCATATCTCATCCACACTCCTTCATGCTCATCCTCTCACTCCTTCATGCTCATCCTCCGGCACATTTCCTTCACCCTTCAAGCATGCAACCATAATGCCGATTCTAAAAAAATAAATAATTAAAAAGCCCAACCTTAACACCAACTCCAACATCCAACTACCGCCCTATATCGCTACTGCCATTTGCCTCCAAGATTGTTGAGAGTTGTGAATGCGAGATTGACAGACTTCCTCGAATCCAACTCTCTGCTTGACCTGCTTCAGTGTGCATTCTGCGCTCGTCACTCTGTTGAAATGGCTGTGACCAAAGTATCCAATAATTTAATAGCTGCTAAATCTCACGGACATTATTCTATCCTAATTCTCCTTGATGCTCCTTGATCTTTCTCCTACCTTTGACATGGTTGATCATCAACAGCTTCTTCTCATTCTCCATCATCTCGGTCTATGGGATACTGTTCTCTCCTGGTGCTCCTCCTACCTCGCCCAGCGCTTTTTCAGTGTTTCTTTCTCTGGCTCTGCCTCTTCTCCCCAACCCCTCTCTGTTGGCATACCCAAGATTCTGTATTTGGTCCCCTACTGTTCTCCATCTATACTGCCTCCCTTGGTAAACTCATCAGCTCCTTTGGCTTCCATTATCATTTATATGCAGATGACATGCAAATCTACCTGTCTTCTCCTGATCAGGGCCAGTGCAAGTATATTTGCTGCCCTGGGCAAAAGAACAATTTGCCGCCCTCCCCCCCATCACAATGCCACACCCATATGATCTCCCATATGAACTAATGCCAGTGCTGCACATAGTGTGTGTTTACATTTAAAAAAAAAAAAAAAAAGCCTGCAGGGACAGGCTATAGACTCCAGAACCACTACATTAAGCTGCAGTGGTTCTGGGGACTATAGTGTCCCTTTAATGTGAGGTAAATTAGAGATTAGTGGCACTACTAGATTGCCTACTTACAACCAGATGAGGATGGTGATGGGCTCTGGCTGTAGTCTGGCTCCACTGGTCTGGTGTAGAACAGGATCTCTGGAGGCGGTTTGTAACTGTGGTCACAAAAGTCAATGTTCTGGGAGAACGGGAAGCAGCTCCATTTTTTTGGGCCCCTTGCACAGCTCAAGGTCTGGACCGCCAGGGTCTCACGGTGAGTATGCACATAAGGCTCGCCCACAAGTCCACCTACATGTTCCACCCATGAGTTCACTCACAGGGAGTGGAGTGTTTAGGGGATCTAAAGTGTGTGCTTATGGAATGTAGTTTATAGAGATACCAGTTTGTGTAGGTGATGCAGTGTGTTTGTGTGTAGTGGAAGCAGTGTGTTTTTGTGTAAGGGATAGAAAGCAGTATGTGTTTGTGTTTAAGGGATGCATTGTGTGAATTTGTGTTTGTATCTGTAGGGGATGCATTGTATGTTTCTGTGTGTGTGTGTGTGTGTGTGTGTGTGTGCAAGGGTTAGTTGTCTTTGTGTGTAAGGGTTACATTATGTGTGTGTGTGTGTGGGATGCATTGTATGTTTCTCTGTGTGTAAGGGAAAAATGGTGTGTTTCTGTGTGTGTAGGGATGCATTGTGTGTTTCTGTGTATGTATAGGGAAGCATTGTGTGTGCAGTGTGAAAGAAAGAGTTTGTGGGGTAGAATAGGGGCTGATTCCTACCAGCCTCTTTGCTTCTCTTTCCCTCCTTTCTCAGCCTCTCTCCCCTCTTGTCCCTAACTGCTCTTTCCTCCTGTCCCTTAGTGCTCTCCTCCACCCCCCCTCTCTTAGTTGTCTATCATCCACTCCCCATCCCTACCCTAGTGGTCTCTCCTCCACTCCCCACCGCTACCCTAGTGGTCTCTCCTCCACCCCCTCCCCTAGTGGTCCCTCCTCCAACCCTTCCCCCTCCCCTAGTCGTCTCTCCTCCACCCCCTCTCTACCTTAGTGGTCTCTCCTCACCCCCCTAACCTTAGTGGTTTCTCCCACCCCACTCCTTTAGTGGTCTCCCCTCTACTCACCCCCTACCCCCTTCCCTAGTGGTCTGTCCTCCATCCCCCTCCCTCCCTTAGCGGTCCTCACCCACCCCCTCTCCTAGTGGTCTCTCCTCCACTCCCCCCCTCCCCAGTGGTATCTCCTACGGTCCGCGGTACAGGAGCTTCTGTTTTCTGTACCCGGCCGGACTGACAGGAAGTGCTCACTGAGTGAGCACTTCCTGTCTGTCCGGCCGGGTAAAGGAAACGGATGTTCCTGTACCGCGTACCGGAGCTTGGCTACGCTACACTGAGGGACTGGCAGGAGGGAGCGCTGTGCGCTTCCCTCCTGCCGATCACTCTTTTCTTGCACACACAGGACGTGCAGGCCCGGACAGTGATGCAGCCGCCTGAGGCTCTCTATAGAGCGTTTAGGCAGCTGAAGCCTATAGGAAGCGCCGGCCCTGCTTCTGATCTCTCTGCCCATCTTGACTTATGTCACTGCCTCTCCGCAATTTCCAACTGAAAGGCTGCTCACTTCCTTAAACTCAATCTGTCCAAAACAGGACTTCTGTTGCTACTCTCGTGTCTGTCTGTCTCCAAGTCAACTGCGCCACCATCACCTCTACCTTGCATGCTCGCTGCCTAGGTGTTCTCTTTGACTCCGATCTCTCCGTCACCCCTCATGTCCAGTCGATCGCCACATCCTGCCGCTTCCATCTCTAAGTTGCTGGTCCATACCGTTGTTCTTTCTTGTCTTGATTACTGCAATACCCTTCTCAGTGGACTTAAGTGTTCCCAGATTGCACCGCTGCAGTCTATAGTCGCCCCCCTCTGTCAGTCCCTGCATTGGATTCCAGTTAGATATAGGGTTCAATTTAAAATTCTGGTGCTTGCTCACAAGTCCCTACATACACCATGTTCCAAATTATTATGCAAATTCTATTTAAGTGTCACAAAGATTAAATATTTAGTTTTTCAGTTTAACTCATGGATGGCATTGTGTCTCAGGGCTCTTTTGATCACTGAAAACCATCTCGGACACCTGTGATAATTAGATTGCCAGATGAGCTCAATTTAAGGAAAAACTACTAAAGGAGGGTGTTCCACATTATTAAGCAGAGCACCATTTTCACGCAATATGGGGAAGAAAAAGGATCTCTTTACTGTCGAAAAGAGTGAAATAGTTCAATGCGTTGGACGAGGTATGAAAACATTAGATATTTCACGAAAACGTATGCGTAATCATCGCACTATTAAGAGATTTGTGGCTGATTCAGAGCACAGACGGGTTTGTGCAGATAAATGCACATTGAGGAAGATTTCTGCCAGGTCCATGCATCAGATCAAGAGAGCAGCTGCTAAAATACCATTACATAGCAGCAAACAGATATTTGAAGCTGCTGGTGCCTCTGAAGTCCCACGTACATCAAGGTGTAGAGTCCTCCAGAGACTTGCAACTGTGCATAAACCTTCTATTCGGCCACCACTAACCAATTCTCACAAGCAGAAACAGCTGCAATGGGCAGAAAAATACATGAAGACTAATTTTCAAACAGTCCTGTTCACTGATGAGTGCCGTGCAACCCTGGATGGTCCAGATAGATGGAGTAGTGGATGGTTGGTGGACGGCCACCCTGTTTCAACAAGGCTGCGACGTCAGCAAGGTGGTGGTGGAGTCATGTTTTGGGCCGGAATCATGGGAAAAGAGCTGGTCATCCCCTTTAGGGTCCCGAAGGTGTAAAGATGACCTCTGCAAAGTATGTGGAATTTCTTACTGACCACTTTCTTCCCTGGTACAGAAGGAAGAACTATGCTTTCCGTAATAAAATCATCTTCATGCATGACAATGCACCATCTCATGCTGCAAAGAATACCTCTGCATCAGTGGTTGCTATGGGGATAAAAGGAGAGAAAGTCATGGTGTGGCCTCCATCCTCCCCTGACCTCAATCCTATTGAGAACCTTTGAAGCATCCTCAAGCAAAAGATCTGTGGGAGGCAATTTACATCCAAACAGCAGCTCTGGGAGGCTATTCTGACATCTTGCAAACAAATTCAAGCAGAAACTGCCCAAAAACTCACAAGTTCAATGGATAAATCCCCTAATCCTCCATGAAGCTGCTCTCAAATAAGGGGTCCTATGTTAAAATGTAACTTGACCTGTTAAAATGTTTAAAAAGTTAAAATGTTATAAGTTTGATTGAAATAGCTTTTGATTTCAGTAAATATGCTGCAAACACAACAAATTACAATTTTCAGTTCTTTACAACCTATAAAGTGTTTTGAAACTTACTGTGCTTAATAATTTGGAACAGTGCATTGTAAGTTTTTTATGTTTAAAAAAATACTGTTATCATTAGGAGATTTGTTCAATAAAATTTGAATTGTACTCTTAATAGTTGATAACATGAGTATTATGCTGACTGTTATTTACATCAATTATTTAGGTAAATGAGAAAAATATCATTTGCATAATAATTTGGAACCGGGTGTAATGCTGCTCCAACCTACCTTTCCTCCCTAATACACAAGTATGTCCCGTTGAGGACCCTGCACTCTGCCGAAGACCTACGTCTATCCTCTGTCCTTACTCCCACATCTGATGCTCGCCTCCAAGACTTCTCCAGGGCTGCACCTTTTCTGTGGAACTCCCTTCCCTATTCCGTTAGACTTTCACCCAGTCTCCACTCCTTCAAAAAATCTTTGAAAACACACTTCTTCAGGAAAGCACATAATTTAAACTGTTAGCGGGTTTTCATCCCCCCCACCCCCCAACCCATCCATGACTCCTCTCCTGCAACTGTCAAAAATAACCTAAGTTCTCCATGAACACTCTTCTAGCAACCTATCTGATTACCCCTACTTATACCTTTTGTGTCATTTTACCCCACTCCCTCTAGCATGTAAGCTTATTGAGCAGTGCCCTCAACCTCTCTGTTCCTGTGCGTACAACTTGTCCGGTTACAATTACGTGTCTGTTTGTCTACCCATTGTACAGTGCTACGGAATTTGCTGGCGCTACATAAATAATATAATAACAATAATGTATCCTTCTTGGTGGAATATTTTATAAATAAATTGAATCTATTTAATAACCAGTCACTTGCTTTTTTGTATGCTCATGTTGACCTTTGATATCAAACCAGCAACCAAGACAATTCTTTTTCTATCTAATAATTTTCTACAGTGACGGATACATTTAGAGAAATATTGAACTAAATACATTAAAAGGGCGAGGACAGGAACTAGGTGGCTGTTCTCACCACAACGAAGAACCCTGAAAATCTGGGGCATGACTTAGAATCATATTGATTGATTAATGCAACCATCTTCGAATTTCCAGTGGTGCATCCTCTTCTAGGTGAGTCTAAATATAAGGAAGTCAATCAAAATTATGTGAAACAAAGCACTCTATTCATAGTGAAAAGAATATTATTTCTAGTCAATAGCTGTTTCACTCATATTGCTCTCTCTCTCTCTCAAACCCTCTCACCTGCTATTTCTAATTGCTAATCAGTCCATTTATCTGCTAGCCTATGGACTGGTTCTGTGACTGTGGTTTTTTTTTTTTTATACGTTTTGGACAAATGGGCAAGAGAGTTATATTAGTTGTAATAAATCTATGAAAGAATTGCCAAATGCTATTTTAGTAAATCATCCTTGTTTAGCAACATCCTGTGTGATTTCTGCCCTTTAATTAGAAACATTTTAAGAAGAGGTTATGCCATGCTGTAACTAACCATACCCTGCAGATTTTTACAGAATGTTTCCCACCGTTCCTTTAAGACTTGCTGAGCATCATGGTAATTGTTACTAACATCTGCAGTTCCATTTGCACATGTCCTTACATACCAAACTATTTATATAGGATTTGGCAAATGTATTTTTATATATATTTATACCAGTACCATCATAAACTCAGTTTTAAACAATCCACATTTGTCCAGAAATATTTAAAACGCTGATTATATTTTTAACTTAATTACATATTTGTAAATCTAATTTGAACTTTATAATTATCCCTGATCAGTGCTGTTCATGGAGGAAATTACAGGTTACTGCTATTCCACATGGAGAACATTCAGTCTCAGACTCTTTATACCCATAGCATTGCTTGTAATTGTTAGCATCCATTCTAACACATGGTTTCAAAATGATTTTAAAAGATGAGCATCATATGGACGACACTAAAACTGTGTTTAGTAGAGTGTGGGGTCTTTACAGAATTGTGGATAATCGTTTAGTTTTAAACAATGCAGCCAGAGATGAGTGGGCTTAGTGTTCTAAGAGACCTGAGATTAGTGTGGGGTAAGGATTAGGGGATTTATGTCTTGAGGGCATATGGATAAAGGAGACTCAAGGTTAGGCAGTCTTTGACCATTTAAAGTTATAGGGGGTTAGAGGGGTTTAAAGGTGGTTTAAGGATAGAAGGTTCATCTTTTGGAGTAAATTTGGTCAGAGTTGACCAGAGGAAGGAAGGCCCAACTTTGGAGGAAGTGTGGTCCACCTGACAGACCATCCAGCTGTGGAGTGCTGTGAATATCAAAACCCCAACTATATTTTGTTAATGAGTAAATTGTGTGAGTATTTCTCCATGACTCACTGTAAGTGGGGAGAAGTCAGGGAATACTTGTTGTAAAATGTAAGCAATAGCAGCATGGAGGTAGGATGCCACACTCATCCACCACGTGGTGTGCATGGATAAACCCACTTACACTGAGTAACTGAGTAGAAGTGGCAATCTCTATAGTGACACTTGACACCAGGCTGACACATCACTCCAGTGTGTGGACATGCACATTATGGGTGTCATCAGTAACGCAAGTGTGTGTTTGTCAGTATGTGTTAATGAGTATTTAAAGGGGTGGGGCCTTACCGCCATCTAGAGCACTTAACAAGTGCTCTGCAATCATCATCCATTAAACTCTAAATCTTGGTACCCAAGTTCCTTAGCGGACCACGCAGACACTTGGTGACGAACGAGATTTCAAGGCAACTTGTGGAGTTACTCCGGTTGTTGGCTGCTTCTGAGCTCTGCGTATTCTGACCTGCAGCCCAGCGTGGACCCAGTTGAGAGTAGGACCTTGCTGGCTCGTTCGTGTGAGTGCCCCAATTCTAACCTCCCTTTGGACCGTTGGGGGTTATCCCGGTCCCTCAGAGGAGGACTCACTACAGAGTTGAAGAGAGGCCTTTCTGGTCACTTTTGATCATATATGCACAGGTTTCTGGCATGCTGTTCTTACATGAGTACTCCAAGCAGCTCCGTTCTCTCAGGGAGCATATCCAGAGGGCATTCCACCCTGTTCCTTGCATTATTGGCTGGGAACCCAGAAGGGGAAATCACACATAGATCGTCCACTAGGGAGAAGATCTCATTAGCGGGACTCACTTGGGCTACAGACCTGATCACCACGTGTACAACTGTCCGTGGACTATCTGTTGGAGTTCCTACTGTGATCCAGAGCTTGCGGAATTGGCTTCGGGGCATTATAAAATGTGTACTACTGGAATGCTCTTAAGGCCTGACACAGACCCCAGCTAAATCTCCTTCTCGTGTTGACAGTATCTCAGTACCTCATGTTGGCTTTTCTTTAGTGATTTTTGTAGAGAGATAGAAAGCTTAGGAAGGCTCAGTCTTCTTTTTCAGATTGGTGCCCTCGAAGCCACAGGGTAAGGGTGACCTGTATATCCTTGGATGTTGTTTAACATGTTATTTATGCTAATTTTTGGGGCTAATCTAATCATAGTTGATATTATAGGACATTGATAAATATTGATCTTTTCACAAAATGATTCTCAGTGACCATTCGGTACTGTTAAACTGCACTACTTGCCATAAACTGTTTAGCTAATAAACACTTTCTATTTAATTTTCTCATATTGCTTGTTGGCATAAATACATTGCTACTTTGTTTCTTAGTTGAAAATCATTTGTCTATATAGCTGCTATAGTAGCCTTCACATATTGACAGTGTAACATTTAACCTACAATTTTACTATTTTTTCTGATACATTTTTTTGCTTAGTGGAGTGCACTTCCAGGACAATCTTTCCTTTGTGGATGTTTAGTTACACGATGGTAACTAGTAAGCACGATGGTTCCTAGTAAGCACGATGGTATGCTGACTGTTCTAGGGAGCCTTTTGTTTTGATTTCCACCTTTCTTCAGATCATTTGGACCTATCTTACAGTTAGCATCTCATTGTATTTGGTACAGATAGCTTTGGGTTATATATCGTTTTCAGTCTAGTTGACATTTTATGTACTCTGTTTATTTTAGATCTTTTTGGGGCTGGGTATTTGGTTTCTTTGATTTCATGCGCTAATCTATTACCAGGTTACCCCCCACCTATTATCCCCAGCTTGGCACACACTCACTGACTCTATATATCAATTAATTCCATTTGTTATTTTACATCTCAATCACTGGACTAATATGGCTACAATCTCTAATATATATATAATTAGTATGCTTATATAACAAGGGACCTGTCTGACAATCTAGGCAGTGAAACGGCAATCACATGACTCGGATCGACTGGATTGGCTACAGCGGGACTGCCTGGTATGTAAGACAGGTCCCCCAAGCGTGATCGGTACAGTGGATAAGTATTCAGGTCTGAATACTATGCAGCGGTGGCTCTTTATGTAGCGTTGGCTTTTAAATGTGAGTGTACATATGTTTGTATTATTGGTTTTTGAATGGAGTGTGTTTATATATAATTTTGGCGTTTGACTGCAAGGTTCTGTTTGCATGTAGTGTTGGCATTTGATTGCTGGGACATATGCACATATAGACATACACTGCCACATACATACATATCTACATAGCTAACAAACCTTTTATCATAGGCGTGCGCACGGCACACCTATGGATTGAGTCCTGCAGGAACGCATGGGAACGGCGTTCCTGCACTTTTTTTAAAGAAGGAATGCCGTTCCCGCTGTTCTTGCAGGCACTCAGGGGGCGGCAAAAAATTCTGCCTCCACTCCCTGCCCCCCCCCCCGTGTTCCCCCCTGTCATGGGGCAAGAGGTGGAGCAATAGGGATACTAAGTGACCACCTCCTTTGTTCCAGAAAACAACAAGCCACATACAAACTTTTGGTTTTATCTCCTCTACTGTACTTGCCACAGAAATAATCTGTTGTTGGTGTAAATAATTTGTTTATCATATATTGTTATATGCACTGTGACTATTTTTTGCTCATAATAAACATTCATTTATTAAGTTTTGTCTTTGTATGGTTAAGAATCACGTTACCTGAAGAGACTAGTTAGTATTTTTGTAACCAAGGACCAAGGCACCCCATTTATAAATTGTCTTGGTGGTGGCAGTGTTAAAATAGTAATAGTTATATTATTATGTTTAAGTGTGGGTGGTGTTAAAGGGGGATTTTGTCATTATTTCTGGTCTAGTGCAGACAAATAGTGAACTTTAACCCTTTCACAACCACAACTACGTCACGCACACTCTTGGAGTAGGGTGCGTTCGTGACACTACACACACTACATCCTTACACAAACACACACTCTGCAGTCACTACACAAACACACACACACTCTGCAGTCACTACACACACTACATCCACTACACACACACAGTCTGCAGTCACTATACACACATTTAATACTTACACAAACACACACTATGTAGTCACTATACACACACTACATCCACACACTGTATTTACTAAACACTACATCCACTACACACACTCTGCATTCACTACACACACAAACTACATCCACTACACACACACTCGGCATTCACTATACATATCGCATTTAATACACACAAACACTACATCAACTACACAAACACACACACACTCTGCATTCACTATAAACACACACTGCATCCACTACACAAACACACACTCTGCATCTAATATACACCTCATACATTACACAAATATACAATCTGCATCCACTATACACACTACATCCACTTTACACACGAACTCTGCATCCACTACACACATTCTACATCCACTATACACACACAGGAATCAGTACACACACTGCATCCCTGTGGGTGGACTCAGGGGGTGGGCGGCACTTTGGGCGGACTCGGGTGCAGGCACCGGGGGACCCAGACCTTGAGCTGTGTCAGGGGCCCCAAAATATCTGATGGCAATTTCTGTTCACTAATACCCATTTGGTGGCCCTAAATGCCTGAGCCATCCAATGGGCCTTCCAGGTGTGTGGGCCCCGGTGCAACTGCTGGGTGTTTCTGAGTGTATGACAAAGCTCCACAACAATAATACTCCTACTTACAAAGTTACATAGCTGAAAAGAGACTTGCGTCCATCAAGTTCAGCCTTTCTTGCAGTTGATCTAAAAGAAGGCAAACAAAAACAGTTTGAAGCACTTCCAATTTTGCAACAAACTAGGAAAAAAATTCCTTCTTGACCACAGAACGGTAGTCAGATTTATCCTTGGATCAAGCAGCTATTACCCTTGTGGCAAAACCGACCTCGCCACTGGGCATTGGAGAAGACTGATTGCCAGTCTCCTGCCATGTAACTATGGCCCCTGGGATGTATTGCCCTTTAAAGACATGATTTGGGCATAATGGATTTGTGTTGTGCTGCTGCTGGCCCTTTAAGAACCATCTGGGGACATACTGTGGAGTCACTGGGTGGCCACCATTTAATGTATCAGAGGCACATGGTGAGAACAATGGATGAAGCACATGGTGAGAACAATGGATGGCGGCCATTTTAACTCACAGACACTGTTTTGACTTTTCTACACGGTGCCATCTCGCCGGTATTTGGTGCACAAAGACATCGTGCAGTAGTTTTAAACTACAGAACAGGGGACACATTTAACAGTAATTATTTTTCATATAGCCTGTATATGTTCTGCAAAATCTGCATTAAACAGTATCTTCCAAACTACTGAATGGACCTGGGTGAATTTTGGATATGTGGTTCACCCAGATACCCCAGTTACGAGGATATATTTTTATGGGGTTATTTCATGTTTTGGGGTTCCTGTGATATGTTTTATAATACTGTATTTCTCTGCCTGTGATAATTATATTAACCATTGTGTTCAGTAATCATATCACAGGCAGAGGGGAGGATTTTGTGTGGGAGTGTCTGTGTGTATTGTACGGATTGATTGGTTGTATTTCAAAACCCTGTGGGCAGTACTATGTTTGTAGAATGGGAATAAAAGAGGCTGTATGTGCCAGTACAGTCAGTTCTGCTTCACCCTCAATTTGGAGTGCCGTCTCTTATTGGGGGAATCTGCTACAAGGGATTGCTATGCTCTGCATATTCCTTTGCGATAATCACTCCTAAGCTCTTGTAAGAGCTTGTTCCTGTTTTGCTCTGAAGGACTCTACGGTGGTTACGGTGTCTGCTGGAGTGCTGGGAACCCTCAGGAAGCGCTAGGAGCATCCTTCAACGGAGGAACCCAGTCGGGGTGCCCGTCGATCTGTTACATTGAAAAATTATATCCTTGAATATTCTGTTTTTGCAAGTATGCATCCAGTTGAACATCTGTATGGACTCTGATAAAACCACTTCTTCAGGCAGAGAATTTCACATCCTTATTGTTCTTACAGTCAAAAAACTTTTCTTTGCCTTCTTTCTTCCAGTCTAAACACATGATCCAGTAATGTGTCTTTAACTTTATTTAGAAATCAGTTTTTGTGAATAAGATTCATTGTCCTTATTATAAATTCCATTTTAGTTTAGTATAAATCATTATAATTTCTCAGCTCCACCTCTGGCCACAGTCCCGCTCACACCCCAAAATGAAGTGTCCCTCTTTTTGTCCATTTGAAATTTTTTTTGGTGTTTGTTTTTTTTGTGTGCAGGTAGGTACATGTCATTGTCAAACGCCACAACAGTGTACATATATATTCATACAGGCTTAGCATTGGCATGAGTGTGTGCACATTTTTAAATATAAACAAGCTCCGTAAAAACAGGCTTAACATAAATGAAGAGTTAAGGCAATGTAGTTTACTATGTGTGTGGATTGGGGTTACGTTCCAGTAGATTACTGCAGTATATTGAATGCTTGAACGCACATGTCTGCATGAGAGACAAGGCAGAAGATTCAAATATAAGAAACAACAGACATGAAGATTGTTAATTAAACTAAGTAAGTAAATAAACATCTGAAATGTTGAGAGGCACTTGTTACAGACATGGCATCTGACCCTCATGTGGAAAAAGATGGCTGACCTCTAGTCTAGAGAAACATCAACTAATTTGAAACACCTTTCTCTCCAAAGTGATCTTTAATTTACCTGCCTTGAGAGTTATTCACTAAAGAGACAATTTAAAGTGAATTTCAAATTTAAGATCAAAATAGTCGAACTGGAAAAACTCTTTAAGCCAGCAATGCTTGTAGTTCAGCTACTCTGGCCTTAAATGTTAAATTCACTTTTCATTCTAACATTAGTAAATAGCCCTGTGTATATTTTCCCGATATCTTTCAGCCTAAATTTTGCATTAGGCCTAAACTTCACTGTATTTCTTCTAAAACATGTCCAACTTTAGGGATTATCATCAACAGGCCTTTCCTGAGAGATTGGCACGGAGGCTGAGAGGATCAGTAGAAGGAGTTATCAGACACGGAGACTGAGAGGATCAGTAGACGAGTTATCAGACACGGACACTGAGAGGATCAGTAGAAGGAGTTATCAGACACGGACACTGAGAGGATCAGTAGACGGAGTTATCAGACACGGAGACTGAGAGGATCAGTAGAAGGAGTTATCAGACACGGAGACTGAGAGGATCAGTAGAAGGAGTTATCAGACAGGGAGACTGAGAGGATCAGTAGAAGGAGTTATCAGACAAGGAGACTGAGAGGATCAGTAGAAGGAGTTATCAGACACGGAGACTGAGAGGATCAGTGGAAGGAGTTATCAGACACAGAGACTGAGAGGATCAGTAGAAGGAGTTATCAGACACGGAGGCTGAGAGGATCAGTAGAAGGAGTTATCAGACAGGGAGACTGAGAGGATAAGTAGAAGGAGTTATCAGACACGGAGACTGAGAGGATCAGTAGATGGAGTTATCAGACACGGAGACTGAGAGGATCAGTAGAAGGAGATATCAGACACGGAGACTGAGAGGATCAGTAGAAGGAGTTATCAGACACGGAGGCTGAGAGGATCAGTAGAAGGAGTTATCAGACACGGAGACTGAGAGGATCAGTAGAAGGAGTTATCAGACACGGAGACTGAGAGGATCAGTAGACGGAATTATCAGACACGGACACTGAGAGGATCAGTAGACGGAGTTATCAGACACGGAGACTGAGAGGATCAGTAGAAGGAGTTATCAGACGGAGACTGAGAGAGATCAGTGGAAGGAGTTATTATCAGAACACAGAGACTGAGAGGATCAGTAGAAGGAGTTATCAGACACGGAGGCTGAGAGGATCAGTAGAAGGAGTTATCAGACAGGGAGACTGAGAGGATAAGTAGAAGGAGTTATCAGACACGGAGACTGAGAGGATCAGTAGAAGGAGTTATCAGACACAGAGACTGAGAGGATCAGTAGAAGGAGTTATCAGACACGGAGGCTGAGAGGATCAGTAGGAGGAGTTATCAGACACGGTGACTCAGAGGATCAGTAGAAGGAGTTATCAGACACGGAGACTGAGAGGATCAGTAGAAGGAGTTATCAGACACGGAGGCTGAGATGATCAGTAGAAGGAGTTATCAGACACGGAGACTGAGAGGATCAGTAGAAGGAGTTATCAGACACGGAGACTGAGAGGATCAGTAGACGGAGTTATCAGACACGGACACTGAGAGGATCAGTAGACGGAGTTATCAGACACGGAGACTGAAAGGATCAGTAGACGGAGTTATCAGACAAGGAGACTGAGAGGATCAGTAGAAGGAGTTATCAGACACGGAGACTGAGAGGATCAGTGGAAGGAGTTATCAGACACAGAGACTGAGAGGATCAGCGGAAGGAGTTATCAGACACGGAGACTGAGAGGATCAGCAGAAGGAGTTATCAGACACGGAGGCTGAGAGGATCAGTAGAAGGAGTTATCAGACACGGAGGCTGAGAGGATCAGTAGAAGGAGTTATCAGACACGGAGGCTGAGAGGATCAGTAGATGGAGTTATCAGACACGGAGACTGAGAGGATCAGTAGAAGGAGTTATCAGACACGGAGACTGAGAGGATCAGTGGAAGGAGTTATCAGACACGGAGACTGAGAGGATCAGTAGAAGGAGTTATCAGACACGGAGACTGAGAGGATCAGTAGAAGGAGATATCAGACAAGGAGACTGAGAGGATCAGTAGAAGGAGATATCAGACACGGAGACTGAGAGGATCAGTAGAAGGAGTTATCAGACACGGAGACTGAGAGGATCAGTGGAAGGAGTTATCAGACACGGAGACTGAGAGGATCAGTAGAAGGAGTTATCAGACACGGAGGCTGAGAGGATCAGTAGAAGGAGTTATCAGACACGGAGGCTGAGAGGATCAGTAGAAGGAGTTATCAGACACGGAGGCTGAGAGGATCAGTAGATGGAGTTATCAGACACGGAGACTGAGAGGATCAGTAGAAGGAGTTATCAGACACGGAGACTGAGAGGATCAGTGGAAGGAGTTATCAGACACGGAGACTGAGAGGATCAGTAGAAGGAGTTATCAGACACGGAGACTGAGAGGATCAGTAGAAGGAGATATCAGACAAGGAGACTGAGAGGATCAGTAGAAGGAGATATCAGACAAGGAGACTGAGAGGATCAGTAGAAGGAGTTATCAGACACGGAGACTGAGAGGATCAGTGGAAGGAGTTATCAGACACAGAGACTGAGAGGATCAGTAGAAGGAGTTATCAGATCGAGACCAGAGGATCAGCCGGAAGGAGCTATCAGGACAAGGAGGCCGAGAGGATCAGAGAAGAGCAATCGCGTAGACACCTGAGGCCGAGAGGATCAGCAGAAGCGAGCCATCAGACACCCGGAGGTACGAGAGGATCAGCAGATGGAGCTATCAGACAACGAGACCGAGAGGATCAGCAGAAGGAGTTATCAGACGACGGAGACTCGAGAGGATCAGTGAAGGAGCCATCAGACACCGAGACCGAGAGGATCAGCAGAAGGAGCTATCAGACACCGGAGACCGAGAGGATCAGCAGAAGGAGATATCAGACAGCGAGACCGAGAGGATCAGCAGGAAGGAGATGATCAGACAAGGAGACTGAGAGGATCAGTAGAAGGAGCATCAGGACACGAGACCGAGAGGATCAGTGGAAGGAGTTATCAGACACAGAGACTGAGAGGATCAGCGGAAGGAGTTATCAGACACGGAGACTGAGAGGATCAGCAGAAGGAGTTATCAGACACGGAGGCTGAGAGGATCAGTAGAAGGAGTTATCAGACACGGAGGCTGAGAGGATCAGTAGAAGGAGTTATCAGACACGGAGACTGAGAGGATCAGTAGAAGGAGTTATCAGACACGGAGGCTGAGAGGATCAGTAGACGGAGTTATCAGACACGGAGACTGAGAGGATCAGTAGAAAGAGTTATCAGACACGGAGACTGAGAGGTTCAGTAGAAGGAGTTATCAGACACGGAGACTGAGAGGTTCAGTAGAAGGAGTTATCAGACAAGGAGACTGAGAGGATCAGTAGAAGGAGTTATCAGACACGGAGACTGAGAGGATCAGTAGACGGAGTTATCAGACACGGAGACTGAGAGGATCAGTAGGAGGAGTTATCAGACACGGAGACTGAGAGGATCAGTAGACGGAGTTATCAGACACAGTGACTAAGAGGATCAGTAGAAGGAGTTATCAGACACGGAGACTGAGAGGATCAGTAGAAGGAGTTATCAGACACGGAGACTGAGAGGATCAGTAGACGGAGTTATCAGACACAGAGACTGAGAGGATCAGTAGACGGAGTTATCAGACACGGAGACTGAGAGGATCAGTAGACGGAATTATCAGACACGGAGACTGAGAGGATCAGTAGACGGAGTTATCAGACACGGAGACTGAGAGGATCAGTAGACGGAGTTATCAGACACGGAGACTGAGAGGATCAGTAGAAGGAGTTATCAGACACGGAGACTGAGAGGATCAGTAGACGGAATTATGAGATACGGAGACTGAGCGGATCAGTAGAAGGAGTTATCAGACACGGAGACTGAGAGGATCAGTAGAAGGAGTTATCAGACACGGAGACTGAGAGGATCAGTAGACGGAATTATGAGATACGGAGACTGAGCGGATCAGTAGAAGGAGTTATCAGACACGGAGACTGAGAGGATCAGTAGACGGAATTATGAGATACGGAGACTGAGCGGATCAGTAGAAGGAGTTATCAGACACGGAGACTGAGAGGTTCAGTAGAAGGAGTTATCAGACACGGAGACTGAGAGGATCAGTAGAAGGAGTTATCAGACATGGAGACTGAGAGGATCAGTAGAAGGAGTTATCAGACACGGACACTGAGAGGATCAGTAGAAGGAGTTATCAGACACGGAGAATGAGAGGATCAGTAGAAGGCGTTATCAGACACGGAGAATGAGAGGATAAGTAGACGGAGTTATCAGACACGGACACTGAGAGGATCAATAGACGGAGTTATCAGACATTCCAGAGCTGTTTTTTCCTCAATGTTTCATATTAGGAAAGGGTAAACTAATGCCCATTAGTGGCTGTTAGAATTGGATCCTGATCATGGATAACTTGTCCTTGGCCAAACCAGTGATTATAGGCTGTGTTTCTTATATTAAGACCATGGTTAAAGTGTATCATTCATAGTTCCAGAATGTAACTAACAAGTAGAATTCTTGCCATCCTACGGTGTAACTCCTCCTACCTTTCCTCAAGAATTTGTTGAAACTATGTAGCAATACCAGTTATGTCCTCTAGATGGCAATGTTTCCCTATACATGTGTTAATAATTGTTATTTTTCAAATACAGTAGACAAAATGGTTTATTTGCTGAACAGTGAATTGTGTGGTCAATTGCAAACCAGACGTCAATAATAAAATAAATTAGGTTATCATAACATATAGTTTTACACATAAAATTTCCAGCTTTGCTTTGTTGATGCAAAAGTCTTGAAACCCCAATTTTGTCATCTTGCGTTTTGCCTCATATTCCTGTCCCTTGATGACACCTATTACCTACACAGATATTGGCTTTCCTTTAATGATATCTCACTTTCTCTGATATGTGCACCACAAGATGATGTAAAGGCAGACCCTGGCCTGCATGCATACCAAGAAACAGTACATCGTCTTCCTCCAGTTTAGGGAAGAAGTCAGCACCAAGATAGAATTCCATTTCAGGAGATAGACTTAAAGGGACACTCCACTTCCCAAATACAAAACAAATCACATTTTAGTAGATATAACCCAATGAAAACATATATGCAGTTAATTATGCATTTTTGTTTAATTGGGGGTATATTTAAAACAATTTGCAAAGCTTGCAGATATTTTGTCAGCTGCTTTTGCAAGCCCTCCCCTTCTGGCCCCACCCAGACTTTATGTGGTTGTCCAATCACAGACTTCCCAAAGCAGGTCATTTAGAAGTCTTTGCAAGGTAGGTGCTCTGGGCAATTGCTGCCTCTTGAGTTTAGCTCCACTGAGCTTACCAAACCAGGAAGTAACAGAGCTATATGTCTGACTGAAAGTCTGGGTGTGTAACCAGGTAAATTTATAAAAGTGTACATTTCTCTTCAAATCTGCACTTTATGTAAAATGAAAAAAATAGTACCCACTCTCGACTCATAAAGCACTTCAGCAAGCTACGGTGCTTTAGATCTTTGGAGAAATTATACCATTGGATAGAAAAACCTTTTACTTGTGTTATTATTATTATTATCATCATTTATAGAGTGCCAACAAATTCTGCAGAGCTGTGTTAACATTTTCCATGTGATCCTCTGTTTTCTTTTAAAATTAAATTAATGATTTAGCAAATTACATTATAATCCAGTTCAGAGAAGGAAAAGCCAGGGCACACATTGCAAATGAGGAGGAGAAATAGAATTATCTTTCTCCTCCATTCTGTATGCTCTCTCAATCTCTCTCAATGCTGACTGACAGGTCGAAAGGGCAGAGCTTCTTCCAATAATTGACAGAGAGCCAAAATGTCCGGGTTAGAGAGATATGAATTTCTACAATTAAAGGCAATTTTCACACCTCACATCAAGTATTTGTTGTAAGATTAACCCAACCAAAAACAGTGTTTTAAGAAAGCACTGGCTTTGGTTTGAGTAACCCTTTTCTATTCTAACTACCCTCAAACTTTGATATTAAAAATAAAGCTTAAACTTAACTC
The DNA here is from genome assembly GCA_933207985.1 of Pelobates cultripes. NCBI lineage: Eukaryota > Metazoa > Chordata > Amphibia > Anura > Pelobatidae > Pelobates > Pelobates cultripes. The sequence continues at coordinate 28,096,875 of OW240915.1, forward strand.
TGTTCCAGCACCAAATTCTCCTTTTAGCCTAATCCTCGTCCGTCGTTGATGCCACTTCCCCTGTCTGTAGTGAGAGGGATGTGAGGATGGATAGGCTGAGAGAAGGACATAGGCATCACAGAGGGGGTCTGTGTCGCTATCGGACGCTTGTCACCTACACGTTGTGTTTGCTGACATCAGACGCCCAGAATTCACAGAGCTGATATTGGGTTACCTAGAACTCTTGTTCCGGGCTCGCTAATGATGCCCCAAAGACACTGCTGGAGGTAGAGTTAGACCTCCGGCAGCAAAGATTGTAACAACTCAGTATGTTTTATAGCAAAATGCTGCACATACATTCTCCGCACGCCATGACAAATTCAAATCCCTGAAGTGATGGTGAGTGTGCATAGAGTAACCCTTTAAAATAAACATAATCTTAAAAATCTACCAACGTGAAAGTTCTGTGTTAACTCTGGAACCGAATAGCAGTTCCACCATTGGCATGTGTGGGAAAATTGCTGTTTGGTTAAGATATGCTTATCTCCCTTAGAATGGAATTTGGCCTTTAACTAAAGTCTCCATTTGCTGAAGCCTAGATAATAATATACTATTTCTCCTCTAGATTATTCGATCACCATTCTTTACTTTACCTTCAGCTGAGGAGATTGTTCCTGTGTATTACTGAGCCATGCTGTTATATTGTTGTGATCAGTCAGTAATTATTATTATTATATTGATTAACGCACACTGCTTTACAAGAATCTGCCCTTTGCCATTCTATATAATTTCACACAAGTTTGCTGATTCCAGAATAGTTTTCTGGCCTGATTGCTTATTACAGAGGTTTCTGGTATCCAGGAGAAGATGTATAACTAGATGTTATTGCCACTGGCAGATAATCAGTCTTTCAAATCTCAGGTGAATTATCAAACCATCCTGCGTAATAAAATCATTTATTTTTTGGAAATAAATCTCTATTAAAGTTTTACCATTTCATTCAGTATAAGAATATGGGTTAAAACAGAAGCAGTTCAATATACTGTATTTTATAAATACTGGTACATTAGACTGTAAACAAAGATAACACAGACGAGAACAGTGCGACCATGTTGTTGTTTTTTAATAAAGTATTATTTTCCCATAAGACAGCTTCACAAAACTAGTCATATCAGCCAATGTGATCAGAGAGGCCATAAACTGACACCAAAGTCAGAGTTAAAGTAGAGTTATCAGAGAACAAAAGTATATTAGTATATTAGTGTAAGTGTAATCGTGCACCAACTAGGGATCTATTGGGAGGGGTTGGGACAGGAAACAGGTCTGGCAGTAATTATTCCTGAACGTTCCGAAGGAGAGGAAATAACTACTGTCTGGGATAGAGTACTTTAAAGTTCTAAAGACATTGGTTAAAACTGAGCTGTGAAGGCTGTCAAATTACAGTGGGCATTGGGGTGTGATGAAGGAGGAAAGGAGTTGGGTGGATAGAAACAAAATAATTTTTTCATTATTCATTAATTAAAATTGTTACCATTAAGGTTAAGATTCTAAAAATAAAAAAGGAACAGTGATGTAAATAAAAGCATGGTATATATAATGTGAATAATAGTAATGGCACAGACTGAATAAGGTAAAGTGATAAAAATGATCAAGTTACATGTCTGCAAAAATTGTCCTGGGGTCCCGCCTCCATGTGTCTCATTCTCTCCCCCCCACCCCCCAAGCCCCTCCATGTTTCTTATAAATTGTAGAGACTGACGATTTTTAAAGTGGCACTGTCATCGCCTGGGGACTTTGCATAATTTGCAAAGACCCCTGACAGTGACATTGACGCTGGTGTTCCGCTGGCCAGAGGGAGCAGGGAAGGGTGAGATTTCTTTCTCCTCATTGGTGCCGCCCAGCTGTTACCCTTATGCTGAAGCGCCAGGAGCCAACATCTACCATAGCATTGAGGTCTATAGAGGATCCCACAGGACCACAGGATCCTTCATAGATATCTCTGCTGTTATTACTAGTGACGGCTGGGGGTGACAGTGCCACTTTAAACACTGTCTGACCAAAGGTGCGTGTATATGGCCGAAGAATTCTGTCACTGAAGGTAGGGATGAGTATTTCTAAATTTTTACATGTATTTCTTAAGGGTTAATAATTGTGTAGGGTTTATAAAAATACCCCTTTCTGTCTCAGAGAGCTTGCACTTTAATGGCCAATCGGAGTGATGCGAAAAAACTCCAGATAGTCTGAAATCTAAAGTTTATAAATATATTTTATTTTTTTTGTAAATATTTATTTTATTTGATCATTGGAATTTTGTGGTACAGAATGAAATAGAAATACATGAGTAAAAGGCAACATTCTTCAAGATTACACATACATTTATGCTACTTCTGTCTAATTTTTTTATTTTTTTAAACAATATTTTACTCTAACACAACAAGTGGAGCAATGCTGGCATTCCCTTTGTACCCGTGGTTGTGTGTATGAGTTGTTACACAGTGACATTTGAATGACAAGCTAGGCAAATCAGCTAGTATTGCTGGTTTGAGAGTCCCGCAGGGTGTGGTACCCATCAGTTTATAAATACTTGATGGTCAGTAATTTGTTTGCTATAATAGCATTTTACAAGAGTATCATGGCCAATCATCCTACGATCTCCACGCCTTCCTCCTGCTTGACAGAGGTATGAGCAGGATTACTGCTTAGCACAGTTGTGGACGAGGTGAACAAAATCACAAAACATTAGATTTCTAAGCAGGAACGGATAAACAGAAACTCTGCAACACTGCACAGTGACAGGAAATGATGTGAACGCTTGCTCTCAGACATGAAGTGTAGCAGTGGTGAGTGTAGAGAGCTGATAAAAAATAAAACACTGGGGAAATATTGGGGTGTTAAGGTATTAAGGTACATGGGGGCTTTAGGAAACATCTACACAAGTGGGGAGTGGAGACTCACGTGAAAAGTAAGATAGATTGGGGAGCCGAGAGACAGTTTACTGGACATTGAAGAACAAACAAACACTGAGATTAGTTTAGGAGTGCTGAAATATATTGGGGGTCGAAACTTTGCAATTCAGTTAATGCTGGGGGCAATGAGGAGCTGAGCAGATTCTAATCTAGTATTTTTCTGTGTATGGTGAGAAGGTACACACAGTACACAGTGTGTATTTGTATATATTATGAGAAAATTAATTTAAAGAAAACAACTTTTGCTTAATGAAGCAGTTTTGGTGTATAGATCATGCAGTCTCACTGCTCAATTCTCTGCCATTAAGGAGACAAATCACTTTGTTTATGCAGCCCTAGCCACACCTCCCTGCATGTGACTTACACACCCTTCCTAAACACTTCCTGTAAAGAGTCATCTAATGTTTAGACTTCCTTTATTGCGCATTCTGTTTATTTAGAATTGCTTATCTCTTACTCTGTTAATAGTCTACTAGAGCCTGCAGAGCCTTCTGTGTGTAATTAAACTTAAATTTAAAGAGCGCGAGATAACATTTCTACAGCAAGTTCACATCTGATTGAAAATGAATACTTGATATTCTTTACTGAAAAAATGAGTTTTCAATAATTTTTTTAAAGGAATGGAGACTGGGTGAACGTCTAATAGGGAAAGGACTTTTACAGGAAAGGCGCAGCCCTAGAGAAGTCTTGAAGGCCAGCATCAGAGGTGCAGAGTAGGAACAAAAAGAATAGACATAGGTCTCCGGCAGAGCATAGGGTCCTAAATGGGACATATTTATTGTATTATGGAGGATAGGTAGTGTAACAGATCCCAGTACTCCAGCTTAGTACATCCGTGAATATTCTCCCAATTCCCAATCGCCGTAGTGATTATAAGTGTTAATATAGCTCCCAATCCCCCAAACATGAACCTAGACTTCATGAAGGGGTAAGATGATCTGTTTAATCCAGGCCTGCATTTATGCAGTACAAGGACACAGAAAACACGCCCATGACACTCCCACACAAAACAGGGCAATCCCTCCACTGTGCCTGGAAGATAATTGAGTCAGGTACTGTACAAACTTAATTATCTCCAGGCACAGAAAAACATACAATTTACAAACACTCCAAAAGTACCTTCAAAACACATAAAAAAAACACAAAAGTTACATCCCCTGATAGCTCCGATTTGGGTGACCAACATATCCAAAAATCACCCAGATCATTTCAGGGGATCGAGATTTGCATGGTCTATGCCCATAACAGTTCCATGAAATCAGGCCTAGCGGTCGGTCAACTTATGTAACAAAAATTAAGTTGAAAACGGACTCCCGAACCAAGGAAGAGAATGGTTCCTGGGAAGGCAAAATAGGGGTTAACCAGCTCAGAGGTGGTCCGCTGTTCATGAGTTTGTTCGGTTCCCGAACAGTACAAATAAATCCCATGAACCAAGTCTTTTTACCAGCCTTTTCTATGGCCCATAGTCAGTGGGCAGGAGGCTAGCATCCACACTCCTCCAGGAGCTCGTGGCGAATGTTCAGGCAAGGGGGCGTTATGTAGAAATTTGTAAGCGAGTACCAGAATTTTAAATTTAGCTCTATATCTTACAGGAAGCCATTGTAGTGACTGACAAAGGGTGGAGGCATGGGAAGTGCAGACGGACAGTGAGATGAGCCTCACCACCATATTCATTATAAACTGTAATGAAGTTTGGCAAGTTGGGAACACGTAAGACCACTGAGAAGTGGATTACAGTAGTCAAGACAAAAGAGGATAGCAGCAAGGACCAGCAACTAAGTTGTATGTGGCATTAAATAGGGGTGAATGAGTGCTATGTTTTTGCGATAGTAGCGGCAGAACTTGGCAATCTACTGGACATGACTGGTGAAGGAGAGGCTGGAATTGAAGAAAACAGAGAACACCTAGATAGTGTCACATATTCATCCGCTTATAGAAATGTGGTTAATGACATTTACTGTCCACACAGGAAAAGTTGTGCCGAGCAGCAACCTAATCCACAGAAGGGTTAATGCTGAGCAGTAATTGTGCAAATGAAACCTGGTGTCATGTATTCATCCGCTTAGAGAAAAGTGATTAATGACATTTACTGTCCACACAGGAAAAGTTGTGCCGAGCAGCAACCTAATCCACAGAAGGGTTAATGCTGAGCAGCAATTATGCAAATGAAACCTGGTAACTGACTTTGGGGTCAAAGGCCGGTTACAGCCTATCAGAACTAAAGGAGGGGTATTTAGGCCCAGTTCTCAGCCTGCTCAGTGCCCTGTCGTGGTTTCCCTTGTGGTTGTCTGAGAGCGCGTTCCTGTTTATAGTTTTCTACCTGGTTTTTGACTTTGGCTTTGTTTATTGACTTCTCTATATTCTGGTATCCTGACTCCTGGCTTTCCTCATCGCTGTGTCCCTTTCTGTGTTCCCTGACCTCGGCTAGTATTTTTGACTATTCTTTGTACGTTAAATCCGGCCATTCTAAGGACCGGTAATACGTTACTTATTTGTCATCCGTGCTGTACAGTTCTACGTGCTGGATCAAACAGTAATCCTGACATTACGACATGGCCATAGATCCTGTAGAACTGTGTCAGCACATAGCTGCTTGCGAGAGGAAATTAGAGGAGAATGATCACCGCATGGATCAATTCACTCAGGCTTTAAGTACGCTTCTCGCTAGAACGGAGCATCTGCAGCCTGCAGCGTCTCCTCCTATAGCACCTCTACCCTGTGTACCTCCACCCACTGTTAATAGGACTCCTTGCATCTCCTTATCACCATCCCTACAGTTTGATGGCAATATCCAGGAATGCAGGGGTTTTCTTAATCAGGTGGAGTACCATTTTGAGGCCTCACCAGGGTCATTCCCCACGGACAGAGTAAGAATTGGTTATCTAATGAATCAATTAAAGGGCAATGCCCTTGCCTGGGCTAATCCGTTGTGGGAGAGTAATCGGAGCATAGCTCATAATTACCAGGAATTCCTTGCCGAATTCAAGCTCACGTTTGAGCCATTGGGTAGAGAAGATGACGCCTCCACTGCCCTAATGCACATCAGACAAGGTAACCGGTCTATCTCGGATTATGCTATTGAATTCCATACCTTAGCTTCCGAGGTAGACTGGACTAACAATGGGTTAATCTCAGCATTCAAAAAGGGTCTCTCAGAGACTATACTAGATGAGATAGCCGCTAAAGAATTACCTAAGAGTCTTAACGAATTTATTACGTTTGTCATGCATATTGATAATAGGTTAAGACTCAGAGAAGTCACCAGAAGCAAGACCAGACGTACGGCTATGTCCCTAGCACCTCAATTCTCTAAACCTGTTTTGTCTAACCTCCCTGTACAGTCCGAACCCGAACCTATGCAGTTGGGGGTCACTAGACTGTCAGAGGCCGAAAAACAGTATAGGAGAAGGGAGGGGTTATGCCTATATTGTGGTAGAAAGGGACATATGATAACTAATTGTCCAGTGCGTCCGGAAAACTTCCGCACCCAAGAACCTTAAGGGGACAGATCTTAGGTGTGATGGAGTTGTCCTCTAACAAAAGCAAAAGTAGATTCCTCCTTGAGGTATGTATTTCCATTGATAACAAGAAGTTTTCTTGCAGTGCCCTAATGGACTCAGGTGCTGCTGGAAATGTTATTGATGTCCAGTTTATTAGGGGTAATGAGATACCGGTCAGGGAAAGACCTACGCCGCTAGCTGTAGAGGCTATTGATGGTAGACCACTCACACAACCGCTTATAACCCACGAAACTGTCCCTATTACGATCTCCATTGGGGCCTCCCATAGGGAGGAGATGACGTTTCAGGTTATTACTTCTCCATCATGTCTTATTATATTATGGTTTCCGTGGCTGAGTAAGCACAATCCCTATATTGACTGGGCTAATGGGGAGATATTAGAATGGGGTAAAGAGTGTATGGGGAGATGTATAAAACCAGTACTAAAGAGATTGGATACTATTGACCTTCCCACTACCACTCCCCAAACTCCTGGAGTTCCCATACAATACCGAGAACTTCAGGAGGTGTTTAACAAGGCTCAATCCGATGTATTGCCTCCCCACAGAGCATATGACTGTGCCATTAACCTGTTTCCAGGCGCTATGCCACCTAAGGGGGCAGTTTATGCCTTATCTCCCCAGGAGAGTAAAATAATGGAGGAATACATCAAAGAATCCTTGAGCAAAGGGCACATAAGAAAGTCATCCTCACCAGCTGGTGCAGGATTCTTTTTTGTTGAGAAAAAGGGTGGTGAGTTACGCCCTTGCATAGACTACAGGGCACTTAATAAAATCACTGTAAAAAATGCATACCCTATTCCACTCATTTCCGAATTGTTCGATAGACTTCAGGGAGCTAAAGTATTTACTAAGCTTGACCTTAGGAGCGCTTACAATTTGGTTAGAATTAAAGAGAATCATGAGTGGAAGACGGCATTTAATACCCATAGTGGACACTATGAATATCTGGTAATGCCATTTGGGTTATGCAACGCCCCGGCCGTATTCCAAGACTTTATAAATGATGTACTCAGGGAATTCATTTACTCATTTGTCTTGGTTTATTTGGACGATATTTTGGTGTATTCCCCTGATCTTCAAATTCACCACTCCCATGTGAAACAGGTTCTGCAGACGTTGTTGAAAAATAAACTTTATTGTAAATTAGAAAAGTGCATATTTGACCAGCCTGAAGTCCACTTTTTGGGTTACAACATCTCTGCATCGGGATTTCAAATGGATCCTAAAAAACTAGAGGCTGTACTACACTGGCCATTACCCCCTGGTTTAAAAGCCATTCAAAGGTTTATTGGTTTTGCCAACTATTACAGAAGATTCATCAAGGGATTTTCTTCTGTAATAGCCCCAATCACAAATATGACTCGCAAAGGGGTTAGTAGCACGGTTGCCAACTATTACAGAAGATTCATCAAGGGATTTTCTTCTGTAATAGCCCCAATCACAAATATGACTCGCAAAGGGGTTAGTAGCACGGTACGGTCCAAAGAGGCTGTGAATGCTTTTGAGACTCTTAAACAAAGATTTGCCTCTGCGGACATACTAAAACATCCTGACACCAGTAAACCTTTTATATTGGAGGTTGATGCATCCGAGACAGGGGTAGGGGCTGTTCTCTCTCAGAGAGAAAGCCAGGGAACACCATTGCATCCTTGTGGCTACTTCTCCAGAAAGATGTCTCCTGCTGAGCGCAACTATGATATTGGCAATAGAGAACTGTTGGCCATTATTCTTGCCCTCAAGGAGTGGCGACATCTTTTGGAGGGTTCCAAGGACCCCCTGTTGATCATAACCGACCACAAAAATCTGGCATATATAGGGGATGCCAAACGTTTGTCTTCCAGACAGGCTAGATGGTCACTGTTCCTTTCACGTTTTAACTTTCTCATTACTTATAGACCTGGTTCTAAAAATACCAAGGCTGATGCCTTGTCCAGGCAATTTGATAATGAGTCAGCTCCGGAACAGATGACATCTCCTATTATTCCAGCAGAGTGTATTATTGCTACTACTGTCCTCTCACTGTCTTCTCCAATGCTTGGCACCATACTGGAGGCCCAGCCTCAGGCGCCCAGTGGTAAACCGTGTGATAAACTGTTCGTTCCCCTATGTGAAAGGGTTAATATCATGAAAGTGTTCCATGACAATATAACTGCTGGACACCCGGGCATCAATAAGTCCACTGCCGCGATCACTAGATCATTTTGGTGGGATTCACTCAGGAAAGATGTAAAGGAGTATGTGCAGGCATGTTCTGTGTGTGCAGTTTCTAAGGTGACTCATGCACTTCCTTGTGGCCTGTTGCAGCCTCTTCCTGTTCCTGAGATTCCATGGTCCCACCTATCCATGGACTTTATTGTTGAGCTTCCTAGCTCTGCTGGGTTCACTACTATTCTCATGGTTGTAGACCGATTTTCTAAGATGGCTCACTTCATTCCTCTCAAGAAGTTGCCATCTTCGCAAGATTTGGTCCTAATTTTCATACGTGAAATTGTCCGTTTGCATGGCATCCCCCACAATATTGTGTCTGATAGGGGCTCTCAGTTTGTGTCCAGGTTCTGGAGGGCGTTCAGTAAACAATTGGGGATTGATCTCTCCTTCTCCTCCTCCTACCATCCACAGACCAATGGTACAGCTGAGAGGGCTAACCAGTCATTAGAAGTTTATTTGCGTTGTTTTATTAATAGCACACAAGACAATTGGTCCGAACTACTCCCGTGGGCCGAGTTCGCTAGAAACAATGCTGTTCATGACTCCTCTGGGCACAGTCCATTTTTTGTCAATAATGGTAGGCATCCTACGGTTCTCCCTGCGGTATTTTCTGATACTGCCATTCCTGCTCTGGATGAGCGTCTGGCCTCCATTCGGGATACCTGGGTTAAGGTTCAAACTGCTCTAGGGGCTGCTGCTGAACGCTTCAAACATTTTGCTGATAAGCGTAGGAGTGCCAACCCGGTGTACCAAGTGGGGGACCGGGTTTGGTTGTCATCTCGCAACATCAAGCTTAAGGTCCTTAGCATGAAGTTTGCCCCCAGATTCCTTGGTCCCTATAGAGTGCTTCGTAGGATCAATCCAGTGTCTTACTCTCTGGCTCTTCCTGCATCTTTAGGGATTCCCAACACTTTTCATGTGTCCTTACTCAAACCTCTTGTCTGCAATAGATATACTGTTCCTTGTGTTCCTCCCCCTCCGGTGGTGGTGGGTGGTCAGGAAGAGTATGAGGTATCTTCTATCGTGGATTCTAGGTTTTCTCGGGGCACTTTACAGTACTTGGTTGTTTGGAAAGGTTACGGTCCTGCTGATCGTTCTTGGGTTTCGGCTCCTGACCTGCATGCGGGCCGTAAGATCCGCGCTTTTCACGCTAAATTTCCTCTCAAGCCTGGTCCTGTCCGCCCGGTGGGCGTTCTTCAGGTGGGGGGTAATGTCACATATTCATCCGCTTATAGAAATGTGGTTAATGACATTTACTGTCCACACAGGAAAAGTTGTGCCGAGCAGCAACCTAATCCACAGAAGGGTTAATGCTGAGCAGTAATTGTGCAAATGAAACCTGGTGTCATGTATTCATCCGCTTAGAGAAAAGTGATTAATGACATTTACTGTCCACACAGGAAAAGTTGTGCCGAGCAGCAACCTAATCCACAGAAGGGTTAATGCTGAGCAGCAATTATGCAAATGAAACCTGGTAACTGACTTTGGGGTCAAAGGCCGGTTACAGCCTATCAGAACTAAAGGAGGGGTATTTAGGCCCAGTTCTCAGCCTGCTCAGTGCCCTGTCGTGGTTTCCCTTGTGGTTGTCTGAGAGCGCGTTCCTGTTTATAGTTTTCTACCTGGTTTTTGACTTTGGCTTTGTTTATTGACTTCTCTATATTCTGGTATCCTGACTCCTGGCTTTCCTCATCGCTGTGTCCCTTTCTGTGTTCCCTGACCTCGGCTAGTATTTTTGACTATTCTTTGTACGTTAAATCCGGCCATTCTAAGGACCGGTAATACGTTACTTATTTGTCATCCGTGCTGTACAGTTCTACGTGCTGGATCAAACAGTAATCCTGACAGATAGTGAGTCTGCCTGGTGGATCTGATGGTAGCCCCATTGACTTGGAGGGAAACAGAGTAGCAATTTTTGAGGGAGGAAAAACCTGAAGTTCTTTTTTGGACAGGTTAAGTTTAAGGAAATGAGCAGCCATTCAGTTAGAAATAACAGAGAGGCAGTAAGAGACACAGGTCAAGAAGGATGGCAAGAGATTTGGAGAGGACAGGTAGATTTATCATCTACATACAAATGATATTGAAAGCCAAAAGAGCTGATGAGTTTAACAATGGAGGCAATGGAGGAGATCGAGAACAGCAGGGGACCAAGGAAAGAGTCTTGGGGAACATCAAGAGAGAGGGATTGGGAAGAAGAGGCAAAGCCAGAGAAAGAAACACTGAAAGAGCACTGGGAGAGGTAGGAGGAGTATCAGGAGAGAGCAGTTTTTTGTAGACAGAGATTACGAATGTTGAGAAGAAGCAGTGGATGATCAACAGTGTCAAAAGCAGCAGAGAGGTCTAGGAGACTTAAGTTATATTAGTGACCATAAGATTAAATCATTGGATACTTTGGTCAGAGCTGTTTCAACAGAGTGGTGAGCACAGAATGTAGACTAAAGCTGGTCAAGCAGAGAGGTGAATTTGAGGAATTCATGTACACAACTCTCTCAAGGATCTTCAAGGCAAATGGTAATAGCGAAATAGGGCTGTAGCTGGATGGGGAGTTGGGGTCAAGATTGGGCTTTCAGAATCAGGGTTACAGTTGCATATTTAAAGGGTGAAGTAAATATGCCAGAAGAGAGGAAGCGTTTGAATATTTTAGTGAGGGACAGAGCAAGAGAAGGAGACAGTGAAAATGAGATACTAAGAAATAGGATTGAGAGAACAGGTGGTGGGACGGAAAGACTGGAGCAGAGTGGAGACCTCTTCTGCTGTGACAGGTTCAAATGAGCACAGAGCAGCAGAGGGAGTAAGGTTGAGGGACATATTGGTAGGGGAAGGAGAAAGATGAGAAATCTCTTCTCTGATTGACGAAATCTTGCTAAGTTTTGGGGGGCGGTAGATGAAGGCAATTCTTGAAGGTGAACAGTGTGAACTTCAAAGGAAGGAAAAGATAGGGCAGCAGCAGGGAAAATTGGTTGAAAGGTACATTAAAGAGAGTGAAGGATGCCTACACCCGCTCCTTTCAGGGCCGGTGCAAGAATTTTTGGCTACACAGGCAAAGACGCCTTTTGACGCCCCCCCGCCCCCTTAAAAAATTAAGTCAACATTACCCCTCACATGTCGCCTATAATGTGTGGGTGCTTTGCGTGTCCCTTTAATGCCAAAGGAGAGCAGGATTATATAATATATCAACGTAGAAGGTTAAAAACAAAGATAACAATGACAGCTTTTGGGACCCTAAAAAACAATGTAGAAATCCCTGTCTTGTTTCCATCGGTCAGCATTGTGGATTTCTGTGAGCTATTTCATTCTCCGAGGCAGACTGTTTTTTTTTTGTTGTTGTTGCAGAATTGTCCCCAGTTAACCTAAACCTAATGCTTAGAGTGAGAGCTCTGGATCATTTTGCTGCAGTGTGATCTACGGGGGCACATGCAGAGGCACAGCTAGGCATCGCTGCCTGGTATCCTGTACCAATCTTACCCCTTAATATACAATGCATAGCTTCCCATAAGTGGGTTATACCTCTGATGTCATCCTCCGTGCCAGAGCTAAGTAAGGGCTGGGCCAGACACAGAGCCAGATTAAAATCAAGTAGGCCTGTGATTAATTTATTTCTCAGGCCTCTGTATCAATAGAAATTATGCTGGTGTTTAAAAGGAAACGTAAGCCAGAAAAACTTGTGGTTTGGTGGCTATTTTTTACAAGTAAAAATAACATATCAGCTGCCAAGGGCTCATTTAGAGAATTCAACTGAGCAAAACAGCAAAACAAACAAATAAACAAAAACCTGCATGGATTTCCCCAGGATCTCCTTCTAAACTAGAAGGGAGAACGCACCAGCCTTACACTCTTCGATCATCGCATACAGGAGGTGGTGAGTTAATAAAATGCAGTGGTTTATAGGAGCTTCATTCTCAGCATGAACACAGCCACAGCCTGTCTCAAACTCCCCTGCACCCCAGGTCCAGCTGGTCGAGGAGGGCATTAGAAAAGGTTTTGAGGTGAAAACCTATTATGGGACTGTATAACGAAGGGAAACGCTTAGACATCAGACATAGGAAAAAAAGATTTTTGTTCAGAAATAAATCCAACTCTGTGTATCAGAAACTACTGCCAACCTCTGGGAGCGGGATAATTAATCCACTACAGACTGCACTACAAAAACAAATCTGGATCTTCCATTTAAACAGAACCTTGTGTAGGAAATGGTAGAAGTAATACAACAACATGGCACATTGGCTTTGATAAACAAGCTATGCAATAGCACCCAGAAACAGATGTGGAAATCCAAACCTTTTACTCAACAAAATAGACATGAGCTGCTTGATGACAACAATTAGCTGATTTCTTTTGGAGCTTAGCATTAGATCCTTGGTTTGGAATGTATTGGCTGTATGGCTGTAAAATGAGGATATCAACCATAAAGAGTGAAACCCATTAAACATGTAGAATCACTCAAGTTTAGTGGAGTTACACACAGCATTGTTCTTTAAAAATGTTGCAAAAGGCAACAGATATGACTGGTTTTCTAGATGAGTTGGAAACCAAGAACTGAAGCGTGTTCCAGGAATTATTTGACACACTATGCTGCTCTGTTGGTCTTAGGGTGGTTAGTCTACATCCCAAAAGAAGAAAATACCCAAATGAACTTTCAAATGAATCAACTCCCTTTCTTTCCAAAAGATAGCCCATGTAGTAGCAAAAAGAAAAATCCTTAGCAATATCTAACAATATCCACTGCTAGAGAATTAAGCAGTTTGGCAAATTCTATTACCTGGGTATATGGATTTAGGATCGTGTAAAGGTAATGGTTGTTGTTTTGTTTTATACAGATAGGTTTATAGCTCAAAACTTCAAGTCCTATGGAATGACATTTGGCAGCCCAAAACTGAGTTCCAGGCTGCCAATGTCACGTGTGCCCCCGGCACATAAGTCCAAATAACTCTATACAGGTTTTCAAGCAAAAACACTGCACAACCGGATTCCTTCCTCCATGACCTCTTCAAAAAGCAGAAGTGTTCGTGGAAGTTGGAGTAACCCTTTAAGCTAAAGTTGTTTTGTACTTAAAGTGCAATGTAATGTGCAGAACAAAATTACATTTCCTCCAAGCGTGCTGGGTATTTTGTTGAGCTATTCTGCAAAAATTGGTTGTAAATCTGGGTATGACTTGTGTAGATCTAACAGATAATGATGTCGATTCTACGACATCTGCCAGGCATTTCCTTAAAAAACTACATTTTTCCACACACCACTGTTTATTATTTAATATCTATTATATGAGGAAATAAGACCCTGCCTCCCTCTCCCCACTCCCCCCCCCAAAAAAAAAACAATAACAAAACAAGCCTGTGTTTACCATTAGGAATAATGAATAGTAAAAAAAAAAAAGACTTTTTATTTGTATACACAGCTGAGCAAACAATTTTACTGCTTTCACTGTGAGGGTGCCAGGGCTCTTAACACTTACACTCAAACAGATTACAATCTGAGTGCCAGGGCACTCTGTAGTGGTTATGGTGCTTGAAGTGTTCCTTTAACCCCTTAAGGACCAAACTTCTGGAATAAAAGGGAATCATGACATGTCACACATGTCATGTGTCCTTAAGGGGTTAAAGGATCACTATAGTGTCAGGAAAACAAACTCATTTTCCTGACCCTATGTCATCCTTGGGGGAAACTCACCCTCGGGGCCCCCTCCCGCTGGGCTGAAGGAGTTAAAGCCCCATCAGTTACTCACCTTAATCCAGCACCGGGCTCCCTCTGCGCTGGTGACCTCTCCTCCCCCGCCAACGTCAGCTCCCGAGTGGAGCAGAATGCGTATGCGTGGCAAAAGCCGCGCGTGCATTCAAACAGTGTATAGGAAAGCATTTCTCAATGCTTTCCTATGGACGTTTTGCATCCAGCATCGCAGAAGCGCCTCTAGCGGCTGTCAGGAAGACAGCCGCTAGAGGCTGGATTAACCCTGCAATGTAAACATAGCAGTTTCTCTGAAACTGCTATGTTTACATGTGAAGGGTTAAAACCTGGGGGACCTGGCACCCAGACCACTTTATTGAGCTGAAGTGTTCTGGGTGACTATAGTGTCCCTTTAATCTCCGTTATACTTTCCATGCAAAAATAATGCTCAGTTGATTACATTTGATATTTCAGAAACGGTAATTGTGAAATGTAACTTTTTTATGATGGTGGATGTATACTGTATGTCTTGTATACACATGGTAATGGTGGATGTACAGTTTCATCTGCCATTGAAATGCTGCCAGAATTGCAGATCAAACCGATAGCAGTGAGACACAGCTATTATTGGATTCCTTACTGTGTCTAGTAACAGTATCCCTGGGACTGTCCTCGGCATCCAATAGCTTTGGCACAATTCCCAAATGATCCAAATCCCTATCCCCTATAGAGCCATTGGCGACAGTGGTAGTGTTGGTAGATGCAGATTGCTGGATACCTTTGACGCTGCCTTGTTCATCTGATCTGTGTGACAGGCTGGCATAGTAACTGGATGCCTCAGTCTATGCAGCAAACTTGGAGGGAGCCTCTGTTTCTAGACACCAGGATCAGACTGTACCAGTTTACTTCTAGAAGTTGCACAAGTAGAGAAATGCATGGGGGGGGAGGGGATATTTTATTTTATTTTGTTTCAATCTGTTAATTTTCTAATTTCGGTTGATCCGAATGAAACAAAATTCAGAACCGAAACAAAATTTGGATGTCATTATTCCAAAAGATCCCTAATTGGGATGCTGTTTAGCATTTTGGTATCTGCATGTGAATACTTAGCACCTGACTTTCTTTGCACATCCTGTCATTTTGCTCTTATAAACAGTGAAGGTGTGATTAGGAATTGTGTACTTGAGGTACATGACCTATTTGAGTTAAAAGATTTATTACACTGATGTAAAGGTACACTTTTCAGGTACATTTGTGTCACATTTTGAACTCGCCCCTGCCCCGCCTCCATGGCTGAAACCATCAGAATTGACTATCTCAGTCAATACAATGCTTTCTTATGTGAAAGCATTGGATTGGCTGAGATTGTCAGTTTTGATGATCTCAGCCATGGAGGCGGATTGGGGGCATAGCCAGTTACTGCAGACCGTACGGCTCTGGAATAAAAGGTAAATGGTACATGGTGTTTTAATACTATAGGGTCAGGAATACACTTTTTTTTGTTCCTATAGTATTCCTTTAAACTAGTTACACCTCCCTGGCTCTCAATCAGGCAACTGGTTCTGTAACTTCCTGGTTTGGTTTGCTCAGTAGAGCTAAACTCAAGAGTCAGCATTTGCCTAGAGCATAAAAACTTGTCATTGAGCTGCGATAGGAAGTCTGTGATTGGACAGCCACAGAAAGTCTGGGTGGGGTTAGAAGGGGAGGGCTTGCGAAGACTGCAGACAATAGACATGCAGCTTTTCCAAGCAGTTTTGTTTTTTTATATCGCCAATGAAAAAAATTGCATAATTAAATAAATATATAGAAACCAAAGACGTTTGGGATCCGGTTGTAAATCTAAATAAGGAACATATACAATACGTAGTGTAGTACAGTTATTATAAACGAATATGCGCTCAATTGAGTGCACTCACAAGATAAAGGCACTTACTACGCTCAAGGGTGCCTTCCCCGGTGTAATTGGGGGGCTATTGATCCCTCCTGTTGGTTCAGTGGAGTAGATATGAAACAGGACTCCAGTAGGTTAAGGTATAAAAAATCAGCAGCTTTATTGAAAGGTGAACAATCACCCACAAATGATAAAATAGAGAAAAATAGGTCCTACGCGTTTCATTCAAAACCTTGGAACTTCCTCAGGGACCATAAAAGCAATAAAATCAATACAATGACATAACCTGCTTTGTCATTATTATCATTATATAATTTTCTAGCACTATATTTAACCCTGTAACTTTCACAAATATTAGTGTTTCAAAACAGTAAAATGTATTACAACGATGATATCATCACTGAAAGTGAAATTTTTTGCATTTTTCACACACAAACGGCACTTACACTGATGATATAATTCTTGTGATACGTTTTACGATTTTGGAACACTAATATTTTTGTTCAGCAAAGTCTCCTGAGTATAACAGTACCCCTCATGTACATGCTTTATGGTGTTTTCAAAAGTTAGAGAGTCAAATATAAGGCTTGTGTTTCCATTTTTTCACATTGAAATTCACCAGATTGGTTATGTTGCCTTTGAGAACGTATAGCAGCCCAGGAATGAGAATTTCCCCCATGATGGCATACCATTTGCAAAAGTAGACAACCCAAGGTATTGCAAATGGGGTATGTTCAGTCTTTTTTAGTAGCCACTTAGTCACAAACACTGGCCAAAATTGGTGTTCAAATTAGTTTTTTGCATTTTTCACACACAAATATTAACGCTAACTTTGGCCAGTGTTTGTGACTACTAGAGTGGCTACTAAAAAAGACTGGACATACCCCATTTACAATACCTTGAGATGTCTACTATTGCAAATGGTATGCCATCATGGGGGTAATTCTCATTAGAATAAGAGCACCACACAGCCCCAGGTGCCGAGGCCCACCAGGAAATTTCCTGGTATCCCGATGGGTCACTCCGGCCCTGACTGCAGCACTAAGTCTGCCTCCAGTGGCTGTCTCCCAGACAGCCACCAGTGGCGCTTCCTGCATACTAACATCAGACATCCAGCATCAGATATTTCCCCATAAGAAATCATTGATTCAATGCTTACCTATGGGGAGGTCTAATGCGAGCATGGCATTTGCCGAGCATGCACATTAGCGCCCTCTTATCAACACACCGCTCGTTGCAGGATGGAGAAGGAGGCGGAGCTGCAGCCCAGTGCTGAGGGTCATCGGCCCTGGGATATAAATACAGTAAAGGGTTTTTTAACCCTTTATTTCCTGGGGGGGGGGGGAGCTATTGTGCCAGGAATAAGCTGTATTGTAAAAAAAAATTATTTGAATTGCAAGAATTGCAAGTTTAGGCAAATACAGTGGGACCTCGGTTTACAAACGCCTCGGTTAACATAATTTTCGGTTTACAGATGAAAATCCATTGAAAATAATGCCTTGGTTTACAAAATGTTTTCGCAATACAAAGCAAGTTTCCCCTGGGAGGTTTATAGCACCGCCCCATGCATACTGGAGCCTGTGGGTAGCATGTGGCGTAAAGTGTGGAGGTGTTGGAGCGACTTTTGCATCGATTTTTTGAGCCATTCTGGAAATTGTTTGCCATTGTTTTGGGACTTTTTGGTGCATTTCTCAAGCTGTGGAAAGGTAGGGAGCTGGGGCGTGGCCTGGACGCGGACGAAAATGGCAGCTTAGGCAGGGAGCTCCGTCCCACGAGCATTGAAAGCACGCTGTCAGCATAGCCCGGCACGAAAATGGGGCGCACAAAACGCACGGATGGCTCCCAGACACCAAGGGGGAACCCACCTAGCACCCCGGCCGGGCCCATGGACGGGTACTTGACACCCGCAATGAGCACGCTCCAGGAGGCCGCGGGCTCCAACATGGCCGACTCCCCGACCAGGCAGACGTCTGATGGCGGCGAAACCACGCTGGCGGACATCAGTGCCGAGATCAGGGCACTCGCCGCAACAATGGTTACCAAGGAGGATCTCCGCGGCCTCTCTGAAACCCTGCATGCTGTGATACACACAGAGGTAACTACACTTAGAGCAGACTTGGTGGCGCAAGACAGCAGACTTCAGCACTTAGAAACAACCACACAAGCCCACACAGCTCAAGCGGAGGCCTCTAACCTAGCTATCACCAGACAGGGGAACATGCTACTAGCCCTGAGACGCCACATAGAAGATCTAGATAACAGAGGCCGCAGATCTAACATAAGGGTGCGCAGCATACCGGAATCAGCGGGGGAGGAAGATGTGGAGGCCTTGCTGGGCACACTCTTCAGAGGAATCCTGGGGGCTGAGACACCGGCCACGATGGAGTTTGACAGGGCACACAGGGCCAACAGGCTGCGCACAATGGATGGGACACCACGAGATATAATTTGTTGTATGCACCAGTATAAGCTGAAAGAAAAGATCATGGCCAAAGCAAGATCCAGACCTACATGGAGATTCCAGGACGCAGATGTGGCTCTGTACCAAGACCTCTCACCCCTGACCCTAGAGGCGCGCAGAGCGCTGAGACCGATCACGACACAACTACAGGCAGAGGAGGGCTGGCAGCCTTAGGCCTGGGGGGCAAAACCAGTCAACAGGCCCATTGCACCACCAAATCAGTGCAATGGTGCCCACCTTTTCCTGGATTTATAACAGATATTGATGTTATGCTAATCAGTAGCTCTTTGCCATACCTGCTCCTTCACGGCTCTGACTTTCAATGTTGTCAGAGCGCAGGCTGAGAATCTCTGAGCCTGTGCTCTGACTCACTAACTGAGCGTCGGAACCACGAGGGAGATGCTATAATCTGACTGCACCTACTGCTGGTGCGCACCAGTGGACCACCAGCGAATCGTTTAAATTGAATAGGCTGGTGTCCCCAACTTGTGAGCTGTGTTGTCCGCCGGGCGCCTCTGTTGTGATGGCACCCTGCGTGACCGCACAGCGTGCACACCCCAATGGCTGGCCCTGCTGACACACACTGATGTTACTACTTAGAAATCCCTCAATATTAATACAGACAGCAGAGTAAACACCAATAAACTGTGGAAACAGATCTGATCCCACCCAAATTTATAAAGATTTGCTTACTGGATTTGTTGTAAGATTAAATCATGCCTCCTCCCCTCTCTCTCCCATGCGCTGCTCTGTAAGCTGGGAGGAAGTGAAGAGTAATCACAATCTCTCAGCACAGTAGCACCTGTGGCTGCATGGGGAACAGCTGTATTTGCCGCCCCCCATGTGACATCACAATGCCCCACCTATATGAGCTGCCATACGAACTAACGCCAGTGCTGTCCACAGTGTGTGTTTACATTAAAAAGCCTGCAGGGACCGGCTATAGATACCAGAACCACTTCATTAAGCTCCAGTCGTTCTGGGGACTATAGTGTCCCTTTAATGTAATGAAAATTATAGATTAGTGTCACTAATAATATACTAGATTGCCTACTTACAACCAAATGAGGATGATGATGGGCTGCAGTTTGGCTCCACTGGTCTGGTGTAGAACAGGATCTCTGGAGGCTGTTTGCAACTGTGGTCACAAAATTCAATGTTCTGGGAGAATTGGAAGCAGCTCCATTTTTGGGAGGGCCCCTTATACAGCTCAAGGTCTGGGCCCCAGGGCCTGACGGTGAGTATGCCCACAAGGCCCACTCATAAGTCCACTTATATGTTCCACCCACCCATGAGTTCGCTCACAGGGAGTGGAGTGTGTAGGGGATGTGTTATGTGTTATTGTAGAGCAGGGGTTCTCAACGTTAGTCCTCAGGACCCCCTACCAGTCCAGGGTTTAGGGATTACCTGGGTGTGTCTAAGGTGTTTTTTTCCCTTTTTCTAAACACCTGAGACACACCCAGGTAATCCCCAAATCCTGGACTGGTAGCGGGTCCTGAGGACTGGGTTGAGAACCCCTGTTGTAGAGGATCTAATATGTGTGCTTATGGTATGTAGTGTATAGGGATACCAGTTTGTGCAGGTGATGCAGTGTGTTTGTGTGTAGTGGAAGCAGTGTGTATTTGTGTATAAGGGATGTATTGTGTGTTTCTGGTTGTGTGTAAGGGATGCATTGTGTGAATCTGTGTTTGTATGCAAGGTGTGTGTCTGTAAGTGTGTGCATTGAGTGTGTGTTAGTGATGCATTGTGTTTCTGTGTGTATGTAAGAAAAGCAGTGTGTGTGTAAGTGTTTGCATTATGTGTTTCTGTGTATGTGTGCAAAGGATGCATTGTCTTTGTGTGTAAGTGTTGCATTGTTTGTGTGTAATGGATGCATTGTGTGTTTCTCTGTGTGTAAGGGAAGCATGTTGTGTTTCTGTGTGTGTAGGGATGCATTGTGTGTGTGTGTGCGCGTAGTGTCCTCTCCTCCCTGTGTCCTCCTCACCTCCCCCTCCCTGTGTTCTCCTCACCACCCACCCTCCCTGTGTTCTCCTCACTACCCACCCTCCCTGTGTTCTTCTCAGTCCCCCACTTCTCCTCATCTCCCCTTCTCCTCACTCTTACTCTCCCCCTCCTCCTTGTGTTCTTCTTACTCCACCCTTGTTCTTCTTACCCCCCGTTTTTCAAACCCCCCTTCTTCTTCTTACTCCCCCTCCTCCACCTTCTGTTACTCCCCCCTCCTTCACTTACTCCCTCCCTTCACTTACTCCCCCCTCTTTCACTTTCTCCCCCCTCCTTCATTTACACCCCCCATCTTCACTTACTCCCCCCATCACTTACACCCCCCATCTTCACTTACTCCCCCCATCTTCACTTACTCCCCCCACATTTACACTCCCCCCATCCTTCATTTACACCCCCATCCTTCATTTACACCGCACTCCTTCATTAACACCCCCCATCTTCACTTACTCCCC
>OW240915.1:28124982-28249865 GCA_933207985.1 Pelobates cultripes
CCCTCCACTTACTTCTCCCCCCTTCACTTACTTCTCCCACCTCTCCCTTGCCCTCCCCTGTAGCGTGGCCGAGCTGCTTGCTGGTCCGCGGTGCCGGCCGGACTGATAGGAAGGTGCACGCTGAGTGTGCACTTCCTGTCAGTCCGGCCAGTTACAGGAAACAGAAACTCCGCGCGGAACTGGAGTTTCTGTTTCCTGTAACCGGCCGGATTGACAGGAAGTGCACACTCAGCATGCGCCTTCCTATCAGTCCGGCCGGGCACCGCGGACCAGCAAGCAGCTCGGTCACGCTACAGGGGAGGGGAGGAGAGGAGCAGCCGCAGCCGCCTGAGGCTCTTAACAGAGCGCTCAGGCGGCTGCAGCATTTAAAGGGCCGGCCCTGCAGCGGCCGGTCCCAACAGATTTTAGGGCGGCCTGGGGGGCAATTGCCTCCCTGCCCCCCGGCCCAGCCCGCCCCTGACTACAGGAGAGGAGGATCACTTATAAGTGGGCCTACCCCTTCGCTCTCCTAGCCAGGCACCAAAATGAATGGGTGCCCCTGCGATGGCTGGTGGAGGCACCCAGATTCTTACAGCGCCTAGGCCTACCGCCCACGGAAATCACCAACTGGATCCTGAGCCAACCTGAACAGAGATCTGGCCCGCAGACGCCGAGACAACAACGCCGACACAGAGAAGAGACAACGCGGCGCTCTGTTGCCCGCAGACAACTAGAGCCCGGCGACCCAGGGGAGTAAGATTTGCGGGGCTGGCAGCCCCCTGCTCCCTCCCCCCCTTGGCCCACCCTGGCTCGGAGCACACCTCCCGGTGAAGAGCTCGCAGGATGACCCGGAGGCCCCCGAATACCAGAAGACGTCTGACACCAGATAAGTCTCCACCGCAAGCACATGTACATCTTGGCCCTTACACGCACACCTAACTCAACGGCTCACACGAGACACTTAGCAGAGACACACACTTGGCCCACAGGCACACAACCTTCACGAATTCCCCTTTTTTGGGAGGGGGAACACAATGGGGGGAAGGCATTTCTAAAAGAGGGCACCGAGACTTGCCAGCACCAGCACTATCTGGCTATTATGGGGACTGGGGACACTTCTGGGGGGGGGGGGCCCGGATGTTGCACAAATGAACTGTGCTCTGGGAACAAATATATATGCCTCCTTGACCCAACTGGGCTATATGGGACTGGAGACTGGCCTGGACAAGTCCAGATAGTAATAAGTAATACAATGCATAAAGTTGTGGGGCCTGGGGGGCGGGGGGCAGTGTACTTCAAAAGGCTTCATACCATGTAACAGAAGGGGGGCATAGCGGAGGCGGGGTGGATGGAAGGAGGGGCAAGGGGTGGGGGGAAAAATGTCAAACTCAGAATTAATGCAATGCCTATGAATGCTGTGATGACACCTCACACCCAGTGACCCCCTAACCCAGCCCAGGACAACAGAGTAACACTGACATGGAAAGGCCCAGACCCGCCGACAAGATAGGCTGGCAAAACACATTAGTGGGAACCCACACCCGGCCACCGGGCTACCCTAACCCAGACAGACCTGACTTGCCCGGTCCGACATAGCAGAAGCCAATCTGCGGCCTCTCCCCCCCTCCCCCTGGACGCTCATGGTAAAGAGCACTCATCCGGGAGATAGCGGTTGCCACCACGGCCTAAACCGGCCCATGACATTGGGAGGACCACGACACCCTAAGCCAACTGGAAACACCCAGACGTGACCCTAGAGCTGACTAAAGAAAAGAGACAGCGCACATGACTAGCCCATGCATATGTAGGGACCGGACCTAGCTCCTAGGCTGACACTACATGACTACCTGCAGACACCAGACTACTACCTGCAGACAGGTATTCACCACGCTGACCACTTGACAGGTCCACCCCCCAACAGGACCTGTGTTTCACCAAACCACTGGGGGAGACAGACCCGCGGCTGTCCTAGAAATCTAGAAGACGGTGCGGACCTGATACTCGATCCAGTCACACAGGTCACCCTCACTCCTAGGTGCCTCGGGGACCACCGGCCCCGCCCGGACTCGGAAAGCGCTTTCCCACTCCTTCCTTCCTAACCCCCCCCCCCCCGTAACCCCTTAAAAAAAAAAAACACCACCCCCCCAATATAGCGACTGACATACTCCAACCCCAGGAGTTCCGAGGACCTTACGCCATGGCGTTCACAGATGCCCCCTTCCGAGTCATCACACAGAACTGGAGGGGACTGAACGCCCCAGAGAAACGCACGCACCTCCTACGGGAACTGAAAAAGCAACACGTATCCATAGCACTGCTGCAAGAAACACACCTTAGAGCGGCCGAAACGCATCGATTGATGGATAGACGCTTCCCAGACAGCTTCCATAGCACCCACCCAACAGCATGCAAGGCGGGAGTAGCGATTCTCCTGGCCTCCAATCTTCACTTCCACCGGAGCGACACGTTGGCCGACCCGAATGGCAGATACCTGTTCGTGAAGGGGACGGTAGCCCAGAAGACGTACACGTTCGCCTCAATTTACGCCCCAAACACCAAACAAGCGACATTTCTCCAGAACACACTTTTCAAGCTCGCCAACTTCACGGAAGGTGCCCTTGTGGTGGGAGGGGACTTCAACACCCCTCTAGATCCGATCCTGGACTCCTCAACAGGACATAGCAGCATCCCGCAAACAGCCATTTGGACGATCCAAAGGACTCTGCACGACCTGCGACTGGTGGACACATGGCGAATCTTACACCCAGGAGACCGAGACTGCACGCATTACTCGGCCATGCACAATAGGTACGCTAGAATAGATTACCTCTTTATCCAACAAGAAGGACTGCAAAGACTACTGGAGGCAGACATCCACCCCACCCCATGTTCTGATCATAGCGCAGTATACATGCGCATGGAATCACCCCTATACAGACCTACCCGGACCATATGGCGTTTAAATGAACTACTCCTCTCCGACGTAACGACGCAGGCACAACTAGTGGAACAACTGAATAACTACTTCACTGAAAATGACACCGAAGATACCTCCGCACTGACCCTGTGGGAGGTTCACAAAAGCGTCCTCAGGGGGCTACTTATCCGGATATCAGCGCAGAAAAAGAGAGAAGCACAACGACAAATGACGGCACTTGTAGAACAGATAGCAACGCTGGAAACGCTGCACAAGAAGACCCAACAGGAGGCGCACTACTGCGCCCTTCTGACCCTCAGACGGCAACTGTCAGACCTGATAGCCCGCAAACACCACAGGACAATCCAGAGATCAAAAGCCTTCTTCTACATTCATGCCAACAAGGGAGGAAGGCTACTAGCCCGCATGTTGCGGAACCAACAAACAAGTGCACAGGTGAGCGCACTACGAACAACCCGGGGCACCACTACGCAATTCCCCGAGGAGATCGCGAACGAATTCCGCACGTACTATGAAGACTTGTACAACATACCGCCCGAAACACCGGACGCAGATGAGACCAGAACCGCAGGAGACATCGCACGCTACCTCAGAGACTTCAACCCTGAAGCCCTGTCCCCACAGGAAGCAGACGCCCTAGACGCCCCGATATCTACAGAAGAGATACTGGCAGTGATAAAAACGACAAAGAATGGGAAGGCGCCGGGCCCAGACGGGTTCTCGGCGGGCTATTATAAAAAGTTCAGAGACATCCTAGCCCCACGCATCGCCAACGCCTGCAACCACCTCCGAGACAGAGGTAAATTCCACCGAGAATCCCTAGCAGCCATAATCACAGTGATTACCAAACCCGGCAAAAATCTGGAAATCTGTGGCAATTACCGCCCCATATCACTATTGAACGTGGATGTGAAGATCCTCTCCAAGGTGCTAGCTACGCGACTGCAACAATTCCTGCCGAGACTAGTCCACCCAGACCAGACGGGGTTCATCCCGGGACGAGAGGCCAGGGATAGCACCCTGCGGGCATTCACCATACAAAGCCTGGTGCGTAAAGGAACCTCGGACTTCCTTATGCTTTCCACGGACGCAGAAAAGGCGTTCGATCGGGTGAGGTGGAGCTTCATGATGACAGCGCTGACGGCGATGGGTCTGGGGAACGGCATACTCACCTGGATAACGGCACTATACACCGACCCAACTGCCAGAGTACGGGTAAATAGAGCACTCACAGCCAACTTTGACATCAACAACGGAACCAGACAGGGATGCCCGCTGTCTCCCCTCCTCTTCACCCTCACGTTAGAGCCATTTCTAGACAAGATCAGACGGACACCAGAGATCCAGGGATTCAGCCAGAAAGATCAGACACATAAGGTGGCCGCATACGCGGACGATATGCTCTTTTTCGTGACGGAACCTCAGAACACACTGCCGGCTCTCCTACGGGAGTTCGAGCAATACGGGCGGATATCAGGGCTTAAGCTAAATCTGGCAATACACACCGCGAGGAACACACAGGAGAGACTCCAACGCAAGTTCCCTTTCCACTGGTGCAAGGAGCAGATGCGCTACCTAGGTATTTGGCTCTGCCGTGACCCGGGCGAGACATACGACAGGAACTACACACCCCTCCTTCGCAGCGTACTGACAGACCTGACGAGATGGTCGTACGATCACATCTCTTGGCAAGGCCGAATAGCGGTGGTGAAAATGAACAACCTCCCCCGCCTTCT
Organism: Pelobates cultripes; assembly: GCA_933207985.1. Lineage (NCBI taxonomy): Eukaryota > Metazoa > Chordata > Amphibia > Anura > Pelobatidae > Pelobates > Pelobates cultripes. Next base: position 28,129,636 of record OW240915.1, read on the forward strand.
CTACTGCTTTAGCACCATCCCCTGGCACCTACCACAGGACTTCTTCACCAAGCTCAAAACAGCGGTAACGAAGTATGTCTGGAAGGAGGGGAGGCCACGGCTTAAACATGACAGACTATGCCTGCCAAAACCATGGGGAGGCCTGGCCCTTCCGGACTTTCAGAGATACTTCCACGCGACAGTGCTCCAGAGGATTCGAGAATGGCACACAGCCCCCACCAACAAACTATGGATGAGACTGGACAGGGAAAGCACAAACAGAGCACTCCACACATACATCTGGCACCGCCCGACAGGGGCTGCACAAGCTCTGGGTACGGAATCCCCAGTGACGCAGACGCTGAAAACCTGGACCACCCTGCGAAGGAACGCACACATCTCGCCACAGCCAAGCCCCCTGATCCCCCTATCATATAACGAAACCATAGGAGGGGGACTGCACGCGAACGCGTGGCCAATACACAGAGAAGAGGGCTATGTACCCCTGAGCTCGGCCCTGACAAACACCAGCCTGCGCAGCCTTCAAGACTGGGCGGACACAGACCGCCTGATGATAATGCACCGATTTCATTACGCACAGCTGAGGCACTTCTACCACAATCTGCCCAATAGGAGAGCAGTACACAGAGAATGGACCTGGTTTGAACACTTCTGCAAGAGCTCTCCAGAGGCAGATGGCAGAGTATCGGGCATATATCAACAACTGCTCACAGGGGAACTCTCCAGAAACAACGCCTTCCAGAGGCAGTGGGAGGAATTGACAGATAGAACCTTCACAGACGACCAATGGGCGCAAATTCTCATATTACAACACAAAAGCTCAATAAGCACCAGGTACCAAGAGGTGAAGTACAAGCTGATCTCCCAGTGGTATAGAACACCAGCAAAACTGCACAGGATATTCCCGGGGGTCCCGGATACCTGCTGGAGATGCGAAACGCAGCCAGGCACCCTACGCCACATTTGGTGGGACTGCCCTGGGATCAAGCCATTCTGGGAAGAGGTAAACCGGGAAATCACTACAATTCTGGGTGATCCACCAGACTTTAGCATAGAGGCCGCGCTCCTACACTTCTTCACAGGACAGCTGGCACAATACAAACGCTCAATCCTACGACACCTGCTTAATGCAGCCAAAGCACTGATCCCAGCGAGATGGAAGCAAACCCAGCCACCTACCAAAACGGAATGGCTACAGAGAATAGAAGAGATTCACACAGCTGAGGCGAGATATGCTGAGATACTCGGGAGGAGGGACAAACACCTTGAAATGTGGACGCCATGGTACCTATACACATAACAAATGAGGACACGGGGATCCTAGCCAGCTAGAACAACACGCGCATTTCAACACAATTTCCCCCCCCCCCCCAGACCTGCCCTGACCGGCTAACTCAGGAGTCAGGATAGACCCATGCCACAACATGGCTCTGCCCCATACCTCCCGGCTCCCCCCCCTCAGACACCCCCACCCAACCCTATCTCCCCCCTCTCCCCCTCCTTTTTTCCCGGGCGAGGCCAGGGACCGCCTGGCGCAACATGGCCACAAAATATTAGAACCCGAGAAGGCACCACGGTTCCCCCATGGGACGTGGGACCCGCGAGACATCGCTTGATAAAGTTGGGGGATCCCACGACAAGGGAAACTCCTACAATAAATAAGCAAACATAAGACAACACAAGACGACTGACACAACCGAACATCGAGACACCACATCACCCCCACCCAAAGGGGGAAAACACTCCAGACACACCACAGATACCAAAAGTGGATAGCGACTGGAGAACGACAACAAATACCGCCCACTAGGTAGCAAGACGACAGAGGCAACTAAACACACCACTGAGCACCCCTTTATAACGGCATCGCCTCATAAATGAGGCAGAGATGCGGACTCAGAACGAGAGGGTAGATGACCCAGGAGAGAACCCACAACATACCCAGGCACTACTGAAGTTAGGGAAAGGGCAGACAGAAGAGGGAGTTCCAGACCTGGTGCAAGACTACAGGACCCAGTCCCGCAAAACAAACCCCTGTCTCACTCCCCACGTTAGAAGACGTGACCTGGGACCTACCGCACTATTAACCATTTGGTTGGGGACCAACTATAGAACCCATCTGTCCTAAATGTTATGGGCCAGCAACCCTTCACCTACAATAACGCTATATAAAGATCCACCTGATACCTGTGGTACCCAAGTAAGATACAATTAGAGACCTGCGAGTCTCACTGACAATATCCGCACTGTTTTCTGTTATTATCGGAACTGCTAATAAAAGCTATATTTACAACAAAAAAAAAGAAAGGTAGGGAGCTGATCTTTGTCGTTTGCATGTCTTTTACTGTGTGTGTTCTGCATTGTGGGCTGGTTTCCATGCCAGCTCATTTTGATTTTTTTCTGACCTCAAGAACGGATTAATTGGTTTTCAATGCATTCCTATGGGAAACCGCGTTTCGCTTTACAAATTTTTCACAATAAGAAACATCCCGGAGAACGCATTAAATTCGTAAACCAAGGTCCCACTGTATAGCCAAGCTATATTTAACTATAGTGGGCATGAGAAATTAATTCAGATCAGCTATTTTCTATCTCAAACTTTCGATTTAGATTTTGATTCCCCACATTGTCATTTAGTAGATAAACCATTCATATTTTACTCTGTGCTATGTGGAATGCCGAAAATTACTGCAGCCATAAAATAATATTGTTCCTCTTTAATAGAGCTACATTTCTCTGTCAAAAAGTGTGTGCCATTAAATATTGTTTTTAAACATTCTGAGTTTTGTTCATTAAATAGGAAATTGTAGACAATTGGAAAAGGGATTATTTTTTTTTATTTGTCAAAATACTAAAATTAGGAACAAAATTAATCTAGGTCTTCATTAGATAATCTTGCCTACATTTATAAATTACCTACTTAAGTTTTTCATCATTAGTAAATCAACTCATTTGTTTTCCCAAACACTTCATCCATTTTGTGAAACCTAGTTTTTGTGAGCTAGGACAGCTAGGACATTTTGTAACTAATGTGCTTTGGCCTTTCATAATCACACATTAAAGAGTAAACAGGACATGTGAATAAAGCATACAGTTTATTTAACTTATCACTGAGCTGTGAAATGTGCTGCTGAGTAAAATCAGGTAAAAGGAGCACACACACAGGAGAAATGTAGCATTTAAAAATAAATGTAGCTAAAGCTTTGTCTTTCTCCCACTGAGTTAGAGGTTAACCAGCAGCTTAGATACTGTGTTGCATACCACACTCCCTTTTTACAACAGCACACAGAGAGTGTCTGACTCAGCTCTGCAATGAAGAGACACCAGGCATCACATTACACCAGCCCACTGTGTTTCAGAATCTGCCAAGGTAGGTGAAAGACTTTATGAATATGCAAATCAGGAAGTTTATAGATGACATGTTCATGCAAATCTCTAGTGATTGACAGCTGAGCAGATAATAATTATTGTCTTTAGCAAAGTTAAAGAGGGTCTCAGATAACAGTCTCCCTTCAATCACTAAGGCTGTAAATCGAGTTTTTATATAATCCTTTTTATGTTACTTTTTAAGGGGTGGGGGAGCATTTTTTACCACTTCCTGAGGATTAGAAGGGAGGGCAGTAGGCGGTTCCCATGAATTCCCTGTGATGGCCATTTTGTTTGAGGGCAGCATGGTTTATTTCTGCCAGTGAATGCTACAGGAGACCTTCCAGCAATCATTTATTGGGAGCACACACTTATTTGGATTTATTGCATCGATAAATGCCACATCTCTTCTACAGAGGTAGGTAACCCCCTCTCCCCATGTTTATCAGCCTTCATAACACAATGTTTTTAAAAAATATACACAGCTAAGGTTCCTGATACATTGTTGCATATTTTTTTCGAACTTGCAATTCTCATGACATTGTTTAATTCTGATTAAAAATGTGGGGGATTGTGATTAATAATTTTTTTAATTTTTTTTTTTAAATAAATCCTGATCCCTTTAAACACTCATGTAAACAGAACAGACTATCCAGTTGCTTTATATCATATGAGGTTAGGTTGCAATTGATATTGTGTAAATAATGTAGAAGGGTTTTTCTCAGTAGGTAGCACAGTTTGGATTTGACATAAAAGCTGGATTGTGCTTCTATGATATGAGTATAAAATGGCATGCTGCCTTTTTTCCAAGCTGCAAAAGGGGGGGGAGAGTGAGAGATGGGGGGGTGGGGGTTAGTGCACACTGGAGGGACACTGCCTTCTATCCAATCACCACCCTCCTGTTTGCCATTGCAAAGTTGTTAACCCCCAGAGTCTTGTGGCTCCTTTCTCTTCTAATCTTTTGGCTATTTTTTGTTTTACCTCTTTCTTAACAAAAGCTTGAAGATTGAGAAGGAAACCTTCCCTTTTGTCAAGCAATATGGAACAAAATAGAATGACTTGCTATTTGAAGATCTCTGGAAAGACATCTGCTTTGTGGATATTATTTGTTGGGGCAAAGATCTGCGATTTTTATCCTTATAATTCGACTTTGTGGATTCTCATCCACCCTGCCTGCCTAGGAGGTGAGTTTATCATCTTGAATAAATACGGTCAAGTTCATCTCAAAGTGATAGAAAGTCCAAGACAGATCAGTGTAATATCTTGTAAAATTGATTTTCCTTTTTTATTTTATTTTTCTCCTCATTGCATATTTTCATTGTGTATATTTTTAGAGTTAAAATATTTTAAACATAATATCCACCTTTAAAAAAACAAAAATAAAAACATTTTGGGTTTAAATATTTTTTTTTTTTTTTTTTTAAATGATTTTATCTGTTTTATACATATATTTATATCACACAATATACAATGTAGAAAAAAAATCTATAAATCTTTAATTACATAGTATGTTCTTTAACTGCATACATAGAAATACAGATAAATATATGTGCGGTTTTTAATATGATTTAATGTGTATTTTTATATTTAGCTCTCATGCCTAGACAAGGTGCCAAAAAAAACAGCAACTGTGTCTAACAATATTTCTTTCAGACATAAATTTTATTAAAATAATCCGTGATAATAAAATACATAATCTAAACATCATTCATAGTTGTTTTGTTGCTGCTGTAGATATTTTGTTAACTAATCCACATCTTTGTTTAAGTATGGTGAAAGACTACACCGCCACAAGAAGGCTTATTATATTCTAAGTTCTGACTGGTACTAAATGGTGGCTATATCATTTCTTGTGAAGATCAGGTCGCTAGATGGTGATTAACAGAGCTTGCATGGCAAGGCTGGTTTGATTTACAGTTAAAAACCTTTCTATGCCTTTGATCTGTTTCCTAAGGAACCTGATCAGGGAGACATTTTAGCATTTTGAATACCTTTTTTTTTTTTTGTATATTTTTTTTTTTTTGGTCATATTTTTTTTTTGCACACGGTGGGAGTTTTTTATTTATTTATTTTTTATACATTGATCTGTGTTGGTGGCGCTGTGCTGCTCTAAAACAATTTAATATGTCAGTTTCAGTAAAAAGAAAAGGGTAGAGAGGTGGGGGCAAGACTTGATCTGTGTATTTTATGTCGCCATACGTGTGTGTGTGTGTGTGTGTGTGTGTGTGTGAGAATACAGGTGCTAAGCAAATAATCAGTAGAAAAACATTTAGAAAGATTTTTATTTATTTTTTTTCTGCTAAAATTTGTAACCTAAAACTGACAAAAATCTGCATTTATTTTCAAACCATATGAGCAATAAGAGTGCACAAAGGAGGCAGTCTTCCATTTGCTTTCACTGATAACTGGGTTCTTTATAGTGTGTGGCTATTTTTTTTTTGTTTTTTTTTGTTTGTTCCTTTTCGTTTCTTTTGCAATAGTTTTGGCAGATGAAAGATATTTTATATGATTCTAATAATTTTAATGTTTTTTATTTGTTGTTCCCTTTAAGATCTGCTGCAATATGTGTTGATTTAGAGCAATCTCCACCCTGAAAAGTTTTTTTTGAACAGATGTGATGTTAGCAAACTGCATGAAAGATGTAACACACACACTCGAAAACAAACAAGATAAGACACAATAAGTTGTGCACATTAGTTGTGTAATCAAAATCTCTCTTCACAGCGCAACCTTGGAAATTTATATATAAAATAATAGATTTGTATCAAGCATGACCCAGATTCTCTGGTTGGTTTATAGTCATTTTAATAAGGATTTGTATGCATATATGTCTGTAGATGTTTATTAACACACATTTACAATGCAAATATTTGTTGTTGCAGTTATTTTATATAATATTGTTTTGAAATCCTGGCTAGTTCCCTTTTCTCTTTTTTTTTTTTTTTTTTTTGAGGCAAGAGATCCGCCCCTCTTCAGTTGCACTTATAATGTAGAATTAACACTTCCTTGTTGCTGATGTCCAATTTGGATGGCGGTAAAAGCAAGACTGAGAGCACTGCACAGACTTCCCACTAACCACGGTCTAGGTAGGACAAAGCTGACACTGACCAGTCAAAAGCGTGAATTACTCATTCTCAATACAATCAAAGAGATGATGGTCTATGATTAATAAGGAAAACCACAAGCCAAGTCCAGGCTTGTACAAAAATACGGGTCAGACATTTCACGGCAGAGACTCCTATAGAAGGGGCGGGGCTAGAGAGGGATCGTGTAATGTCCTCACCAATGACAAGCATGCTCACTGAAATGTGTGTGTGTTGGTTTGCTGTCCCACCAGCCATGTGATGAGCCCTGCTGAAGTGCTCTAGGGTGGGAAAAATGTTTTTACACAGTGCAAGTGAATTAATAAGACACACTTGCGCTGCATTTTCTAGTAACTTGTTCCTGGTCTCCTCATAAGTGGAATACCAGAGGACAAAAGCAGGACAGTGCTGGTAAAGGGTATTGTGCATGTGTGAGGAGGCTGCCTGTGCATAATTGAAGTGGTCTGGGTGCTGTGTCTCTTTTGCACTTAGTGCTGCAATGTAAAACAATGCAATTCCAGAGAGCTGCAAGGTTTACACTACAGCTCTAAGTCTGCCCACAGTGGCTGTCTACCAGACAGCCTCTGTGGGCGCTTCCGGAATTGTAGTGAACTTTTGGTCCTTTTATCTGACGCTGGAAAACTCTGTTTTTTTCAGTGTTGCTGTGGTAACTGCAACAACGCTCTGTTTGGCCAAAGCTTTCCATGCAGATATATACAGTCTGCATCTGGCAGAGGTGCAGACCAGAGGTTGCGGACTCTACCCCACTTTAGGACCCTCTACTGCATTACATATCTCTGGGCCATTGAGTGAGCTCTGTGATAACCCACGAAGAGTCACAAAGTACTCTTTGGGTCGATGGTGTCCTTTTGATCTCCCTTTTTGCCCTTGGCCCACAACCATCGTGGCTCACTTTGCATTTTCCCAGTTTGCCCGATGGCCAGTCCAGGCCTGCTTCAAGCACTGTAACCACTACAGCCCGTTTAAACAACTTACCTGGTTCCATTGGGGATCCACGCCATGTCTGGATTCTCCTGCATGAAAAGCCAGATTTCTCCCCTGAGCTAAGCATGGCCCAATACATGGCCACGCTCATTGGAGCTTAACATATTTACTAGGGTCCCAAGGGTTGCAGTTGCCCATAGGACCCCAGATGAATTGTTAAACAGTTTGACTACTTCCTCTAAGAGGGCGCACCAGAGCATGATTGGCACCATAACCACTACAGAAGGTTTTAGTTGTTGTGGTGCTTGGAGTGTTCCTTTTTAAAGCTGTTCTATCACCTTCTGAGGTCTTAACATAATTTGCACAAACCCTCAATGTGACTTTGCCACTTGGTGTCTGGGGTGCTGGGCAGGGTAAGTTTTACTTGCTTGAATCTGACATTCTCGGCCACCACATTCTACACACATCAGTGCTGTACTCCCTCTCATACGGGAAAGTACATCACTGAGGTCTATGGAGGATCCCGAGTGAAGTTCCATAGATGTCTTGTGATGAAGTAACTCCGCCTTTTTGTCAAGTGGAGGAAAAATACATAAGGCATAATACAAAGTTCCTACTTTGTGTTATGTGTTTTTAGGAGAAAAAGATTGGAAAAAGAACAGATTGAAGTGAGGAGGAGGAGAAGTGGAACAGATTAGAAGCAAGGTAAGAAGAGGTCAGTTGTAGGCAACCTTCAGTACTCCAGATGTGTTGGACTACATCTCTCTTGATGCTTTACCAGCTTTATGGCTATAGGGGAGATGTAGTCCACATCCAGAGTGTCAAAGGTTGCCAACACCTTTCTGTCAGAGCTGCTTTAAAGGGACACTGTAGGCACCCAGAGCACTTCTGCCCATTGGAGTGGTCTGGGTGCATACTCCCACTACTCTTAACCCTGCAAGTGTAATTATTGCAGTTTTTTATAAACAGCAATAATTACCTTGCAGGGTCAACTCCTTCTCTATTGGCTGTCTACTAGACAGCCACTAGAGGGCACTTCCTGCTCCATAGCACAGGTTTTCTGTGCTAGAGTGTCTCTGGACGTCCTCACGCTGTGTGAGGACCCCCAGCATCGCTCAATTCCCCAAATGCGCATTAGGTCTCCTCAGCCGGCGGGCGGGTGGGATCAGTCTCGCCAACCGGTTGATAGGAGGAGGAGGAGCGGCGGTGAGCAGAAACCACCGCCGAGGGACATTGGTGGGGGTTTCAGGTAAGTGACTGAAGGGGTTTTCACCCCTTCAGCAACCGGGGATGGGGGTGGAGGGGGGTGGGAGAGGGGACCTGCAGTGCCAGGAAAACTGATTGTTTTCCTGGCACTGGAGTGTCCCTTTAAGTTCAGAATGATGCAGGAAACTCATTGGATCTGGTAGGAGCTGTGTTTTACTACTTGGAAATAATGAAGCATTTTTTGTATTGACTACTTTATGCAACTGCTCTTTGTTCATCTCTTTTGAGTGCCTGGTTGGAGTATACTTTACCTTCATGTATTTTTAAACTCTATATAGTAGGTCCCTCTGCACAGCTAGGGATACCCCCAACCGATAAGGATGGTGAGACCTCAATGCTGTATTTTCACGCATGTGCAAGAGTACAGCAGTGATAACTGTGCCCACAAGGGACAGGTTCAGGTAATAAATCTCACCTTTATCTTCGATGAGGTGATTATGTTTCAGGGTTGCCAATTATACAGAACCTAGAGTCCTCATCTCCCATGATCTCATCTCCCTTAGTTCTTTGCCATAGTTGTGGATTTGTCACCATGTGGTGGTGGTGGGCGTATTACTAAATGATGCAAAGATTCTATAACTGACAATTCTGCTTTAAAGAGACTCTGTCATTTGTAGAGTGTGCGGAAAGCACGTTGACCTTTAGTTAGGTATTGCTAAAGTATGTACATTGAGCTTGTGAAACTGACAGAAAGTATCACGCATTAAAATGGATAAAGCCACCTGGGCATACAGCAACCCCGCCCCATAGTCACGCACTTGGCATCACAGAATTCCCAACACGCAGGTTCCATGGTTGGAATTTTGGGATGCTGATCACGTCATATGGAACCTGGTCACCTGCACTCACAGCTGTGCTAGTCCCCAATAAATATAGCCTTTACTGCTAAGCCAACAGGCCGTTCACCTGTTTTCATCTTCATAACAAAATGAAAAACCATAGGTTTCATTCTTAACTCATCCTACCAGGAAAACAACTGTATAAAGAATTGATCAATGGTAACTTAACTAGGTTTAAATAAAATCAAAATACAGATTACTATGAAAGAGGGAGATGTTATCCACTTGATGTGTGAATGAAGAGTGTGTGTGTGTGTTTTATTGGAAAAATATTGATGAATGAATATCTAAAAGATCCTGCTTCCGATCACAACTACTTTGCATGCAGTGTAGTTGCTGTGATATATTCCTCTACTAAAAGCATGTTGCATTTACTAGAGGAGTATAGGAAGATGTCACTCCTTTCTAATGTCAGTGTATTGGCAATGAAGCATCGGAATTCACAATCAAGGCTAATAGCAGTGAATGGTGGTTACATTGAAGCTGACTGTGGGTGTTAGATTTGTGTAATGTCCATGAACTCTGGATAATGGCTGTGACCACGATGCTGAAGAGGAAGTAACCATACAATTTATAGATCTTCCATTGGCTTAGAAGATATTATTTATCTTTATGATAGGCATTGCTTTAGGAGATATTATCAGTAGAGGTGTACCTGTTATGCTGGGTTCACCTTAATGCCCACACTAGGGAAAGGTGTAAAGAGACGATGGACCTTGGAATCCCGAAAAAATAGAATAAATATAATTTTAAGTGATATGTATGTTTTACATCCTGATTGTACATTTACATTTTTCAGAAATATAAAACTAGCATGAAGACATTGTTGGTTTTCATTGAAACTTAAGTACACTTAGAAAATAAAAGATAAGTAGATACTTTGTCAAATTGACTATAATTTTTTTCTAAATGTGGGAAGGAGCCTCAAGTGGCTTTCATTGTGACCTTTTGCCATTTCCCATCCACTGCTGACTGGAGCCAGAATCTGCGTGCATGCCTCATAATAGATGGTGATTCCATCCCATGGAACATGTGCAATAATTTTTGAAGAATCTTACATTCTTATTGAATCTTTCATAGAACCCTTCTTTTGCCCCTACACAGGAGCGTACCAGGGATGTGGCTCTTGGCAGATATACCTTGAGCTGAATAGAATGTATTCTCAGAAGAGAGAATTAGGTATTTATACCTGACTTTCTTTCTCTCCGGATGCAATGTCTAACACCATATTTGAGGATAAGGTGAGAAAGGCGATTTTGCAAACAAAAAGAAAATACAAATTCCCCACAAGTGATCCTTCTGCTTCAAAGCCTTTTAATGTTTTTTTTTTTAATATTCTGTTTATTTCTTCCTGTATTTAAAGAGGCACTCTGTAGCCCAACCATATTAGGCCCTGGGACTGGTGCGACTTACCTTTTCCAACATTGTGCCAGTCCTGCAGGATCTTCTTTCACAGCAACGCCATCTTTGGGTTTCAAAGATGGGGTCTAGGAATGTTCTGCCCTTACTTGGGCGTTCTCTTTAAATCACATGCACACCCAATGCTTCCAGTGGAACGGTCTTGGCTCCCTCGATGGCGCTCAACACAGTGTCAGTGACGCATTGCTCCCAGAAATGATGTGACGCTGGACTGAATTGTGAACCGCCAACTAAAAAGTTGCCAAAGGCCGTAGAACCTGACTAAAGTTCCAACTTTTGTCAACCGGAAGGTTATACATAGGGAAAGTAAGGACTACTTTTACTTATGTATAACTTTTAAAAATAAGATTTGTTTTAAAAAAAAAAAAAAAAAAAATAAGGGCAGCAGGGGAGGGAATTTAACACATATCTATTGTGATAGGGAGTGACAAAGCCTCTTTAATAAATCTGTGTTTGAGATGATGTGAAAATGTAAGGTACAAATCAAGACCTCTTTTCATGCAACTGAGTGCCTCCATGTTGGCTGCCTGTCAGTCATTGCTATGGGCTCTGCCCTTTGCGTCTGACAATTAGCACAGAGCATTCAGAGAAGAGGATATTACACAAAACAATGTTCCATTTCCCCCTTTCCTTTTCATTTGCAATGTGTGCCCAGACTTTACCTTGTCTGAACTGCATTACGATATGTGATTTCATAACTCTTTACGGCAAATTTAAAATAAAGAGCATCAGATGGAAAAAAAGGTTGCCATAACGTATAGGTGATGGTCAAGAAGCGACCATTGAGAACCTATATTTGCAAATATGTATGTGCAATACAAGCAGCTGGCTGTAGAGGGCAAACACTCTGCAGAAGAAATGGCTGATGTAAATTTAGACTTTGAAAATATATTGTTTTGGTTTTTTATTTCATTCATAAATAATGAATGATTATATGAACTGGCTTTTATTATTCTTTAAAAAAACCAAACCAATTATAGCAATATAAGGGGGTAGCAGCTAACCTATTTTTAATGCATTCTATGTAATACTAAACTGTAAATTGTAGGGAATTGACTAGGTAGTATCAAATTAATGGATGGGGTGGGGGACGACACACACACAACACACCTCCAGGTTGGCTCTGTTTCCAATTCAGCTTTATTGGGATAATTTGTGCAATTCCAGGCATTACGACCCCCTAAAGAAACTAGCTGAAGCACAGCTCCCCAGTGCAGTCTCACACTATTGGACACCAGGGCTTCCCATGTAAGCAAACTATAAGGGGGCTTCTATTTAGGAACCTGTAAGACCCCTCAACCCAGTGAGATGCTCAGTGTCCCATACTACCCACCCTGCCATAAAAAGCCCCTGATTAGAGTCTTGTGTTGCTCTGGTGGTTTGTCTTGGGTATATTTGTTTCTGGTTCCTTGACTTTGGCATTCAACTTTGTGATCTCAGCTATCCCTGACCTAGCAGGACTTGCAGCATCTTGTCTTTCACCACCTGGAAGGTATCTTATAACTGTAGCCATTCTAACGTCCAGTACCTATGCCTGCCTATAATTTTATCCTATATATCTGTCTCTGCCCTACATACCATATACGTATCTCTACCCTACCTGTGTGTGTGTGTGTGTGCTAGGTAGTGCTGCATACTAACACAAGCTGTGTGATGCTGACCAGGTCATTTTTTAGAAGTGCAGCCAATCACCAAGTTCGAGTAAATGTAGGCTTTACCACTATGATATGGGGCGCGGGGGGATGATATATCACTGCCTCCCCTTGCCAAAGTAACATCCAGAGGTCTGGTGACCCATGTAGAAAATGGTGTAGTGTTATGGGGAAATCATGAAGATTCTAAATACAGTTAAACTGTAGCATGAGAATTGTTGTAAGTAACATTGTTAAATATACTTATGGAGGTGGATGGTCAACTGTTTTCCCCCTCCATAGTGCACATACAACACTATGTTCCACATAAATCCATCACACTACGGAAATACACCCTACATTTATACACACATTGACACTGTATACATACACACCACACAATTACATAACCTTTCATTCACTAACCTGATTCAAGTACGGCGGTTCCTTGGTGCTGGATCTGGAGCGTCCTCTCGCGACAACAGCAAGCGCTGCACGCTCAGAGGAAAAGCTTCCCTAGGGGGTTTTCAAAATGCGGGAAGTTGAAGTTTTTCCAGAAATGGCAACCATTAATATTGCACAATAAAGGGGACAGGGGCACTTTATCAATGATATAAAGTGTTCTCGTGCCTATAATGTCCCTCAATGTATAAACCACTTTATGACACCGTGCATCTCTTTTCATGTCCTGTCCGTCTGCAGGTACAAATGATCCATGTCTCTCAAATATGGTGGACCATGTGCACACCATGCAATTAGTTGATTACTGTGGTCCGTAAGTAACAATAATTGTGTGACATATTGTTTTTGTGCTAGAGTTTTTGACATGAGCGGTTTGGTATTACAGGTTGATCAAAAGAACACAGTACTGTAAACCCGTTTAAGGGTTCGTGTTTGATATTTTTAATGTGGCTCGTGTCTTGGGTACAGTATACCTCTGTGAAGAAAATGGACTTTTAATTGACATTTTCTTCTTTATTCTGTATTTTTCCTGTGTACTACCTGTATAGTGAATGTATTAGTTAGTTTGAAACTACCGAACGCCGACCATCCTCCTGGCTTATTAACTACAATGGAACCAGCTATTAAGTGCTCCCTGGGCGGCCGCTGTTCGTAGAGCCGAACGTCTCGTTGAATATAAAACGGCGGCCATCTTGTTCGCACGAGGGGAGTCAGCGGGACTTGGTCGTCGAGTGTCTGGAACTAAAATCGGACACTCGACCTCGCGAACCACCGAATGCTTCAACGGCACACTTAAGCAAATGTTCACGGCGTTCAGAGTCCTATGGTCAATGGGAGAAGTTTTTACCTCACCTCCTATTTGCCTACCGAGAAGTGCCACACGTGCCACTGGGTTCTCCCCCTTCGAATTCTTATACGGGAGAAAAGTCCGGGGACCCCTGGACCTCATACGAGAGCACTGGGAGGGCAACACAGGAGCGGAGGGGATCCCAGTTTTGCCATACGTGCTGGAGTTCCGGGACCGCTTGCAGGCCCTGACCAAATCAGTTCGGGAGAACCTGCAGGTGGCCCAGAAACATCAGAAACAATGGTATGATCGGGGAGCCCGAGACAGGAACCTGGAAGTAGGGCAAAAAGTACTAGCCCTCAGACCTTCCAAAAAGGACAAGCTCCAGGCAGCTTGGCAGGGGCTATTTAAAGTGGTAGAACGAATTAGTGACACCACCTATATTGTGGCTAAATGTTCCGATGAAAGGGTCAGACGAGCCTTTCATGTGAACATGTTGAAGCCGTACTTCGAACGCTCAGAGGACGTGGCCGCCATCTGTGCCCAGTCTTCTGATGATAGTGAAGGGCTCCCCTTGCCCGACCTGCTGGCAGCTAACCAAGGTACCTTAGAACAGGTCGGGTTAGGAGAGGAATTAGACACCGCCCAGCAGGCAGACGCAAAACAACTGCTGCGGGAATACGGTGAGCTGTTCTCAGTCCTACATGGGTACACCTCCGCCGCAGTGCACCGGGTGGAGACGCAGGGGGAAGACCCCCTTACGGCAGCAGCCGTACCGTATTCCGACAGCAGTGTGGACTAGTATGTGGAAGGAAATTCAAGAGATGTTACAACTGGGGGTTATTGAGGCTTCCCAAAGTCCATGGGCGTCTCCGGTGGTTTTAGTATCAAAGTGAGACGGTACGCCTCGCTTCTGTATTGATTACCGGAAATTGAACGACCGGACTATCACGGACGCCTACCCCATGCCGCGGATCGACTAACTGCTCGATCGCATGGCCAGCGGGCACTTCCTAACTACATTAGACTTGTGCAAAGGATACTGACAAATCTCGGTAGATCCGGCCGCCATCCCTAAGTCGGCATTCGTCACCCCATTCGGGCTATACCAATTTCCGGTTATGCCGTTTGGGATGAAGAATGCCCCCGCTACGTTTCAAAGAATGGTGGTCCGACTTCTGGAGGGAATGCAGGACTTTGCATGTGCCTATCTAGATGATATTGCCATCTATGGCGGCACATGGGAGTCACACCTGTTGCACTTAGCTACGGTATTTGGGAAGTTACAGGAAGCTGGCCTCACCCTGAAACCCGAGAAATGCCATGTGGGCATGGCCGAGGTCCAATACCTAGGGCATAGAGTATGGTCTGGGAAACAGTGCCCCGAACCTGCTAAAGTAGAGGCCATAGCTAATTGGCCCCAGCCCCGCACCAAGATGCAGGTATTGGCCTTCCTAGGTACCGCAGGGTATTATAGAAAGTTCGTCCCTGAGTATAGCACCCTTGCCAAACCCCTTACTGACCTGACCAAAAAGTCCCTACCTAAGCAGGTAGGGTGGTCCCCGGAGTGTGCAACAGCGTTCCAGAGACTTAAAACGGCTTTGAGCGAAGCTCCAGTACTGGCGGCCCCACACCCTAACAAAACATTTCTCGTCCATACAGATGCCTCCATGTTTGCGCTGGGAGCCGTGCTGAGCCAGGTGGGGGAAGACGGCATGGAGCACCCGGTCGCAAGTTGCTACCTAGGGAGGTCAGCTATGCCGCCGTGGAAAAAGAATGCCTGGCGCTAGTATGGGCATTAAAGAAACTTCAACCGTATCTTTATGGCCGTGCTTTTACCCTACTGACTGACCACAACCCCCTCATTTGGCTCAACCGAGTCTCTGGAGACAATCCTCGGTTGCTGGAGTTTGGCATTGCAACTCTACAATTTTACGCTGCAATATCGTCCGGGCAAGCAGAATGGCAATGCGTATGGGCTTTCCTGTCAAACGGACTTGGATGTTAAATATGTTACCCGGACATCCCCTAGTCAACCCGGCAGGGTCTAGGCGGGTATGCCGACCCATGGAACTAAGGGGGAGTATTGTGAAGAAAATGGACTTTTAATTGACATTTTCTTCTTTATCAAGTATTTTTCCTGTGTACTACCTGTATAGTGAATGTATTTGTTTGTTAGTTTGAAACTACCGAACGCCGACCACCCTCCTGGCTTATTAACTACAATGGAACCAGCTATTAAGTGCTCCCTGGGCGGTTGCTGTTCGTATAGCCGAACGCCACGTGGAATAGAAAACAGCGGCCATCTTGTTCACACAAGGGGAGTCAGCGGGACTTGGTGGTCGAGTGTCTAGAACTAAAATCGGACACTCGACCTCGCGAACCACCGAACGCCGGCTTCTTGTATTTCCCGAACAGCCAGGGAAGCGCCGTTCGGTAGTTCTATGCGAACGGACAAGGGGAGCAATCGGTGCTATGAGCCAGGGGATCCATTCGGGACTTTTGTTCGTTTTTTACAGATTTGTGAATTGACCAACCGTACACACTGAATTCATGGAACTGTTTTGGGCAGGAGCCGCATGTGTGGTCGGTAAAACGGACCCTCCACACTTTTTCAGAACCCCCTGAACCGATCTGGGTGAAATTTGGATATGTTTGTACCCCAGATCGGGGCTAAGTTTTGGGGAAATTGTGTGTGTGCTCTCTGCCTGGAGATAATTGGTTTATTCCTTAACTTATCTCAATATCTCCCAGGCAGAGAGGAGGCGTGTATTACTGTAAATCTGTATGTTGATTGGCTGTTGTCTTTGTTTGCTGTGGGAAGTCCTCTTGCAGGAGGATTTCTCATAAAAGCCCGTGTGTGTCAATAAAATTCATTCCTGTTACACCCTTCATGAAGTCTAGGCTCATGTTTGGGGGATATTCTACTCGCTGGGAAGAATCACCTTGGAACTGCATTTCATCTACCTTATTCCTCTACTCCCTGCTGCAGCTATAATCACTCATGCTCAGCTGTTGGGAAAGGGAACAGAAGACCGCAGCACCATAACCACTACAGGTCTTAACCTCCTAACAAAATGGCAAAAGAAGCACATTATCATTACCAGGGTACGGGTTACAAGGTTAACTATGGAGTAGGCTATTCTTGCAAATTTTAAGTTATTATTGAAACTGCTCGGTAAGCAACTATCTACGTGAAAATTTAATTTACATCAAGTCTAAATTCTTATGGTATTTACCCTGGATATTTGTAAAAATACTTGGTTATTGTACCTTAAAGATGCCATTCGTCCAAATTTTGACGCAGGTGTAGGCAGTGTTCAACACTCCAAATGTTGTTGCCGACATCTCCCATAAAGCTGTCGCACCCATAATGATGTCAAAGCATCAGTGGAGATGTCGTCCACAACATCTGGAGTGCCAAAGGTTGCCTGCTGTATGGGGGTTTACTCACCAACCAACAACTTTTAGTAAATTGATTTGCACATTTTAGCAAAAAATAAATAAAAAAATCACTAAATGGGTAAAAGTCCACTATAAATCTGGACAATATTTTAGCATCAATATTCAATTCAAATTTTAAAGGGACACTATAGTCACCCAGATCACTAAAGCTCAATGAAGTGTTCTGGGTGCCAGGGCCCTCAGGTTTTAACCCTTCAGAGAAACTATGTTTTCATTCGGGGTTAAGCCAACCTCTAGTGGCTGTCTTCCTGACAGCTGCGAGAGGCGCATCTGCGACGCTGGATGCAAATTTGGCATCCATTCCGCAGGGCGTCCATAGGAAAGCATTGAGAAATGCTTTCCCTGTGGACTGTTTGAATGCGTGCACGGCACTGGCCGCGCATGCGCATTCTGCTCCACTCGGAAAATTCCGTCAGCGGGGGAGAGGTCACTGGCTTAAGGTAAGTAACTGAAGGTGGCACCCTCAGGGCACTATAGAGTCAGGAAAACCGCTTTGTTTATCCTTTAATTCTAATTAACCCTGTGAATGAAAGACTTTTTTTCTTCACTAACTGTTTATTTACTATAGTGTGAACTGCCATGAATGTCACATTTTGTGAGCAGACTGGGAGGCTCCACGTTTACCTAACCTTCTTTAATGAATTTGCCTCCTATCTTTTAATAAAATGTCGATTATTTGGTCACAGACGCTAGAATAATCCCTAATTTCAGGCCGAAGTAGGGATATATTGTCAATGTTTATTTTATTTTTTTGTTTATTTATTTTAGTTTTGACTGAATTCCTGTCAGTTTCTACAGTTTAGCAAGTGACCGTGTAAATAATGTTATTAGCAGTTTATTATCTCTAGCAGTGCTGTTATACATGGTTTCTGACACACTTTGTGGATGATCATGTTATGTGAACATATTGAACAGTTTGAAGAGGTTTGTTTTCGCGCGCTCCCGCGCTGTGCTCGTGCTGGCGGTTGTTAGTGGTAGAGGTATAGGTGTAGCGCGCGCGCTCTCTCCCTCTCTCTCGCTGGCGGGCGCGCGCGCTCCCTCTCTCTGGCTGGCGGGCGGGCGCGCGATGCACTCTGGGAATGGCTGCGCAGCTCGGGTTGGCTGGGGGAGCAGACAGTGGAGTTTTAATGTCCGCCATGTTGGCCGTGGCGTATTGAAGAGGGAGGGAGAGTGGGAGACACCGAATCGCACAGAAAACCCGCCAAAAAACCCCTTCAGACCCACCGCGGGCACCGGGAGTGCCAGATACCCCCCCCTGCCCCCCCGTGTTACCCGCCGGCTCCCCCCAGTTACCCCCCGTTACCCCCTCCCTCCCCACACGGCCATCACGGGGGGTCCGGCCGGAGAGCAGCTCCCTCCATGAGAGCGCGGCACCGGAGGCTCTGCCCGCTCCTCCTCCCGCTCGGTCGCCGCATGGCCGCTCGGTGGCGGTGGTAGACCGAAGATGAGCAAGCTGTCGTTCCGGGCGCGGGCGCTGGACGCGTCCAAACCGCTCCCCGTCTTCCGCTGCGAGGACCTGCCGGACCTGCACGAGTACGCCTCCATCAACCGGGCCGTGCCGCAGATGCCGACCGGCATGGAGAAGGAAGAGGAGTCGGTAATTCCCGGGGAGGGGGGGTTGTTATTACTGTGGGGGGGGAGGTGGGGGGGTTGCAAGCTTACACAAAATGGCCGCCATTCCCCCCCCCCTCTGGTGGCCCCTGAGCCCCCCCGGGCATGCTGCACCCCCGGCAGTGTGAGTGTGAGTGGATGCAGTGAGCTGGCGGCGGCCGGGGCCGGTTTGCAGGTCGTTTCGGAGACCTGGAAAGCACAAAGGGGGTCACGTGACCGGCCGCCGTCCGCCATTTTGTTGTGTGTGTATCTCTCTCGCTCTCACTGTCTTTGGGCTGGGCCTTGCTCTGTGTGTGAGTGACAGGAGGGAGGGGGTGCAGTACCGAGCTGCGGCCGCTGGGTGGAGTCAGTTCACACATTGTGAATTGTTTGTGTACATTGTATGGGACTGACAGGAAGGATGGGGAATTGGGCCTGACTGTTATTATCATCAGGCTGCTGTTATAAACCAGGGGGCCCTATTTAAGCTGCTGCTTTCCTCCTTTTTTCTTACCCCCTTTTTTTTTATTTTTTTTATTTTTTTTGAGCTGCTTGTGGAAAACATTCAGCTTAACTTATTAGATGCTTGTGTAATTTGAAACCAGGAATTATTAAAGCCTATAAATGGTTACCCATTCTGTTTTCAGTAGGAATTAATGTTCAAGAGATTGTGTGTTAGATTGTTTACTAAAGCAGCACTTTCTGGCAGTGGGTGTTTTGTGGGATTTATTAGGTTGTATACTTTATCACATTTGAGAAGTGAACTTTAGGACTTTAGGATTTAAGAATGGGTTCCAAAATTGTCAGGCATGTGTGTAATTTTTGAGTTCATGTTCAAGATTTTATATATGACTAGATGCTGTGGGCAGCATATAAAAACAACCCTTTTATAGGATATATTGAACTTGTGAGCAGAAAGAGTTAGTATGGGCACCTAGCAGGGTTAACATGGGAAAACTGTTTTATAAGTGAATCCAACTTGCCACACTTAATTTGTAGTATGTCTGTGTGTGTATGTGTGTGTGTATGCAAGTGTACTATTGTTGTTTATCCTTGTCAGGGCTATTCATTGAAGTGAGATTTCAAATTTAAGACCAGAGTAGCTGAACAGGAATGCATAGCTTAGAGTTTTTCAATTTGGGTTCTTTAGATTTGAAATCGGCTTTGTATTCTCACTTTAATAAATAACCCTGTGTGAATGTGTCCTACGTGTTTTACCTCTGTTTAAATACCAACATTTTCCAACTGAAAATTTTCACTTGAGCCTTAGGGTATCCAATCTTGGGTTTTCAGTTTCATTTATACTTAACTTCATTGCTGTACACATACCTACTCTTTTGCATTATTTTCTGCAGTATCTAGTTAAAGGGTCACTATAGTCACCAGAACAACTATAGCTTAATGTAGTTCTGGTGAGTATAATCATTGCCTTAAGGCATTTTAATGCAAACAATGCCTTTTCAGAGAAAAGGCAGTGTTTACATTGCCCATAGGGACACCTCCAAGTGGCCACTCCTCAGATGACCACTGGAGGTGCTTCCTGGGGCAGCTCTGCCGTTCAGCGTCTCCACCCTCTGCATGGGGACGCTGAGTTTTCCCTCATAGAGATGCATTGATTCAATGCATCTCTATGAGGAGGTGCTGGTTGGCCAAAAAGGCGTTTGGCCTCGCCCCTTGCCGATTTTAGCCAATCCAATGCTTTTCCTACGGGAAAGCATTGGATTGACTAAAAAATTGGAAATTATGATGTCACCAGAATTACCAGTAAAACCACTGTTTAGGTGGCTTGCCCTTCTTAGTCCCCGTAAAAGGTAATAAAACATACCTTATTTTCAGCGCAGCGCAGGTCCAATCTGCCCTCTTGCTGACATCAGAATTTAATCTCAGCCTATCCAGTGCTTTCCCATAGGGAAATCATTGGATTGGCTGAAATCAGCACGATGGGGGTGGGGCCAAATCTGGCTTGTCCATTCAGCATCTACTCTGAGATGCATTGAGTCAGTGCATCTCTATGTAGAAAGTTCAGCATGGCGATACTGAATGGCAGTTCTGCCCCCAGAAAGCACCTCCGGGGCAATGTGAATATTGCCTTTTTTCTGTAAAGACAGGGTTTATTGCAGGTAATGATTATGCTCACCAGAACTATATTAGGCTGTAGTTCTGGTGACTATAGTGCCCCTTTAAAGGTGGGCTGCCACTGACCAAGTAACTGCAAAGGGTGGTGACTAACCCTCATATGTGACTTGCTCTAATTTTATTATTCACTCCCCCCCCCCATTTTATTTTAAATGGACCTTCTAGTCCCTATACTTCAACTTGTTGTTATTGCTGGTAATCGTTTACATATATTATGATTTCTAAGATTCCTGTAATGTAGTTGATGGGCTGTAGAGCCGTTACCAAAATGTTACTTAATGTTTGCTTAAAACTTCTGTTTTATTCTGGTTCCCCAAGTCTGTTTTTTTTTTTATTCTTGGTTTATGATTATGCAAGATCAATGGCAGTGAGTTGCTATGGAAACAGATGTAGTGGCTGCTTATAATCTTGGTAATGATTACTGTACAGTTAAGTGCCCCCCTTCTCTTCCTTCTCCTCCCCCCTCCACCCACCAGTACTTCACTCCTTTTTCTCTTCTAATCTAGAGAACCGTGTCAGTTATTTTAATATATTTTCATCAGATTCAGATTGGGGGTTGCAGTAGCACGTATTGGTATGAGCAAGCCTGGTGTTTAGCTTTCTGTTTCGATTTGCATGTCATTTTAATTCATTAACCCCTTAAGGACGGAGCCAAATGTACACAATGTGAACAAAACAAAATGTAAACAAAACCTGGCATTTGCGCTACATGTCTGTCCAACTGTAATTCACCTCTTTCATATTAAATACACCCACCCTTATATATCATTTTATTCAGGGGAAACAGGGCTTTCATTTAATATCAAATATATAGCTATGAAACATAATTTAATATGAAAAAAATGGGAGAAAATAAGATTGTTTTTAATTTTTTAGTTCTACATGACATTTTAACGGTCAATGTCATACTGTTTCCTTTTACTGCAATAAAATACACATATTTGTATTCAGGAAAGTCTCACGTGTAAAACAGTACCCCCTATGTACAGGTTTTATGGCGTTTTGGGAAGTTACAGGGTCAAACATAGCATGTTACATTTGAAATTTGCCAGATTGGTTGCCTTTGAGACTTTTTATAGTAGCCCAGGAAAGAAATTTACACCCATAATGGCATATCATTTGCAATAGTAGACAACCCAAGGTATTGCAAATGGGGTATGTCCAGTCTTTAGTAGCCATTCTGGCTAACCAATCTGGCGAATTTTAATGTGAAAAAAATGAAACACAAGCCTTATATTTGACGCTGTAACTTTTGAAAACACCATAAAACCTGTACATGAGGGGTACTGTTGTACTCTGGAGACTTCGCTGAACACAATTGTTTCAAAACAGTAAAAAGTGTTGCAGCAATAATATCGTCCGTGTAAGTGCTGTTTGTGCGTGAAAAATGCAAAAACCTTCACTTTTACTGGCGATATCATCGTTGTAATACATTTTACTGTTTTGAAACACTAATATTTGTGTTCAGCGAAGTCTCCCGAGTAGAACAGTACCCCCCATGTACAGGTTTTAATGGTGTCTTGGAAAGTTATAGGGTTAAATATAGTGCTAGCAAATTAAATTCCCTTTACTTTCGGCATGGGTTGTCAGGCAGGTCCCACTAATTGTAATTAATTAAGATACCTAATTATGTAAAAATATTACATAAATATATGTAGAATTAGTGTGTGTATATGTATGTGTGTGTATATGTATGTATGTATGTATGTGTATATATATATATATATATATATATATATATCTCTCACAATACAGTTAGAACGAAATAACGCACATCTATATATTTTGTTATTTTTTTTTACGTATTACATTAAATTTTTATATATATATATATATATATATATTCATATAATCATATAATTCATATATTCAGTATCAGTCTACGTGACTATATATAGTAAAATACACCTAGACAGTGTATGTGTGTGTGTGTGTGTGTGTGTATATGTATAATTATTTATTTTATTTCCAGCCAGCAGGGGGACCACCTGTCATTAGAGGTCCTCACTCTCACATGGCCGGGGGGGAGGGGGGTTTCCAGGGGGTCGGACGTGCCTATGGGCAAACTGATAGCAGTCGTAGCATGAAAGCCATCAAGTTACAGAGCTGTTCCAAGCAAGTGTAGATCAATGCCTGCTGGAGTCTCTTGTTATTGGAGAAGGACCCATTAAACAGTGCATCTATGAATTTTATTTATTTCTTCACAGTTTTTCTTAGCTTCATTCCTATGCGTTCTAGTTTTTCCAATTGGGGTTTGGGAGGGAGGTCATTTTACTTAATTTTTCTTGTGGGTGGATTACTTTTTCTCTCCCTTCCTGTTTGGACAAAATCGGCACATGTACAACAGTTGCTGTAAATGCAGCTATCTGATGTTCTGATTACCCGATCATATACTCCTAGAAAAGCAGTAGAGTCTACTAATGATTACCTATAGAAGCTCTCATTACCACTTGTTCATGTGGAGTGAATCAGGAAGCTCTCTTGGCTGTCAGTTTGTCCGCCTGGGGGCATTCCTTAATTGACAAAAGTGCAGATTAATTTTGAAAAGTATGGGGGGGGGGGTCATGTATTTTACCCTTAAGAACTTTAGCAATCTAAATCTTTAGGAATGTGGAGTGTCCCTTTAAGTGTGCAGTTATTCAGCTTTTATAAATGTGCACTAATTTGTCTTCTTTAGCCCAACACAATTAAATAAGTGTGAATATCCTTCTAGGCTGATGGAATATGATTCCATGTCCTAGACCTAGATGGACCTCTCCGTTGTTTTTACCAGCATGTGGATAACAAAAACTGGTATGCTGATATCTAGTTACATCTTCTATGTTTTGTAATAAAACTGATACGCTTGTTTATTGTTGTGATTCAGTATCTTCCAGAAAACTTAAAGTTGAAAGGGTAATGTGGAAGTTCACATTAGCCAAGCAGTTGTTGAAAGGACAGGCATATGTGGCCCCTTACTTTGAAATTACTCAGACTCCTATCTCAGTAACGCTGGCATGCAGAGATTATGGCGCCTTAAAGGACCACTATAGGCACCCAGACCACTTCAACTTAATGAAGTGGTCTGGGTGCCAGGTCCATCTAGGATTAACCCTGCCTGCTGTAAACATAGCAGTTTTTTAGAGAAACTGCTATGTTTACATTAGGGTTAATCCAGCCTCTAGCGGCTGTCTCATTGACAGCCGCTAGAGGCGCTTCCGCGCTTCTCACTGTGATTTTCACAGTGAGAAGACACCAGCGTCCATAGGAAAGCATTGAGAATGCTTTCCTATGGACTGGCTGAATGTGCGCGGCTCTTGACGCACATGCGCATTCAGCCGATGACCGCCAAAGGAGGAGAGTCCCCAGCTTTTTTAACCCCCGTCAGCCCGGCAGGAGTGTGACCCTGAGGGTGGGGGCACCCTCAGGGCACTATAGTGCCAGGAAAACAAGTTTTGTTTTCCTGCCACTATAGTGGTCCTTTAACCTCTCTTTATTAGCTGAGGCTCTGAATCTGATGTAGAGCTTTGAAACCACTAAATCAACTGTGTAACCTGTTGACAATGGTATGTGTTTTTTCGTATCCCTATTGCAGAAGAATTGGGATTTTTTTTTTTTTTTTTCAAATGTGTTTTTGGAGGAATAAACTAGAATTCATAGATACAGGGTGATTACATATAGTAGCTACTGAATACTTGCACATAACATCTGTACAACAAGGCAAAGTTGAAAAAAAGTCTTGCTCAGCTGTGTTTGACTGACAATAGCATTCACTGTTAGAGGTACTCTGTAAGGGGAAGAGGGGTTCATGTTTTGGGTTTATTTTTTTCCTTTCTTCTCAAAACAGATTGAAACAGGGCATATATTGCTATTTTTAGAAATACTCTGTATGGAATATAGATTTTAAAGGGACACTATAGTCACAAGAACAACTACAGCCTAAAGTAGTTGTTATGGTGCGTATAATCATTATATGCCCTTATGCAGGCATTTTCATTCAAACACTGCCTATCTGTGTTTACATTGCACAGAGGGACACCTCCAAGTGACCATTCCTCAGATGGCCACTGGAGTTGCTTCCTGGCTCAGTGCTGCACGGTAGGCAGCACTGCCATTCAGCGTCTCCATGCTCTGAATGGGGATGCTAAATTTTTCCTCAGAGATGCATTGATTCATCTATGAGGAGGTACTGATTGGCCAAATTGTATATGGCCCCGACCTTTGCTGATTTTTGTGCATTATCTTTAGTAGAACAACCTACGGCAAGCAAATATGAATAAATCCCTCCTGTCAGCATAGTTTTATTGAATATTTGCTATCAACTTGGAAATATAATCTTGAAACTAAAACATGCAGACTGGTAAATAACAATGTGTGTGATGAGACAGATGGATATAGACATATATATTTTCTATCCATTTAAGAGTTTTTAATCCTTTTTTCTTCCCAAAACTAAGCTGCATATAAGTTGAAAAGCATTAATGATAAATGCTAGTGGTTTCCTTTCAGTAAATGCAGTGATTTTTGTTAGATTCGGAAATCTGCAAAAATACATTTGGTGAGTAAGCTTTTCATTTCAGAACCGGTCAATTATCCTAAAGGCAGACAAACTAAATCAATAAGCTTTATTTCCTGAGCCATTTAATTAAAGCTTTATGCATGATGAATTTTACTATCCTTCATTACATAATAGCAAAGTTAAATTACTGCAATCTAATTAGCTCTTCCAGCTATGTTGTAGTGACGAACTTGATTTAAAGTAGACTTGGCAGTGTATTTTATTTTTTTTTAAGGTCCTGTATTAAAGTTTCTCATTACCAATGATGGTAATGGTATTTGTTAAGTTAGAATTTAGCTACAATTGGTTGTTTTCCAAGAGTTGCAGCAGAAAACCAAATCATGAATGTTTGCAATAATATGACACCAAATGTCTGTGAAATTCACAAGGTAGTCTTTAGATGTATGTGAAAAACAACTTGTGCTAGATTTGGGAGAGATGTATGATGAAACAACCAAGGTAGATAGCCTTTGTTGTCTCCTTTTGAAAATGGTATATTATGGTGGGAGCAAAGTGCAGATTAGGGACTTATATTTTGTTCCAAAAGTGACATTTGCCCAATAAATTGGTGTGAATTGCAAATCTAATTACTGAAATTGATATGTCTTATTTGTGACGGCAAATAAGAGCCGTTCAGTCCATCTAGTCTGCCCAATTTTCTAAATACTTTTATTAGTCCCTGGCCTTATCTTATAGCTAGGATGCCTACCCCACGCATGCTTTAACTCCTTTACTGTGTTAACCTCTACCACTTCAGCTGGAGGCTATTCCATGCATCCACTACCCTCTCAGTAAAGTAATAATTCCGGATATAATTTTTAAACCTTTGCCCCTCTAAGACTATGTTCTCTTGTTGTGTCTATGTCCTCTGTAACTTGACTTCTCCAAAATCCAGCAAATGTCTACCCAAGTATGGTAATCGCTGTAGAAAGGGTCCAATGTAAGTTGCCATAATTCAAATCCTGTGCTCTTTAAAGTGGCACACACACACACAATCTGGCAGAGCTATGTGATATAAACATTTCATAAAGTGTGAAAATGCGCTTGTTGAAATGCAATGTGTAGTCTGTCTATGAATATATACTTCTGGATTGGATGACTGCTATTAACATTATATTCCCCACATAAAAATTCCGTAACTGTTACACTTGAAAACCGTAATTCATGGAGGCAATCTGAACAAAATAAATCTATTTTGCTTTATTTATCTTTAAGCTGTACTAGTTGTCTAGAAATGAACAGAATTGCATATTTTGGCATCTTCCTTAGAATATATTCACTCTTAAAGGGAAACTCCAGTGCCAGGAAAACAATCTGTTTTCCTAGCACTGCAGGTTTCCTCTCCCTCCCACCTCCCAATCCCCGGTTGCTGAAGGGGTGAAAACCCCTTCAGTAACTTACCTGAGGCAGTAGACGGCCACTAGAGGTGGAGTTAACCCTGCAAGGTAATTATTGCAGTTTATAAAAAAACTGCAATAATTACACTTGCAGGGTTAAGAGTAGTGGGAGTTGGCACCCAGACCACTCCAATGGGCAGACGTGGTCTGGGTGCCTGGAGTGTTCCTTTAATATTAACTATTTCTTTAAATCTGCACCAGAAGGAAGCCCTATTAATCCTTTAGTAGAGGTTTATAATATTTACAAAGGCACTTTAAGGACTACTCTAGGCACCCAGACCACTTCAGCTTAATGAAGTGGTCTGGGTGCCAGATCCCTCTAGGATTAAATATATATATATATATATATATATATATATATATATATATATATATATATATATATATATATATATATATATATATATATATATATATATAATCTCCCTCTCCAGCCTCTAGTGGCTGTCTCATTAACAGCCGCTAGAGGCGTTTGCATGCTTCTCATTGATTTTCACAGTGAGAAGACGCAAGCGTCCATAGGAAAGCATTCCTATGAGACTGGCTGAATGCGCGCAGCTCCTGCCGCGCATGTGCATTCAGCTGAGGAGAGCTCCCCGCCCGGCGCTGGAGAAAGGTAAGAATTTAACCCCTTCCTCTCCCCAGAGCCCGGCGGGAGTGGGTCACTGAGGGTGGGGGCACCCTCAGGGCACTATAGTGCCAGGAAAACGAGTGTGTTTTCCTGGCACTATAGTGGTCCTTTAATGAGAGCTGAAATTACAGTGGAACACACGAATTTAATTTTCAGTCAAATGTTAACTTACTTTAGAAGTTTTATCTCCTGCTCTGTAAATTGAATATATTCACACAAAGGAGGCTCCTGCAGGGTCTGAGAGGCTATTAACCAAGAAGATGTTCTAAATTAATCAGAATGGGCAATTAAGGAAATGTAAACATTAGATGTGGCTAGGAAAGTTATACACATACAGGGACGTGTGACTAGGACTGTATAAATAAAGTGATATAACTCCTAACTTGATATCTTTTGGGCTCTGAAAGCATTATCCAGATTTCTCTATTAGCCACTGGCTGACCTTTTTAAGGGTCAATTCTTTGTGTTGACTATCCATAGAGAACATATTCAACAATTACAGCACTACCTTGTTTATATTGTATGCTCATCTGTACCCTATTGTGCCCACTTTGTGTTGGATACACTATTTGTAAGGCTTGCTATCATTCTTGAAACTTAATAATAATATGGTTTGAAAGTTAAAGAAAAAAGTAAAATAAAGTCTACCTGCAATAAAATTAGACTAAAAATGAATTGATCTTAATATTTTCAGAATAACTAGCTTAAAAATATATTTTTGATGAGGGTTTTCAAATGATATATCAATATTATAAAATCCTGCATTTTTTTTTTCATTGTTTCATTGGTTTAGCCTGTTTAACACAGATATATTAATAATAATATTTATTAATACTTTGTGGAACATACCTTGAACATTCTTGAACCTTTTTAGTTACGGCAATTTTATTTTCTTCCTGCCCTTATTTCAGACGTGTGTGTAATATATAATTTTATTCGCCTCCACTCCTGCCTTTCTTCCATTTTTATTTTCTCCAGGCTTTGCTTTGGAGTTGTGTAGCATCTCTTGATAGACGTCCTTGAGATCTTTTTATATAAACATGTATTTTAAATTTTGTTTATTTTTTGCAAGGTGACAGCAGCCACTGTAAAAATGGAGAACCCAGTGTTATCCTTTTTAAGTAATAAATTGTAGTACGTGTTTTCTTATTTTTTTTTTTTTTTTGTTTTGTAATATGTTTTATATACATAATTTGGAAATACTGTCACTTCTGTTTTTCGATAATTAAACATTTTCTTAAAACTACCAAAGAGTTGTGATCATTGTCTTTCAAATTGTAATAGTGTTCATTTGTTTAGGTTGCACATTAGAGGGTCCATTAGATGTGCTATACTAGACTGAGTAATGGAAAAGAACGAAACTTCCAGTCCTGACTGTTCTTTAAAGTTGGCCTATATCTCCTATATAAGAATTTTTTTTTTTAACATTTTAGTTCTCTTGCTGGGTAGTCTGACATTACTCCAACTAGCATGCCATGACCACATCAATCCTTCCCCTCCCCCCTTTTTTAATTTTTTTTTTTAGTTTTCATATTGGTAGCAGTTTGTATGTGAGAGTTTTCTGAACACACAGAAATATTGTGGCTATATATTCATAAACAGAGTACACACGTGCTCTTAATTGGTGAGAATAGTCCAATCAAATGCTTCTTTATGGGAAGAATTTCCTTGGACCTTGAGAGGAATACTGTGACATTAACTGGGGCATTGAAATCAGTGCGTGGAGTTGGTAAGTTTATAACTTATTTAATAGGGTTTTTTTGTTTTGTTTTACTAGGGAAGGGGACCTAAATACTAATGACAATATTTAAATAAGTTTTGATATATATTATATATAATAATGAGAGCTCCTGTTCATTTGTCTGTTATTATTTAGCTCTTTGACTGCAGTAATTTGCACATTAACCAACTGCAACTAAAGTGCCAGAATACGGTTATAAAGAGCTTGCATGTTTGGTTTCACCTTGGCAAAATTTCCTAGACTCTTTAACAGTCAATTTTCTTCACATGCATGCACATAAACACTCGGACTGACTTGGCTATACTCCCACACACTGTTTATACCACTCTCCTAAATACCTAATGAACCACACTCACAATTATTCCTCATCATTCACTCATGCATAAAACACAATTAGTAGCCAACCATGCCTACAGATGCACTCACATTTTTGTACATAGAGACACACACTCTCAAGCATATACCAAATTTTCTGTGTGGGGAGTGGGCAGGCTATACATCTTGCAGTGACAGGTGCAGCGTCAGAGCTTCCCTTGTTTTGTGCTGTATACAGGTAGAGTAAAGGTGCTAGTAAGCAAAGTCCTATTCCTTTTTGGTCCGCCCGGTGAGTAAGAATGCAGCAAGTAGAAAGAGTCCATTTCCGAGCTGGTCAGAGAAGAAATTTTCACTGACCACCATGATTTAAAAACAAAAGTCTGAAAAAAAATCCAATTTCTATGGCACCATGACAACTTGAGCTCCAAGCTCAAGTAGATTTAAATCCATCTTTAGTTAGGGACTACAGTTATTTATTAATATGTGAAATTTGCATGAGGTTAAAAGCTGATAATTTTTATGTAAAATAATAGCAAGTGGACAAAACAAAATGCACAGGTTTTGCCTGGGTCTGTGAATAGACTAAGAAGAAGAAAAAGTCCATAACACATTTCCTAAAGTCAGGTTAGCCTCCTGTAGTCTTTTTTTGGTGCCATTATGGCCACGCTCTATATCCAAGTTTTGTATCAATCTTTATTTATTGGGCACAAACATAAGTTCTCTGGGTGCCCACGGCGTAGCAACATTTGTCATGCTGCTTTCATGGACATTAGATTTACTCCAAGCATAATAACAGTACACTGGCCTGGTTCCCTGATAATAGAGAAAACTGTTTATCAACAGCTTGCCCCCTTACCTGGATCCCCACCAGGCTCCTATGCTTATTGGTGGTCCAGTAATGCGCTTCTGCATAAGCCACTGGGATCAACTGACCACTTAGCCAAAGACTGACATTCTGTGGAATAGAAGTTGGCCAAAATTGTCATTAGCCGGCCAGTAACTCTGATCCCTGCTGGCTGATGACACCTCTATGACAGAGGTCTGTCAGCTAAGCGGTTAATCTGTATGCGCAGGTTTTTGCTTTGTAAATACAGAGTGACTCCAGGCGTTCTGACCACTTCAAATCATTGAAGTGTTCATACGGTTTGGAGTAACACTGAGCACAAACCTATATATAGAATACATATTGTTAATGCTGGAAATTTAATCTCTGCATTAAAGATTGACAAAATATTGGGGGAGGGAGATGTGTTACACTGCAAAAACAGTTTTTGAACATAACCTGGTGCATGCTGGGCTACAGAGATTAGAATACCTCCTGAATAACTGACCCGATAAGCCTTAGAGAATACATTAAAGGGTTAGTCTGAGCACCATGACCACTCTTTTATCAGGTCTTGGAGTCCGTATGTACAGCATTTTAGTAAGAAACTTTGAACATGCAAAGGTATTTGATTTTACTGCCTGAAATGTAACTCCACCTACAGCAGTGTCTTTAACTAGCCAAGAACTTAGGTCAACATGCACCCAGGGTTATTCGTGGGCTGAGAGCAATCGGTGCAGACTAGATCTTTTGATAAGCAGTAGTTGACTTGTCAATACACTGAAACATAGGACTATTATTCGGCATTGAAATTCATGAATTCAGACTTTGACCTAATGGCTATTTAAAATATAGACAGATTTTAAAAATAAAAACAAACTATATACATACACATTCACAAACACTCCATTGTACGGAAATGTTTACTCTGTGCATGGTAGCTCAGTCAGACAAATGCTTTAACTATAGTGGGTGAATTATACTTTCAGTGCATGGCGATGGAGTGTGGATCACAGGTAGAGAGATGTTCTCTACTTGAAAAGGCCTGTGCTACATCATCATACACTGGAGCCTTTATATGTTTAATTTAATAGAAGCAAAGGTAAAGAAAATGCTTATAGTACAGGGATAAAATGGCATTTACCGTACTTACATGTGCCATTATTTACATCTTCCAGTAAGTGTGATATTGTCACTCGTAATATGAGTGGGCCCTAGGAAGATTTCATATACCTTGTAGCTGTGTTAATCACGGGGCTCCACTTTGAAGTCTGAGAATATAGAAGTAACATTTTTTTATTTTTAGAATTCTTACTTTTTTCATTTCATCCCATTTGGAGTATACAAGGCAACTCAGGGTCTCTAATACGTACAGTATACATATCAAATCATGATCATCATACATACAGTTGATGTTACCAATACACTGAACCCGAGGAATCCTAAAACCCAACTGCGTCACATTTTTTAAAATTTATTTTTTTATTATAACTTTTCAATAAAAAAATTAGAAATCGTTTAATGTCTTATCCGCTGGTCAGTGTCTTAAGATGCCACGTTATTTTAACTCTCCTCAAAGAGCACGTTTTGTAAATTGGCTGCTGGGTGGTTTCCAACTATCCAGCCATTTAATATTTACTTCCATGAGGTTTATCCTATGAACTACTACCACTTTATTTTTATTTTAACCATACCTTTAACCTAGTACTTGAAACTAAGGGCATTTAGGGCTGCTGCAATTTAAATGGACAACTTTTGAAACATTTTAAATGTAAAAATTTTAAAGGGACACTATAGTCACCAGAACTGCAGCTTAATGTAGTTTGGTGAGTCCCTGCACCTCCAGATGGCTACTATGGGTGCTTCCTGGGGCAGTGCTACACAGTGTGATTGACATTCAGTGTCTCCACCCTCTGCATGCAGACACTGAACTATCCTCATAGAGCTGCACTGATCCAATGCACCTCTATGAGGAGATAATGATTGCCCAGGGCAGGGGTAGGCAACCTTTTAGCAGCACTGTGCCGATATAGGATTGTGATGTCCTATTTTTTTAAAATTGAGATGTGTATGCTGCTGTATTCTGCTTGTGTTATTTATACTGTAATTGCTTTGTATTGTTGTATTTGTGCGTATAAGAGCTATTATATTGTATATGTTCAGGAGTAGTTTGTGGTATCATGTATTTATACATATGAATTGCTTGTGGAATTGTGTGTATGTGAATGGATATGTCACATTTTGTTTGGTAGTGTGTGTATGTGTGGGGGCTGTTTGGGGTATTGCATGTGAGAGGCTGCATGTGGGGTTGTGTGCATGTATGTGGATTGTTAGCGGGTTATGTTTGTGCGGATTGTATGTATGTTTGCTTGTGGGCTGTTCGCATTATTTGTATGAGGGGAGGGTTATTGTGCATATATCTAGCAGTATGGGTGGCTTCCTTGGGTTCCAATGGGGACCAGGCTGGCCAGGTACAGGTCAAGGACAGGAGTTGCAACAGCAGCTGTGGACTGCTCTACTACAGTGTGGATTCCCATTCACAAGTGCTGGGAGGAAGTGATCTGAGATCACTTACTCTATGTGCTGCAATGCATAAATTGAGGATTGTCCTTCACCACCTTTGCGTATTAGCAGATATCTGAAGTCTCACTGGGATTCCTGATAGGCCAGAGCCTGTTTGGCTGTAGCAGCCTTGAGTGCCGTGCAAAGACACCTTGAGTGCCGTGCATGGCACTAGTGCCGTAGGTTGCTTACCCCTGGCCCAGGGCATTAGATTACTTCAGAACATCTAAGCATGGTAAAAAAATGGGGTTGATTTGAGCAGGTTTTGCACATGCCTAGTGTCCTTTAAAAGGGACACTATAGTCACCAGAACAACTACAGCTTATTGAATTTGTTCTGGTGCACTCTAACGAAATGACTGTGACATAGCAATTAGTGGTTGACATTTGTGGTTAACTGGGGGAAACACTGCAAGTAGGGTAATCCGTATCTGCATGGGCTTGTTTTCCAGATGCCTTTGAATTTTCACAGAAAATAGTGTGAATTATAGAACTTATTTTCCTCACTTGGACAAATTACACATAGCTGTTTAAAAGATGTATTGCACAGGAGAGAACCAGGACTAACACATTTCATTTTGCTTCACCTTTATTAGGCCTCTTGTCCCACGGCCTAATATATATTAATCTTGATCACTGTGCAATAAATACATTTTAACAACTTGCACCGACAGACCAAGCAGGTTAAATGACAATATGACAATAGAATTAATACAACACCTTGACAAGTCTTTCAAGAATTCCTGTGTAACAAAGAAAACAAACGTATTGTTGAGAAACAGCAGATCTGTTAGTGATAGGACCAGAGGAAGTCAGAAGCTGTCAGCAGAAAATATGATTTAAATAAATATGGCAACATATATTTAAAAAAAAAAAACCTCTTCTAAAGAATCTTGGGGATATATGAAAAAAAGAACAAGAATACCCCAATCACAGGCTTCTCATTGAGAAAGCTGTGTTCTGGGGTCGCAAGTGATTCTGGTTTTCCTATGCTTCTCAACGAGAAGGGCCAGGAAAGTTTCTGCCTCCAGTTGTAAAAACGCTGAAATGCCCTTTATGCATCTTGTATCTTCTTTTTCTTTCTCATTTTGCAGTGAAATGATTTGGGGGTGCTGTAGCTAAATGGTGGCCCTGCAAGGTGTGCATTTGAATAGTTTGCTTTGTCTGTAACCTTTAACGGAATGATTATATTTACATGCAATTTGAATACAGCTGCATAGGGATCTTTGACTGGTTTTATACACTGGTGATCCAAACTGTAAATAACAGGCACTCCAGAAACAGTCCAGGGGTTGTTATGGTGTTTAGTGTCCCTTTTTTAAAGGGACACTATAGTCACCAGAACAACTACAGCTTATTGAATTTGTTCTGGTGAGTAGAATCATTACCTCCAGGCCTTTTTTCTGTAAACACTGTCTTTTCAGAGAAAATGCAGTGTTTACATTACAGCCTAGTGATAACTTTACTGGCCACTCCTCAGGTGGCTGTTAGAGATCCTTCCTGGGTCATGGCTGCCTAAAATGCATCCAAACATTCAGTATCTCCTCCCTCTGCATGCAGACACTGAACTTTCCTCATAGAGATTCATTGATTCAATCCATTTCTATTAGGAGATGCTGATTGTCCAGAGCTGTGTTTGACTTGTGCTGGCTTTGCCTCCTTGACAATCTCAGCCAGTCTAATGCTTTCCTATGGGAAAGCATTGTGATTGGCTGAGATCATCACTTCTGATTATGTCAACCAAGGGGCAGAGCCAACACCAGCAGACTGAAATAAAATTAAGATTTTACTATATGCAGGGGGCCTCTAGAAAGTATTTTTAATTCGATAGGATCAGGAATACACTTGTGTTCCTGACCCTATATTCATTTAATTTTGATTTAATTTCTCCATTTGATGTGTTTTGATCTCTCTTTCATTCATTCATTCAGTAGTGTTTTAATTCCTCCCCCCTCATTAATCAGATATCTTTAGTTTTATTAAGAATACATTTTGAAGCTTTCTTGCAGCATAACTCTGCTCCTTAGCCACATCATCTTATCACAATCTTTCTCAGTGATTGGCTGTGGGATTGAATCTTATGAGCAGCTCACGCAGAGTTGTCATTGGCAAGTCTGTGTACGATCATAGGGCAATTCCATTCAGTAACATGTTTTGGAACAACTAGTTAACGGACTGTTTTATATTGCAGAAACTTAAAAATGTATTTTTTTTTTATAATTATATACACACACTCATACAAACACACACTCTGCATTATATACACACACTGTGTATATAATGCAGAGTGTGTGAACTGGGTGGGGGGAGGGCATTTTTATTATTTTAAATTTTTTTTTTTTTTTGTCCCCCCCTGCCTGCTTGTTAACTGGTCAGGGAGGGGGGCTATCTTAATCCCTGGTGGTCCAGTGGCATGGGCTGTGAAGTGGGGGGGCCGGCAGGAAGCATTTACTTACCTTTCCTGCAGCTCCTGTCAGCTCCCTTCTCCTCCGTTCCGGTCAGCTCCACTGTAAGTCTCGCGGTCTGGTTGCCGCGCGGATCGTTGCCATGGCTCTGACGGCCGCGGCTCTCTAAGTTGCCATAATACAGACAGTGACTCGAGTATAAGTCGAGTGGGGGTTTTTAAGCACAAAAATTGTGCTGAAAAACTAGACTTATACTCGAGTATATACTGTACTTCTCTTTAAAGCATAAGATAAAGTAGGGACTATTTTTCGCTTATGTAGATTTCCCACTCTTGACAAAGGATGGAGCTTAAGGCTATCTTGTCAAAGCTAATGTCTTTACATTCTCACTACTACTCTTGACAAAGGTTGGAGCTTAAGGCTTTTTTCTCTGATATTTAGGAGTTAAATAACTTTATTTGTGGCCCTAGCCCCACCTTCCCAGGTTAGAAACATAGAATGTGACGGCAGATAAGAACCATTCGGCCCATCTAGTCTGCCCAATTTTCTAAATACTTTCATTAGTCCCTAGCCTTATCTTATAGTTAGGATAGCCTTATGCCTCCACCACCTCCTTTAAACGTCCTTTAAAGAGGACTCCTTAATAAAGGACCACTAAGGCACGTAGGCCACTTCATCAATGAAAATGTCCAGGTGCTATTACCCTGTAGTTTTAACACATGAATGCAAAATTATTACATTGCAAGGTTAACGTGAACGTGAAGTGAAAATTAAAGCAGCACTGTCAAAATCACCCTCCCCCCTTCTTAAAAATTAGTGTTTTATGAAGATAGAATCTTTATAAAATACTTATTTAGATTGTTTGTTAGAATTTCACTGAAATTCCAACCCAGTCAAGAGAGATACTGAGACAAATACTACTTTGGTTCTGTATCCTTCTGCCTGACTTTCTTACACTGTAGCTCCGCTAAGAGTCTAAGTCCCGAGGGCTGCAGAGAATTGAAGAGGAGGACGATGGTTGGGCCCTCGAGGGACCGATTCAGGTAAGTAGAACTCTACCTGACTCTTAGGTCTTCCAGACAGACGCTAGAGGCACTTTCACTCCGACAGAGTGAAACTGTCTTGTGATTGACTCTTAGAGACCAACTGATTGGAGCAGCATTTTGCCGCCCATGCACACTAGCTTCCCAATGTTTTCCTATGGATTGGCTAAAATCATAAATTTTAAAGATCTCCACCAAGGTGGCTGTGCAGCAGGATGGAGACTGGCATGACAAGGGCTAAAATGTAAGTTAATGCTTGTCTTTTAAACCCTCAAAGGCGTGTTCCTTTAAACTTCCCTAATTCCACAGTGTGTGTTTTTGTTTTTTAATTTAGAATCTTGTATCTCCTGCTCTAGTTAGTAGTCTGCATTAGCCTCCTGTGTGTGATTAAACTTTAATTAACTGAGCAGGAGGTAAGAACTTCTGAAATAAACACACTATGGTTTGAAAATTAACCCCCACGCCCTCCCTCCTTCATGAGAGCAGTGTGAGTCACAGCCACAGGTGGTATGCTAGGACTGTATAAACTGCTTTCTCCTAAATTGCAGAAAATTGAGTAGTGAGACTGCACGGGCATGATCTATACATCAAAACTGCTTCATTAATCTAAAGTTATTGTTTGTTTGAAGTATCCTTGTCCGCAATCATACACTGTTTGGAGGGTGAATAATTTATTTGAACAGCATGGTAGTAGTAGTCTATTTTCTATCCATTTACCGCGGCATTCAGTGGTGAAAAAAGTATTCCACTTGTATCCTGCAGGTGATTCTCAGGTCAATGGTATCTGTATAGCAATAGCAAGGGTAAATTCAAGCTGTGATTAGTGTAACTTTTTAAATTGCCGTATTTGTTGGTGCCTTCTCAATGGCAATAACATTATCATGAGGTTCCTACATGTCAGATGTGTTTTTTTGCAACCCTACGTTTTGATGTCTTTTACAAAACATTTCAACCAGTATTTTTTAATTTTTTTAAAACTTTTTTTATTTCTAGGAACATCATCTCCAACGAGCAATTTCAGCACTGCAGGTCTATGGAGAGAAGCGGGATAATATGGTTATTCCAGTCCCAGAGGCAGAGAGTAACATTGCCTATTATGAATCTGTGTACCCAGGGGAATTTAAGATGCCAAAGCAGCTCATTCACATACAGCGTGAGTAGCATTAACTCACATTTTGCGGTGCTAGTGAGGGATCCTTTTTGAGATCTTGTGAAACGCCCATTGTGTGATAACCTGCTGGTAACACTAGTCTTAAATGTTGTCAATGATACATTATTTAAAAATCTTTTAGCATGCACTTTCTGTTCTTCATTCTACAGAATGCCATGCATCGTAAGATATTTC
Organism: Pelobates cultripes; assembly: GCA_933207985.1. Classification (NCBI taxonomy): domain Eukaryota; kingdom Metazoa; phylum Chordata; class Amphibia; order Anura; family Pelobatidae; genus Pelobates; species Pelobates cultripes. The sequence continues at coordinate 28,167,423 of OW240915.1, forward strand.
GGTAATCTTTTGTTACTGATAGTGAATGCTTATTTTGAACAGATACATTAATGGGATAATTCACTAAAGAGAGAATTTAAACTGTATTTCAAATTTAGGCCAGAGTTGCTGACCTGAAAGCATAGCTGACTTAGAGATCTTTTCCAGGTCAGATATTTTGGCCATAAATTAGAATTTCACTGTGTATTTTAATGTTAGTGGAAAAATCCTGCAAAGTATATATACATTTTTTTTCTTCTTCTTTTTTTCAATGCCATGTGTTAATATATGGGTATAGAATTTGTATTTTCCTTTCTTTAGACTTGTGTTCTTTTAATGTAAACTGCTGCAAACCCTGTTAGAGCCCTTTGTCATGATCCCTTTGCTCTGTTTTGTGAGACACATAAGTTGTAACTAATCTTTTTTACTTAGTAACCCCCTTTTAAGTGTGTGTATTTTCATTGTAGCCATGCTCTAGGCTCATGCCAATTTGTTGTTTTTTATTATTTAGCTTTTAGTTTGGATGCTGAGCAGCCAGATTATGACTTGGACTCTGAAGATGATGTCTTTGTGAATAAGCTGAAAAAGAAAATGGATATCTCTCCTCTCCAGTTTGAAGAGATGATCGACAGATTAGAAAAGGGCAGTGGACAGCAGGTAAACCCCTTCTCGCCCTCCCTCTGGCATTTAAGATTTGTAAATAACTGTTGGCGCTAAAAATCAATGCTTCAGTGTACTACTGGCTCTCAATCTCTTCCCAGCCAGTTAATCTCCAGGAGGCCAAACTGTTGTTGAAGGAGGATGATGAATTGATAACAGAAGTGTATGAGTATTGGATTAAAAAGAGAAAAAACTGTCGTGGTCCCTCTCTCATACCAACAGTGAAGCAAGAGAAGCGAGATGGCTCCAGTACGAGTGACCCATATGTAGCTTTCAGGAGGCGCACTGAAAAGATGCAGACCAGAAAGGTGAGTGAGGCTCTGCATGTTTTACAGTGCAAGGCAATCTCTTGTTTAGGCATAGTCTATGGAGGCTCCTACAGGATCTTCCATAGACATCAGTGTTGTACTCTCGCGCATGCGCAAGATTAAAGCACTGATGTGGGCTGTGGGCAGATCAAACCCTAGCAGCTGAAGACCATTTCCCAGATAGAGATGGCAGAGGCCATGAGGGACAGCATCAGGAATATAAAAGCTACCTTCCCTTGCACCAACGGACCATCGCACATCGATTGGTTGTTTGCAAAGTATGCTAAGACCATACAAGATGACAGAGCCACTTTGGACATGGGATTCACACTTCTTTGGAAGTGACCGTTCTGCTTTCTTTGCCCCAGTGAACAATATTACAGTGTTTAATGGGAGACTTGTGGAGACTTCAATGGCCCATGATGTCTTATGAACATATTTGCCCATTCTGCATTTTCTCTAGCAGTGCCATAAACATGCATACACTTATATACTTTCCCCGGCACGGCATATAAAGAAAAATAAAATATATACTAAAAAAAAGTGATTCTATAGCTAACTTTTACTGCACTACTAGATTGTGCTAAATTGAAGGAAGTGACAATGTGTCTTTAAACTTCCTTCACAGTACTGTGGTAAATACATTCTCTGGATTATCTAGATTTCACATTTTAATTCCTAGTGTATAACTTTTTTTCATCTTTTGCAGAATCGAAAGAATGATGAAGCTTCATATGAAAAAATGCTAAAATTACGTCGGGATCTAAGTCGAGCAGTCACCATTCTGGAAATGATTAAGAGGAGAGAAAAAAGCAAGAGGGAATTGCTGCACTTAACACTGGAAATAATGGAGAAGAGGTCAATTTTTTTTAAATTTTTTTTTTTTTTTAAATAGCTACAATATTTTTCCTTCTGGTTTTGCTATAGTTAATATATAGGGAATCCACGGCCATGATGGATACCTTTCCAACGTTGTACACAGGAAAGGATACATATGAATTCTGTCTGGTGTATTCAGTCTTCTAATGTTTAGATTGTTAAGCAAAGTAGATTTTTTTTCTTTTTAATTAATCACCATAATAATGGACTGTATATTTTTAATGTTTTAAATCTATTTGGGGTAAAGGATTTAATTCTTTATTTGCAGGTATCACCTAGATGACTATAATGGAGAAATCATGTCAGAGGTTATGGCACAACGTCAGCCATTAAAGCCTACCTATGCCATCCCTATAATCCCTATTTCTAGTAGTCCATTTAAACATCAGGATACAATGGAGATTAAGACCATTAAGGTAAGGTGTTTTATGGTATGCAACTTGTCTATAACATTATTGTAGTGTATTATTGCACAATATTTTTATGTTTTATCACCTTTATGACAAATTTAAAGACAAAAAACTGAGCATGTGGGAATGGTCTTGCAGGAGTAAGCTTGTGCATCAGTCTTTGCCCACAGGGGATTTGTTAACCTACTTTGGCCCTAGCACTAACTCCAAGTGGCGGGTATGGCATGGTGGTTGTCCAGAAGTGTATATTATATAATCTCTTAACTAAACAATCCTACTATGACAAGACTTCACAAGAACTTGAATAGTCCGTATCTTGAGGCTGAAACTGTGAACCTAATGGCCTGAATACCATATAGATTCAGGTAGAAAGACAATTGCGCTTGGGCCCGGGATATAGGTACACATAGTAGACCTCCAGATGCACACCCAAAGTTTACCTTGTAGGTTATAGAATACATGAAATCTTGAGGATTGATGACGTTAGTCTGAATTTCACGGTTTCTAGGACTAACATAATCATTGGAGGTAATAACTAGATCTTTTAATTTAAATCAGTCTTCTTTAAAGAAAATAATGGACAAAGAGACCGTCCTAAGCATTAGCATTTAGCAACCACACTCCTACAGATAGACTCTCGCAGCCATAAGGCACTGTGAACGAGAAAGCAGCCTTGAGGACTTGATCCAAAAGAGGACCACCACAGTCCCATACAGTTCCTGCACACAAAGGTTTTAACCCAGAAGTTTTTACATCCTTCTGGGTAGCAAAACAGATACTGCACAATGTTTCAAAAGTTGACCGTGACACATACCCATGTTAACCCCTAGTAATCACCTACTACATAGATGAAAACCTAATCTAACTAATGTCAGATGTTCATTAGATGATGTTGATGCAAAATCGATCATCTTCTCATACTATGTTTAAGTTGTATTTTGAGTATTTAAACTCCGAAGAATGGATCCGAAATGAGGCATGAAAATGGGCATCTTTTTAAGAGCTAGTTGTATAAGACTTGGTAGCATTATCTGTGCACTGAGTAACATGAGCAGTAGTATGTGCTTTATTTAAGCTTAACCTCTGCAAATTTAGAAAAAAATACTGGGATTTGATAGTTTAATAAATAAAAAGTTGTCTTACATATGTGCCAAATCATGATTTTTGTCATGTGGCACATGATCTGCATTCAGCCTTCCAGATCACTTGATGTTGTGTAGAGTGCATTTAAAACCACATGTCACTGTAGTACTGTCGTCCACATGCACCGAAATGTTTTTGAAAAGCTTCAGATCCATATTACATCTGCCTCAAAATATGAATGTGAGTGTGCAGATTAGCTCAATAACCAGATGGCTTTAGTTTTCCTTTGAAAGGATAACTTTCTTGAAAAATTTTGTAGGTTTTACATCATGTGGTGTTTTTTTTTTTTTTTTGGTTTTTTTTAACCATGATCCCCCTCTGCTGGAGGACAAATACATTTTGCATTAACCAAAGATTATAATTTTTTTGTTTCTTGCTACTTTTACTTTGTAGTTTGAAGTTGAACTTCAATGGGGAGCAGGTGTGCTTTGAAAATGTATTTATTTTTCTTCATACAATAAATGAGATTGTTTGTTTATTGGACACCGAATTGCAAAATTCAGATCATATTTCTATATGGCTATAGAAAAATTTGCTAAAATGCTTAAGAATCCTATAGTTTTTTTAAAAAGATTTTTTTTTTTTTTTGTTCTATAATGTTTTAGCAAGAAAAAAGTGATGCACGACCGAAGCGAAAATATGAAAAAAAGCCCAAAGTCTTGCCCTCCTCTCCTGCTGCTCAACAGACCAGCCCTGCTGCACTGCCAGTGTTTAATGCTAAAGATCTGAATCAGTATGATTTTCCCAGCTCTGATGATGAACCCATGTCCCAGGTAATGTGCATTTTAGGTAGAAATTCTAATCAAATTTTTTTAAAAGGGAAATGGTCATTACAGCAATTTAGGCCTTTTTTATTCTGTTTGGTATATTAACCACATTATGTCTTTCCAAAGGTTTTGTCAGGTTCTTCAGAAGCAGAGGAAGATAATGATCCAGATGGTCCATTTGCTTTCCGTAGGAAAGCTGGTTGTCAGTACTATGCTGTAAGTATAACAAGTCTGTTCCAACTGTTGATATCAACAGGACTATTCACAAGTGAAATTTAAATTCAAGGTATAAATAGCTGCACTCAACAATGCTTCAGGTTCAGCTCCTTTAGCCTTTATTTTGGAATTGACTTTGAATTTTTACTTTAGTGAATAACCCTGCAGGTTAAGAAGTGTTTGTTTTAATAGAGTAATGACACTCTATCTTTCTCTTTTGGGGATTTCAAGCCACATTTGGACCAAACTGGCAACTGGCCTTGGTGTAGTCCTGAGCAAGGAGGGCTTGGAGACATTCGCTATAGATACTGCCTCACTACCCTCACTGTACCCGGCAGGTGTATTGGGTTTGCACGAAGACGGGTTGCACGTGGTGGAAGGTAAACTTTGTTTTCAGATTTCATTTTATTTTCCAGTAATCTGGAATTGTAGTTGGCTTGCCTATAAACTTAGAATATGCTTTCCCCATGTAGCCTCTCCGGGGTACTACTTTTCACCTGGTATAAAATTAACATCTGGTAATAAAAAATAAAAATAAAGTAAATAATAAAATTACCCTCTTCATCTCATTGATGTTGTTTGTGTCTGGAGCAGCAATGGGCGGTGGTGATTGACTGTCTGCTGACTGCTTTCAGCCAATGCCAACCATCAATTTCTGGTATAAATTGCTATGGCTAAAGAAGAGTATAATCTCTGCCTTAGCCATACCTCCATTGGGAGCTGGGCTGTGGTTGGCCAAGGACCCCATTTAGGGCTAAATTGCTTTAAAAAAATGTTAAGAGCAGAGCAAGGGGACTCCAGGCACCATGAAATTAAATGGTTAGAGTGTCTCTTTAAATGGAACACCAAGGCCATCTTCACTATTATTGCTTAATGTACCAGTCAGATATTTTGGTTTTAATTTTTCCTTACAGCGGAGATTAGTCTGATGTGCCATTACAAAGTTGAACGTATAACATTAATATAAGCCTGTATTTGGCCAAGGCAGTACGTAATATAAATGTGTGCTGTGTCTTTAAAATCAAAAACTGTAAGAAAATGCAATTGATACGTGCTGAAGTGCAATTATGATTGCTAATAAGTGCACTATTCAAGTAAAGTGGAATTCACAGTGTATGCTTATACAACATCACATGCACACAGATATATAAAAAGCAAAAGAGGAAAAAATTGTGTAATTCTGTAAGTGATGATTCTGAAATTAAATTACAATCACAAATAAAGAGCAGTTATAGTCTGATCTAACTATGATAGCTCCAAAGTGGAATCCCAGCTGGTAACTGTAGGTAGCAAATTTCCAAATACTGATGGTAGGCAGCATATAACTGTAATGAACACAACTTTATTGAGCATAAAAAACATAATGCTTGTAGAGAGGCAGCTCCTTCACTATAACATCATTCCATCCCAGCTAAGCAGTACCGCAAAGATAATGTACAAAAATTTAAATACATACTTTATTAGAAACCATATAAAATGTATGCTCATGTTTTATATTAAGAAACAAATATGCCATTACAAAAGTTACTTACATTAGCTATTGCATTAATATAAACCTATATTTGAGACCTTTGGGTTGAGGCAGTACATAAGGTCAAATGTTAAACTTGTTAGCAGTGTACAGTGCCTCATGCTGTGACTAGTGCATACTTTACAGATTGCTACAATTAACGTGCTGCATTTATTCCTTCTGACCAACCACTCCATATAACATGTGGTGGGTTTTTTTTTTTTTGTTTTTACATATTTGTTTTTGATAAGTTGTTTCTAAAACATTTCTTGTTCAATTTATCCTTTAGGGTGGTCCTCGACAGAGCATATTCGGACTACGACAGTGCTTTTCGTCAGCTGGATGTTTATACGCTTTCCTCTCCAGAACACTCTTCAATCAATTCATTTGCCAATACCTCAGAAACTAATACCTCGGATAAATGTTTCTCTAAAGACCTCAGCCAGATATTAGTAAATATAAAATCATGTAGGTGGCGCCATTTTAGGCCTCGGACAACATCCCTACATGACAGTGACATTAATGACTTCTCCTATAGAACGTTTCACAAAGGTATAACTCGAACAGGCACAGCACAACCTGGGACCCAGACTTGCAGTACCTCGACATCAAGTAAAAGTAGCAGTGGTTCAGCACACTTTGGTATGTTGTCTACATTTTTATCAAAACATATCCTTGGATGCTGGTTTCTTAGCCCAAGAGTGAATGTCCTGGTGTGTGTTACAGAGAATTTCATTTTCATTTGCTTCTGGTTGTTTCAATTGTATATATTTTATCATACAACATGGCAAAGTAACCATGTATTGCAGACTATGAATGTGTATTTGTTCTGTGGTTTTTAGATGGATGTTTATTTTTGTTCTCATTTACTTATACCAAGTATGCAGATATAGTGGGGGGTGGTATTAATGTGACCTGACGTGTGATTAGATCGACATTCTGATAACCCGTTAAATGTTCAATTTATAAATAAATACATAATTAAAAAATGTAATTGATGTGAAAACACTAGTGAACCTCCTTTTACCAACAGTAACTTTAATCAAACATGTCCAATCCTGCTGAACAACTCTACAATATGTATTTTGGTAAATTTAACATTTCAGAACTGCTTCAGAAGGCACTATCCAAGTCCCATACCTGCAATAGATTTCATGCCAGACTAAGGGTCCCATGAGCCAGCAGCTGAAAGCTACACAAGCTTCTATAAATTGAGCACTTTAAGCATCATAACAACTAGGGATCGACCGATTATCGGTTTTACCGATATAATCGGCCGGTTATCTGTATTTTCGGCAATATCGGTATTGGCCAATTCAGATACCGATATTGCCGATAATACCTCCTAGGACCGCCAGGCTCATTAAAAACCTGGGGGGGCGGGCAGCAAGCGCTTACTCACCTCCCAGCAGCTCCCCGGTGTAACTCTCGTGAGACCCGTGCGGCACGCTGGCCGCGAGACTTACACTGGGGAGCTGGAGGAGCTGCTGGGAGGTGAGTAAACGCTTGCTGCCCGCCCACAGCTCAGCCAATTCCACTGGACCACCAGGGAATGCTATATCCCCTCTCCCTGGCCAGGCAACAAGCAGGGAGGGGGGACAACAAAAATAAATATAAAAAAATAATAATTTAATAAAATGCCCGCTCACATACACTACATAAACATAGTGTGTGTATATAATGCAGTTTGTGTAATGTGTTTATATAATGCACACTACACAAACACTGCATTATATACACACACTATACAAACACACACACTCCATTATATACACATACACTACACACACTATATATAATGCAGTGTGTGTTTGTGTAGTGTGTTTATATAATGCAGTCTGTGTATATAATTCAGTGTTTGTGTAGTGTGTTTATATAATGCACACTACACACACTGCATTATATACACACACTATACAAACACACTCTGCATTATATAAACACACTACATTCACTATACACACACACACACACTCTGCATTCATTATATACAAACACACTTTGCCTTTAGTATATATAGCATTCACTTTACGCACACTTACCCACACACTACACAAACACTCTGCTTTCATTATATACACACTACACTAATACACACTTCATCCACTAGACACACACACACTACACACACACACACACACACACACACACACAGCGCTCCCCTGTCTAAACACACTGCATCCACTACACGTGGCATGTATATTTTGTGCATTTACTTTTAGAAATAGTTTTTATTTTCCAAAATGGTAAATGTACAGAATATCAGCAAATGATATCGGCTATCGTCCTGAAAGTTCACAGAATATCGGTATCGGCTCTAAAAAATCAATATCGGTCGATCCCTAATAACAACTGTATAGTACTATGTGGCTATGGTGCCAGGAGTGTCCTGGCTGACCCATTGTAAGTAGTCAATCCATTTTAGAGCGGTTAGACTTCTTACCTGGGATCTGCCCGGCACTGTTATCTGAATCCACTACCTCAGCCAGAAAGCCAGGAGCTCTTGATTCAGTTGGCTCTTCTAGCTCAGCCTTGCAGTGTAAGGTTAGCTCATTGGCTGAGAACCACTACTGGCACCGTAACCACTACAGTAAACCGTTGTGGTTATGGTGCTTGGAAAGTTCCTTTAACTTTGCGCTTCTGGATTACTTTCAGTTCAGCTGCTGCTCATCTATCAGTGTGTTTTTAGGATTATTCTGTAGGTGTAGTTCATGTGTTTTAAGTAATAAATTACACTTTTTCTTTTGGGGATTTCAAGCTACATTTGGACTCCGTGGCTGTTGCTGGTAGCATTTGGCATTCATTTTTTTTTTTTTTTTTTTTTTGCAATTACCATACCACCAAGTCTCACTGTTAAGATGGAGTTCTTCTGTTTTAGCATTTAGTTTTGCTAACCATGACCTATGATTCTCAATTATTCCAAAACTTCTCATTTTTACATTCTACTAAAATATATTTTAGTCCGACATGTGATGCCAGCAGACTTGACATGGGTGTCAATTATAAATTTATTTATTTATTGGGGGGGGGAGGGAGGATGATAAAATAAAGTGGGTATGGGTCAGGTCCCAAAATTACACCTGATTTGCCCTTTCAAATTATCCTGGAGTTATATATTTCTCTTGAATAAGTTCTGTGAAGTTTGTATGAGCATGTTTTGTATAGACATTACAGGTTTGTGTGTGCACATGCAGGTAGTTAAGATTTCTGTCTTAATCAGGTAACACTTTAGTGTTTGTTTTTGTGCAATATTACCATAAACCTGAAGTTTTACTAGCATTATCTCATCTAAGTTTTGATATATCTATAGACTTTTTACTGTATCAGGAAGAAATACAGAAGCAAAAGGAAACTTTTTTTTTTTTCTGTTTTTGCTACAGCATGTTAAATTATTTAAGTCTAATATTGCAATCCGATTTTATCCGATTTTATAGCACTGCAGGAAAATTACACAATTGAAAGAAAATAAACTAACCAGAGCTATTTCAGCTTATTGGCTTTAACCCCTTAAAACCGGAGGACGTACAATTACGCCCTCTAATAGGCGGCTCTAAACGCCGCCGGGCGTAATTGTACGCCCTCCGGTTTTTGTTAACTTACCCGGTTGCCGGCGGTCCCACGCCGGCGATCGCGGTGGGGGGGACTCCCAGGGAGCCCCCCGCGGCACATCCGTCCTCGTTGAAGCCCCCGGCCATGTGAGAGTGGGGTCCTAGCGAGGACCCCACAATCACATGGCCGGGGATAGCTGGCTTCTGTATTGCCGGCAGGGGGGCTGCCTGTAATGACAGGTGGTCCCCCTGCTGGCTGAAAATAAAATAAAAATAAGTTAATGGTGTAAAAAAAAATTATTATATATACTTAGATCATATATAGATCATATATATATATATATAGATATATATATATATATATTATATATATATGATCTAAGTATATATATACACATATACATACACACACATACACCGTCTAGGTGTATTTTACTATTAATATATATATAATTACATATATATATTAATATCAAATTACACGTAGACTGATACTGATTAAATATATATATAATTATTGTTATATATATATTTATATATAATATAAAAAAAATGTAAATGTAAATACGTTAAAAAATAAAATTAAAAAAATTTAAAATAAATAATTAAATATATAGATGTGTGTTATTTCGTTCTAACTGTTTTGTGAAATTAATATATATATATATCAAAATACACCTAGAACTAAATAATATATATATCTATATACATAAATATATACGTATATATCACTATATATATATATATATATATATATATATATATATATATATATTAAAAAAATTATATAGATATATACATATATATACACATACGTATATATATACATATATTAATTCTACATATATATTTATGTAATATTTTTACATAATTAGGTATCTTAATTAATTACAATTAGCGGGACCTGCCTGACAACCCATGCCGAAAGTAAAGGGAATTTAATTTGCTAGCACTATATTTAACCCTATAACTTTCCGAGACACCATAAAACCTGTACATGGGGGGTACTGTTCTACTCGGGAGACTTCGCTGAACACAAATATTAGTGTTTCAAAACAGTAAAATGTATTACAACGATGATATCGCCAGTAAAAGTGAAGTTTTTTGCATTTTTCACGCACAAACAGCATTACACGGACAATATTATTGCTGTGATACTTTACTGTTTTGAAACACAAATATTTGTGTTCAGCGAAGTCTCCCGAGTACAACAGTACCCCTCATGTACAGGTTTTATGGTGTTTTCAAAAGTTACAGCGTCAAATATAAGGCTTGCGTTTCATTTTTTTCACATTAAAATTCGCCAGATTGGTTACGTTGCCTTTGAGACCCTATGGTAGCCAAAGAATGAAAATTACCCCTATGATGGCATACCATTTGCAATAGTAGACAACCCAAGGTATTGCAAACGGGGTATGTCCAGTCTTTTTTAGTAGCCACTTAGTCACAAACACTGGCCAAAATTGGCGTTTTTTGCATTTTTCACACAAACAAATACTAACGCTAACTTTGGCCAGTGTTTGTGACCAAATGGCTACTAAAAAAGACTGGACATACCCCATTTGCAATACCTTGGGTTGTCTACTATTGCAAATGGTATGCCATTATGGGTGTAAATTTCATTCCGGGCTACTATACAGTCTCAAAGGCAACGTAACCAATCTGGCGAATTTCAATTTCAAATGTAACGTGCTATATTTGACCCTGTAACTTCCCAAAACGCCATAAAACCTGTACATAGGGGGTACTGTCTTACACGTGAGACTTTGCTGAATACAAATATGTGTATTTTATTGCAGTAAAATCAAACAGTATTATGACACTGACCTTTAAAATGTAATTTAGAACTAAAAAAATAAAAAAAATCGTATTTTCTCCCATTTTTTTCATATTAAATTATGTTTCATAGCTAAATATTTGATATTAAATGAAAGCCCTGTTTCCCCTGAATAAAATGATATATAATAAGGGTGGGTGCATTTACTATGAAAGAGGTGTATTACGGTTGGACAGACATGTAGCGCAAATGCCAGGTTTTGTTTACATTTTGTTTTGTTCACAATGTGTACATTTGGCTCCGTCCTTAAGGGGTTAATTTAAGCTTGACTTGTTTATATGCCTGGAATGTCCCTTTAAGTACACACATATGCCTACTGCCTGACCACGTGAATGCTTATAACTGTTGTAGCCAAGGGATAGTGTTGCATCCATCAAAACCAGGGATCCCAGATTTTAGCTATAGTTTGATTTTTGGTGTAAGTGAAGGCAACATTGCTTCATATGCGTAATTGAGTATATTCCAGAGCAGAGTCTCGTTTATTGCAGTCATGTATAGCTTCCAGTCATGTATAGCTTCTCAAAAACAAATTACAATTATGATTTAATGGCACACTATAGTCACCCAGACCACTTCAGCTCAATGAAGTCGTCTGGGTGCCAGGTCCCTCAGGTTTTAACCCTTCACATGTAAACATAGGTTTCAGAGAAATTGCTGTGTTTACATTTGGGGTTAATCCAGCCTCTAGTGGCTGTCTTCCAGACAGCCACTAGAGGCGCATCTGTGACGCTGGAGGCAAAGTGTCCATATGCTTTCATATGGACACTTTGAATGCGTGCGCGGCACTTGCCGCGCATGCACATTCGGCTCCAGTGACGTCGGACGGGGAGGAGAGGTCACCGGCGTTGGATTAAGGTAAGCTGCTGCAGTGGTTTTAACCCCTTCACCGCCACGGGAGAGGGACCTCAGGGTGGGGGCACCCTCAGAGTACTATAGTGTCAGGAAAAACAGCTTTGTTTTCCTGACACTATAGTGATCCTTTAAATTGTATTCCAGTAAGCGTTGAGCTGTCTTTAAAGCAGCACACATCCAAATTCTGTCAGCTTGGAACAAGAATGGTTTGAATATGCTTAGGTGTTGTAGATAGGCATGCTGGCTACATAGGCTGCCAACAGATGTTTGTTTCATAATTACACAGTCCTATAGACTGATAAGACTCAAGTTCAGCCTTTCACACGTCTGTGTTACAGCTGTTGATGCAAAAAAAGGAGAAAATCCCATTTGTGGTTTTCAATTTTACAAAAAATTTGAGAAAATATTTAGTTTTAACTTCAAAGTCAGTGTCAAATTTTTCCTTGAATCAATAAGCTACATACTTGCATTAACTATTATATCCTTGAATATTCATTTTATTTCAATAAATAACGTTCATACAGAAATTTTTAAGCCTCTGATTAAAAAAACCTATTGTTTAAGCAAGTGTCCTAAAACACTTGCCCTTTACACACCACATGAGGGGTTGTATATGAGCTGTAGTCCCTGCTACACTTTTTTTTTTTTTTTTGTCTGATCGCATCCCTGGTGCAAGTGGGAGAGACCCTATAAAGAAAAGTGAGTTCCTAGTACTCTTAAACAATCCATGTTGTAAATAAGCACTCTTACATTTAGGGGGAAAAGTGAGACAAATGTACCTCCCATTCAGTAGGCTACGTTTGAAATTGCCACCCTTATTTTAAAAACCGAAAGCAGAGGGGGTGCCTGCTGTGACATATTGCAGTTATGGACATACATTCTAGTTCAAAGGTTATTCAGAATTTAATTAATCAAAGTTATCCAAGCTGAGCAAACATGTGCTTTTTCACAGTAAAAATGGTATAAAATAAAGTTTAGGAAAATACCTTAATCCCATCGTTCTGTAAATCGATGTACAAATGAACACATTATCTTAAAGGGATGCTGTAGTCACCAAAACAACTTCTGCAGTTTTACTGCTCAATTCTCTGCCATTTAGGAGTTAAATTTCTTTTGTTTCTGTTTCTGAAGCCCTAGCTACACCTCCGCTGGCTGTGACTGACTCCACCTGCGTGAAAAAAAGTAATCTCATTCAGATGTTTACTTTAGAAGTTTGTATCTTCTGCTTTTTAAATTGAACTTGAGTAACACACAGGATACACCTGCAAAGTGTAGCAAGCTATTAATAGAACAAAAGACATTCTAAATTAAACAGACTGTGCAATAAAGAAAATGTTAACTTTAGATCTCACTTTGCAGCAAGTATTTAGGAAGGCTGTGTAAGTCACATGTAGGGAGTTGTTACTAGTGCTGTATAAACAGGGATTTAACTCCTAATGGCAAAATATTGAGCAGTGAGACTGCAGAGGCACCAAAACTGCTTCATTAAGTTAGTTGTTTTGCTGAGTATAGTGTCCCTTTAAGTGCTAGGTTTCAAGATTGTTTGGAGTGAAATATATCTGGTCCAGGCTTTAAGTGTGAGGGGGGAGGTACCTGCTGTAAAATGAAAGTGAAGCTTGAGCAGTTTACAAACTGTAGGATTTTTGTGCACATAGCTGGAAGTTCTTTATTCCCTCCCTTGAGGAGCAGAATTGCAGCAGGCTGTAAAAGAGACCCAGTTTGGGAATATTTAAATTAAATTCCTCTAACTATGGGTAAAGCAGGTATGCGTGCAAAATGCAAGCAGTGCAGCAAAGAAATGTAAAGCCTTGTGGTCCGACAGAAACAACATCACAAGTGCTGTGGTGAAAGGAACACTTTTGAAGAGGCAGGACCTTCAGGTTTGTAAACTGGTTTTATTTCAGCCTATGGTTTATTTTATTTTTGGTTTTTTTTTTTTTTTTTTTCAATGTATTTATTTGTAAAGACTGCCATGAACAATAATATATATTTGTTATTGTTACTCCATGGCACTGCATTTTTATACAGTTTCTAAAAAGAAATATTAAATTTAAATAAGCAAATATGCCTTTTTTCGGCTGTACTGAGTGAATACAATGAGAAATTCATGTTAAGCATAAATTAGTTAAATAAAAATGATTTAAGTAGTTCTCTAAATATGAGTGCTTAACCTATTAAACTAAAATCAGTTCTGATATAGCGGTTTTACTAATCTGACAGGTTATTATTCTAAATCTGAAATCTTCATCTGGTTGCAAATATTAAAGATAACTACCGGCAAGAATAAGTCTTTACATTTAAAATTCATGATTTACTGAATCGTGATTTAACCCCTTAAGGACCAAACTTCTGGACTAAAATGGAATCATGACATGTCACACATGTCGTGTCCTTAAGGGGTTAAATTCAATTCACCCTGAGTGATGAGGGGCTTGGGATGTCCATTGTTCAATTCCTGCGTACTATGTGATGCTGGACTTGGACACATGAGCTACTGCATTTGTTGGCCCTCAGGTGCCAGGTAACAAGTTAGGGAGAAATTGGCTTGAAGGATATGAAGTATGATAGGGTAATCCGTATCTGCATGGGCTTGTTTTCCAGATGCCTTTGAATTTTCACAGAAAATAGTATGAATTATAGAACTTATTTTCCTCACTTGGACAAATTACACATAGCTGTTTAAAAGATGTATTGCACAGGAGAGAACCAGGACTAACACATTTCATTTTGCTTCACCTTTATTAGGTCTCTTGTCCCACGGCCTAATATATATTAATCTTGATCACTGTGCAATAAATACATTTTAACAACTTGCACCGACAGACCAAGCAGGTTAAATGACAATAGAATTAATACAACACCTTGACAAGTCTTTCAAGAATTCCTGTGTAACAAAGAAAACAAACGTATTGTTGAGAAACAGCAGATCTGTTAGTGATAGGACCAGAGGAAGTCAGAAGCTGTCAGCAGAAAATATGATTTAAATAAATATGGCAACATATATTTAAAAAAAAAAAACCTCTTCTAAAGAATCTTGGGGATATATGAAAAAAAGAACAAGAATACCCCAATCACAGGCTTCTCATTGAGAAAGCTGTGTTCTGGGGTCGCAAGTGATTCTGGTTTTCCTATGCTTCTCAACGAGAAGGGCCAGGAAAGTTTCTGCCTCCAGTTGTAAAAACGCTGAAATGCCCTTTATGCATCTTGTATCTTCGTTTTCTTTCTCATTTTGCAGTGAAATGATTTGGGGGTGCTGTAGCTAAATGGTGGCCCTGCAAGGTGTGCATTTGAATAGTTTGCTTTGTCTGTAACCTTTAACGGAATGATTATATTTACATGCAATTTGAATACAGCTGCATAGGGATCTTTGACTGTTTTTATACACTGGTGATCCAAACTGTAAATAACAGGCACTCCAGAAACAGTCCAAGTCTGACCTTGCTGTGGACTTATTCTGGACTCTACCCATTTGCTTGCCTGCTATATTATGATTGTCTGTCATTATATTTTGCACATTTGGGCAGAAAAGCATAATTCTTAATTTTAAATATATATATATATATATATATATATATATATATATATTATAATATATAATTTTTTTTTTATTTTTTTTTAAAGATGCATTGTTGTGCACCTGATGGATAGTTTGCATGCTGGTCAAATGTAACTGGATAGATTTCTCAGAAGCACATTCAGATTCTGTTAAAATGACATGTAAGACTTGATCCTAGGAAATAGTTTGGCTTTAGTTATTTGGGTAGTAATGTATTCTAAACATATTTTTGCGAGGAAATGTACTTATTTGCATAGTAAATTATAACTAGTTTTTATACTCTGAGAATGTAGAACTACTTATTTGTATTATTCCATAAAATTCTTACTAGAAATCTGTCAGAGGCTTCCTTGTTCCATAACATATGCAGCATAGGTTGTTATGGTGTTTAGTGTCCCTTTTTTAAAGGGACACTACAGTCACCAGAACAACTACAGCTTATTGAATTTGTTCTGGTGAGTAGAATCATTACCTCCAGGCCTTTTTTCTGTAAACACTGTCTTTTCAGAGAAAATGCAGTGTTTACATTACAGCCTAGTGATAACTTTACTGGCCACTCCTCAGGTGGCTGTTAGAGATCCTTCCTGGGTCATGGCTGCCTAAAATGCATCCAAACATTCAGTATCTCCTCCCTCTGCATGCAGACACTGAACTTTCCTCATAGAGATTCATTGATTCAATGAGGAGATGCTGATTGGCCAGGGCGGTGTTTGAATCATGCTGGCTCTGCCCCTGATCTGCTTCTGTCAGTCTTAGCCAATCCTATGGGGAAGTACTGTGATTGGATCAGGCTATCCCTTCTGATGTCAGCAGACTGCTTGTTTTTCTGAGTCAAACAGCATGCAGAGTTACAGCTTCAGGCTTGAATATGGTAAGATTTATGGAGGCATGAGGGGCCCAGGGTGGCTAGATGTTGGTTTTAACACTATAGGGTCAGGAATACATGTTTGTGTTTTTGACCCTATAGTGATCCTTTAAGCAAAGCTGCTAACTTAATTAGATTTAACATTGTTTAAACTCTGCTAGACCCGCTTCCGTCTGGTTTCCGCGCTAAACACTTTGTGGAAATGGAACTGACCAAAGTATCCAATGATCAACTCGCTGCAAATCTCGTGGTGGTCACTCTATCCTAATTCTCCTTGACCTTTCTGCTGCTTTTGACACTGTTGATCATCAACAGCTTCTTCTCATCCTCCGCAATATCGGTCTTCAAGATATTTTCTCCTGGTGCTCCTCCTACCTCTTCCAGTGCTCTTTCAGTGTTTCTTTCTCTGGCACTGCTTCTTCTCCCCAACTCCTCTCTGTTGGTGTCCCCCAAGGTTCAGTCCTTGGTCCCCTACTGTTCTCCATCTATACTGCCTCCTTTGGTAAACTCATTAGCTCCTTTTGGCTTCCAATATCATTTCTATGCAGATGACACGCAAAACTATCTGATCTCTCCATGTCCCTCTTGATAAGTGTCTCTGACTGCCTCTCTATTTCTAACTGGATGGCTGCCCACTTCCATAAACTCAACTTGACCAAAACTGAAATTCTGGTCTTTCCTCCCTCAAGTGTTGCTACTCCTGTCTGTCCCCCTCCAAGTCAACAGTGCTACCATCAGCTCCACCACGCAGGCTCGCTGCCTAGGTGTTTTCTTTGACTCCGACCTCCACGCCTCATGTTTAGTCTGTCACCAAATCCTGCCGATCCATCTCAAATATTGTATGCATCCGACCCTACTTCACGCCAGGTGCGACTAAGGTGCTCATCCATTCCACTGTCCTTTCTCGTCTTGACTATTGTAATTGCTTCCCAGTGGTCTTACGTGCTCCCAACTTGCGCCGTTACAGTCCATAATGAATGCGGCGGCGAGGCTCCTCTTCCTGTCTGCCCGTACCTCCCATGCCTCACCCTTATGTCAGTCCCTACATTGGCTTCCTGTAAGATATAGGGCTCAATTTAAACTTTTGGTTCTTTCTTTCAAATGTCTACATAATGCTGCTCCCAACTATCCTCCCTAATACATAAGTATGTCCCGTCTAGGCCCTTATGCTCTGCTGAAGACTTATGTTTATCTTCTGTCCATACTCCCATCTCTGATGCTTGCCTTCAAGACTTCTCGAGGGCTGCACCGTTCACTTCCCTCCTCCGTTAAATGCCCACCCAGTCTTCACTCCTTCAAAAAAATCCCACTTCTTCTTAAAATGGTATCAATTAAACTGTACATAGCTCCTGCCTGATTCCTCTCTTGCAACTGTCACTAGTCTAATACTATCCTTACCTTTTATGTCACTTTACCCCACTCCCTCTAGCATGTAAGCTCATTGAGCAGGGCCCTCAACCCCTCTGTTCCTGTGTGTCCAACTTGTCTGGTTACAACTACATGTTTGTTCGTCCACCTACTGTAAAGCGCTGCGGAATTTGTTGGCACTATATGAATAATAACATAATAATTAAACCTTGAAAGTGACCTCAATCTGTCACATTTTGTTTGTTTTTAAATGCTTACATCCTTTGACAAATAGTTCTAAAAGGTCTATATTTTGTCATTGAAATCACTGTGTGATATGTTTTGTTCATAAATAATAAATAATAAAGGAGGTGTGTGTGTGTGTGTGTCTATATATCTGTATATATCTATCTATGTATATATGTATATATATATATATATATATATATATCTCAATCTCTCTCTCTCTATATATATATCTATATATATATATATATATATATATATATCTCTATCTCTATCTCTCTATCAATTTCTGTAGCGCTGTACAATTGGAAACTCACATCTCCGTTATACTGTATCCTTTTCAGTGTGAAATTTTTACTATGCAGCTACCGTTCCATGATGGTATGTAGGGTCCGTTATCAATTTATAATGTGACGTATTCTTTCTTACAGCATTTACAGCCGAACAATACCAGCAACATCAACAGCAACTGGCACTGATGCAGAAACAGCAGCTTGCTCAGATTCATCAGCAGCAGGCGAATAGTAATTCCTCTGCCAACGCTGCACAGGTATAGCATTTTTACATGAAAAGGCCTACAGGGATTGACTAGTCACCAGAATAACTAGCATTTATTGTAATTGTTCTGGTGTCTATAGAGTGCCCCTTTTCAGGCTTCACCAGCTATTTGTGTATGTACAAACGGGGGTTTGAAAAGAACACATAATTTTAAGGGCCAAATGAGGTGCTTTGTGGGTAGTTTGTTTGTATTGGAACATGTTTATAACTTTGTGTATTATTCAAGACTAAGGCTGCAGCTCTTAGGGTTGAAATCTATTGCTTACCCCCAAACCTTCTACAAAAATATTTGTTGATCCATAGATCTGCTGATTGAGGCGGCCGTGGAAATAACCTGACCTACCAATTGTTCATAGAATCTTTCTTGTTTGAACTACTATCCTGTACTATTGCATGCTATAAGAACAGTAATTACACTGTAGGGTGCACTCCTCCTATACAATCATTTTATTCCTTGGCTGGTGTATGAGCATGCTTAGCAGTCATTGGACATAACATTCCCAGTGTTGCTGCCCATTCCATTCAAATTCTTCCATGTTTAGCACATCAGCAGACATTGTTTCTTTAAGACATAATTTTGCTTTCACCAAGCATACTCTTGTCATACACATTTTCCATCAGTCACCTGTATCAATGTGCCTTATAACTTACTGGCACATACTAAATGGCAAATTGACATATAAAGTTTGCACAAGCTCCATTAGCCATGCATAAAGAACATAGAACGCACCCATCCCTGAAACATAAGCAAGTGCACCAACTCCAGTAAACCTATTTGAGCTGCTTGAAAAGCAAAGTAAAATGATACCTAGTAGGAGCCATCTACTGCCAAACTAAACTTGCATGGACAAGTAGGAACTGCAGAGAAATTATGGGTCATTTAGATTATCAGTAGATATTAAAGGGATTCTATAGTGTTTGGAATACAAATCTCTATTCCTAACATTGAGACCTCTGGTCCCCAACCCCCCCTTGCTGCTCCTGGTCTGACAGGCACTAGAGGCAGGCTTAGTTTTTCATAAACTGTATTAATTTGCAATGCATGACAAAGTAGAACCAGAGACACTGCACTCAGACCACTTCTGAGATTATGTGGTCTTTGTGCCTATAGTGTCTCCTTAACTGGTTAACTCATTAGAGACAAGTTCACCTTTATATGCAATATCTGCTGGCTATAACACCATGTGCATGTGTACTGGGAGAAATTATAGGATATAATACTGAAAGTAAATAGAAAACAATACCTCCGTAAGGTTCACTTACTGGTTGACATATTATACGATGTAGTACTGGGAGAAAATAAATAGAAACATAACAATACCTCTTTAATGTTTACTGTCACCAGTAAGTGCTATTAATTGTAATCTGATCCCCCATCCTCCACCTCTTGCTCAATTAAAAAAAAAAAAATCTAACCTTTTTTTATTTTTTTTAATAGGGTTTTGTTTCCAAGACATTAGATTCTGCTAGCGCTCAGTTTGCAGTTACAGCTTTGGTGACGTCCGAACAGCTGATGGCCTTCAAAATGAAGGATGACGTGGTCCTTGGAATTGGAGTGAATGGCATCCTTCAAGCCTCAGGTACAGAGACTTCTTTTGGGTTTTATTATATCTCTAATTATGTCCCTGAAGCATATAATTCACATGTATATTTACTTTCTTACAGGAGTATACAAGGGCTTACACCTCAGTAGTAGTAGTAATACATCTGCAGCACTCGTACGTACAAGTCAATCGGCATCTTCAACAGGTTCAGCCTTGCTACAGCCTTCCAATATTACACAAACTGCTAGTTCCCACAGCACTCTGAGTCACCAAGTGACTGCTGCCAATTCTGCAACAACTCAGGTCCTGATTGGGAATAACATCCGATTAACTGTACCCTCCTCCGTTGCCACTGTAAACTCTATCAACACCCTCAATGCACGCCATTTACCTAGGACTATAAGTACTGTTCCTTCATCTGCCTTAAAACTGGCTGCTGCAGCAGCAAATTGTCAGGTACCCAAGATTCCAGCAGCATCTGCAGTGGATGCAGTACCAAGGTAAGATACTTGTCACCTGCACACACACGTATATATTTGGTACATCCCTACCAGCAAACACTAACAGGATGTTTTCTGTCAATCTAAAAGTATTTTGCATATGCCATTGACACATGTCTTTCTAACCCTTTATTCCTCCTGAGAGGAACTGGTAAACTGTTTTAAAATCGATAACTTGAGTTGTTTGCTGTAGGCTATTAGGAATAGGAAAGGAAGGTCGGTTGAATGTTGGTCAAGGAAATAGTTTACAAATCCAGGATTGATTACTGCACTTCAGTATTTTACTTAATCACTGATGTTTGGGAGTTCCATTCAGAGAAACTACCTGTCCTCATAATATATAATACAGGATCATGCTCACCCAAAACAATGCATTAAAGTGAATTGTAGTGCACCAAAGTACAGGAATTTACAATATTTTTGCCACAATGACCAAAGATCAGTTGTAACCAAAACATGAACTTATCAGAGTAATTCATTAAAGTGAGAATTCAAAGTGAATTTCAAATTTAAGGTCAAAACTGCCCAGCTGAAAAATAAATCCTCTAAGGCAGTTATATTTTAATTTCAGTTACTCAAACCTTAAAACTGAAATTCATGTTGAATTTTCATTTGAGTGAATAATCCTGCTTGTGTAGCAAAGTGTAAACAAATATAACGGTGTTCTTTTCAATGTTGTGGTGGTCACCAGGTAGATCCCAACCTGTTTTTTTTTTTTTTAACTTTTCATTGCCAGTGAGCATCCAATTTGAGTGCTCAGGATACAACAATTTCCTGATTTTTTTTATTATTAAAACCCTCAAACTAGAGACCATTAAAAAGAAACAAACATTTTCTGTATTAATCCTTTTTATTTTATTTTTTTGTGAAATGTGTTCTTTAATGATACAAAATGCAAACAATTGAAGGTCATTTAATTCTTGCAGGTATTTAGTTTTTTCTTCTGGTATTGCAAGGATTGGTTTTTGTTGTCTCCTGCCAAAAATGTATTTTGAACACACATATTAACCTGCGATTTGGTAAACACATCGTATGAATTAAATATGACCAGATAGTGTTGGAAAGTCAAGCACATGTTGAAATATTTCAGTGCTGTGTAGGAGGCTCTTAGTGTTGTGTAAAGCTACACCATAGTCAAACTGAATGTTACTTTGCTTTCAGCAACAAAACAAGTTTTTAGAAAATTGCATCCTGTCGTTTTTTTGGAATTGAAAAGACAAACCTTTTAATGGTGTTTATCCACTAAACAGTAAAAATAATTTAAAACCGAATTGCAAATTTCAGGCCAGAATAGTTTTTAGTAGTTTAAAAAAAATTCTATAATTATTTGCTTTTATCACAACTTTGCTTATGTATCTTAAATTTGACAAATCCATTTTCAGATTCACCATTTAATATATAAACCATGATGCTATAGCCCCGACAATCTGACAGCCATCCAACTGATCTAAAAGAAAATGTGATTCATCGGAGCAGGCAACCATCTTCCATTGCTCCATGGTCCAGTTCTGACGCTCATGTCCCCGTTGAAGGCGCTTTCGATGGTGGGCAGGGGTCATCATGGGCACTCTGACTGGTCTGCGACTACGCAGCCCCATAGCAAACTGTGATGCACTGTGTGTTCTGACACCTTTCTATCATGGACCGCATTCCGTTTTTCAGCAATTTGAGCTTCAGTAGCTTTTCTGTGTGATCGGACCAGACGGGCTAGCCACCGCTCCCCACGTGTATCAGTGAGCTTTGGGCATCCTTGACCCTGATGCTGGTACACTGGTTGTCTTATCTTGCACCACTTTTGGTAGGTACTAACCACTGCATACCGGGAACATCCCACAAGACTTGCTGTTTTGGAGATGCTCTGACCCAGTCGTCTAGCCATCACTAATTTGCCATTGTTAGTCACTTAGATCTCTGCCTGCCAATTTTACCTGCTTCCAACACATGAAATTCAAGAACTGACTGCTTACATGCTGCCTAATATATCCCACCCCTTGACAGGAGCCATTGTAACAATATAATCAATATTATTCACTTCACCTGTCAGTGGTTTTAATTTGACTGATCAGCTTACTTCCCAATGCTGCTCAATGAGACATCTTTGCACTGCAGGTGCTTTGGACAGTTGCCTGCATCTTGAGTTTTGCTTCAGTGAGCTAAATACCCAGAAGTAACTAGACCGGTTGTCGGACAACTGTACTTTTTGTAAAATGTGGAAAAGAGGATGCACTCTTAAAACCTAAGGCACTGAATCTTTAGTGGTCTGGCACGTCGCCTTAAATGCACAACATGGAATGTGTCTATTGGAAAGGGTGGTGGGGGGAGGTATTCAGGATACAAATATGAACATGTGATCTGCATTATCCAAACATTCCGTGGCATGCCTTGTGACAAACAATTTGCAATGTAAACCTTTTTCTTTATAGATCTATACAGTGCCTAGACAGATATAATGTAAGCTTGTGTGAGCAGTGATCTCTTCACATCTAAATATTCCATTTCTATAATCCTAAAGCACTGCAGAATATTTTGGCACTACATAAATGCCAATAATAAAATGACATGAATAGAATGGGGGGAAAAGACTATTCAAAGGCAAACAGTGTTGCACATAGGTAGGAGTGTAGTTTGTTTTGTGTGTTTGCAATGATATTACCTTTTCAGGTAGGCTGTTGCAATACTAATTATGTATTGTGTAAGCCATGCATCATTTTAAGGTCTAACCTAATACAGTTACCAAACCGTCCACATGGTGTCACTGCAGGTAAGCCAGCCAGTAGAAGAAAGTGCCAAAAAAACAACCACATTATCAATGTATAAATGGCAGCAGAAATTTCTACAGTCATTTTATGTTTGACAGCATGATATATAGCTGGCACTATTTTATTTTTAAATTGTCATTATCTCATGCTGAAAAGGGATCTGCTGCATTTGCAGTTTGCATCTTATGTGGATCTTAGAACTGTAAAAGATTAAAAATGTGTAAGTGTATGAAAATTTCAAAAGTAAGTTTAATGAAATCGGGTTTTGTGTAGCTCGGTTTTCCAATTTTTTCCAAACCTGTTTTGGGCTGCATTTTGAAATTTGGTTTTCTCTTCACTACAGTTCATTTTAGCAAGCTGAAGTGCTTTAGGGGTCTGGAGTGTCACTTTAACTTTGGAGGAGGAGGCAAAAGGGCAGAGAGATGTTTGTCATTTTAAAATCTAACTAGCTAGTAAAACCATATTCTCATTCATGTACATAATTGTACATTTAGGAACTGTATGTTGTATACTTTACTCTATTAAATTAAATATAATGTACTTTAATTTTCTTTTCTTTTTTTTTTTTTTTTTTTTTTTGCTTAGGGAAAACCATGAAACAGAAAAGCCAGCATTGAACAGTATAACAGATAACACAGTAGCAATGGAGGTGACGTAGTTTTCTACAGAAGCAGGACTTCAGCCTTGGGAACTTGTTTAGGTGCTATGCATCAGTAGCATTATGAATGCAAGAGATGAAGGGGAGCGGCACACTGCGTTTCCATGGCGGCTGTGGGGACTCAACAGCAATGCACATCTCTCATGCTTTGATTTCTTTTCTTTTTGTACTGTTAATAGGAAAGAATAAACATCTGTAAATTATGAATACAGCAATTATCTGTACAGTACTGCATATTTGTAAAACCCTTGTATATATGTTACTTGAATACAGAACTGTTCATTTGTGATGCTTTGCACTGGGGGGTAACGGGAAACAAATTGCAACAAAGTAAGAGTGTGAGATTGTATAGAGATGAGAAGTGTCATCACATCATGTGCATGGTGCGGAACCTGCTGTTTTATCTATTTATTGTGCCGTGTTTACAGTTTTGTACACTGTACCTTCATTGGTTCCTGTGCTGTAGTAAATGTGTTAGGTAGCTGTGGACTCCTTGGTATTTTGTAAATGGTATAACATAACTTTGGTTCCTCAATGGGTCCCTGAGTTCTCTGTGTATCATGTGAAGAAATGGTGACATACATACAGATTATAAAAAGGTATCATTTATAAATGGGGAATGTACTAATTGGGATCTTCCTGTACGGATATCACAAATTGCAAGATAATAATGAAGTCTCACAAATCTTCCCATCCCCATTCACCTGTACGTTGTGTGGGTGATTTTCTTATTTTTGTTTTTTGGTACTTAAGGCACTAAGGTTTTGTTGCTGCTTTACAAACAAACCCCTTTTGCCCCATCTCCTCCTACACCAAAAAGTGTTAAATCAAGTATGCAAAACGGAGTCCATATAACTGGAGTTTGTTTTTTATTTTTTTTTCTCTTGGTTTTTTTTTTTTTTTTATGTTGTCCTTTTTAAAAAAAAGAAAAACAACTTTAAAAAAAAATAGTATTTTTTTTATTGTGTAATTGTTAAAGACTTCATTCTTGTTAACAAAAAAAGGATATAAGGGAGAAGAATGCAGTAATTGCTGTACGTATATCATCATTCCAGTTTCTAAAACAGCCAGCTTTTTTTTTTTTTTTTTTTTTTTTTTTTCTCCTTGTTTTTCTTTTTTTCTTTTGCAATTCTCCAGAAGGCTGCAAGGCCAGAACCACAACTATCGGGTGCCTTCCTTTGGAAATATTTGACCTCTCTTCTGTGAAGAGAATGGTACTTTACAGACTACTAAAGCGTCAGTACCGAAGTCGGAATGCCCAGTCCAATGGCATACATTATCCTTGAGGTTTTTAATCCCACCTGGCAAGAAATTGTGACTGAATTCTCACAAAATAAACCCCAGGGCATTACATGTTGACAAGTGTGGTGATGTTTCTTTTTTCTGTATTGATTTCTGCTCAGTTCATTGTTGGATTGATTGAAATGTTCTGCACTGTTTTGTGCCGTAAATGAAAGGAAGAAAAAAAAGCTCCCACTAACTTAAGGAACATTTATTTAAAAAAAAAAAAAAATTCTAATGACAAAAGATTGAGTTGTGTGTATAAGCTGTCAACGTTTGCCATATTGAATTTCTAGAATTTAAACGTTTTGTTTTATTTTTTTGTTCTCTCAAATAGGACTTTCCGGTCAGTCTCTTTATTTATGAGAATATTTACATTCTCTGAAAATTTAATGAACATTCAAGTATTTTAACTTGTGTCAGAGTGAATCCATTTCATGATCTTGTCAAAAATGTCACCTGCTCAAGCTTGTGGGCTTGCCACCATCAAGGAGCTAGATAATCAAAATAATTAAAGGAATTTGGAGCATAAACTGCACAGTGTAGAAGTATATATTTTTTTTATTTGTGGTTGTATTGTTCTTTATTAGCTTTAGACTTTACACTAATGTGTTAACAGGTGACCTTTACACACCAATCTTTGATCTCAAATTGCAAAATGTAGTTTACGTGAAACCCTCTCTAAGGTGCACAAGCATCTGATACAGTATCATGCCAAAAGCCGTACATTTTTCGGTGGCAAATTACTTACACAGCAGTCCTTTTCCTTTCTTTCCTTTTACGCCCACAAACAACTTATGATCATTAGATTGAGAAATTTATGTATATATATTGTGCTAGCAAATGTATAGATTAGGAGAAAAATCTATTTAGTTTTTTCCTCCCAGCTGTCAGTTAAGGTTTAGGCATTGACTGACAAGGGAGAGCAGAAAATACCTTCCACAGAAGGTCCCTCTGAGCTGCAGTTGCTATGAAAGCTAGCAGCGTGTCAACGTCACTGACGAGAATTGCCCTACTTGTGTATGTTTCTCATGCAGAGCAAATCAAAGAAGAGACCAGGAGTTTGGTGTTAAACCAAGAGCGAAACACCAACAAAATAGTGCTGGGATGGAGGGAAAGTTAGTAAATCTTCATATTTTACATTAAATACACCATGCATGTTGATGTCATATGGTATATTCAATGTATATGGGAGCGATTTCAGGTAGGTTTATTTTCTTTTACCAGGTTTATTTTCCATATAGGTAAACAAACTGGAATTAATCTTGCTGTATTTGGCATACTTTACTCTTCCTTGTATGAAAAGTATTGGTTCAGTCACATTCTTTGATATATTCATGGAGTCTAATCTGTCATCAAGTTTTGGTTATATGATTTATAACCACTCAAAAACTATTGTGGCTTTTTTTTCCCCAGTAAAAATGTATAGCAGTGTTTCTCAACCTTGTACAGAGTAGTACCTCAAGGTCTTTAAAAAAAAAAAAAAAAATTGTTGGAGAATAAACCTGACTAAAGGTAGTAAAATATATATATATTTAAAAAAAAAAAAATCTGACAAAGTGAGTATTGTGTATCTAAAAGGCAGTATATGAACAACTTATCTGAAGTATAAAAGTCTAAATGAAAATATAATAACACACGGGAGACTGACACGCAGAGCGGAATTTGACAAGCAAACATAGCTTTGTCTCAAAAGGGGGATGGATGGGACGGGCTGTACTGCGGGTCAATGAATATAGGGGTGAACCTTTTTGTTTAAGAAAATAAATTGAAACTTAAGCTTATTCCCCCTTCCTTGAGTATTACCTTAAGCCAAGAAGTGGGGTATCTTGGTGTGGTGGGAGAAGCTGCATGTCTGCACCTCCTCCCTTCCCCCAATGGGTGCAGACAGCTTATTCTGACCAGCCTCAGAAAAGGGCCAGAGTGCTCTGGCTGCTGAGAGCTTTAGTTAATTTTCCCTGTTGTGGTGGCCTTGTAATAAATATGGACGTGATTCTTGGCGTACCCCCTGACCACAGGTTGAGAAACCAGGTTGTACATCCCTGAATTGGACATGTATATAACAGGTCTTCTAAAGCAGTCTTATCTATAGGGTTTTTACAATTAATGCAAAAATAAATTGATAATTACACAAATTAGATAAATATATTAGGCATACTGAAACAACTGTTTTGAGCTTACACCCTAGAGGGGGAATTCTACATTGTGACAGAAAGGTTGGGCGGGAGGGATCCATTTGTGAAGGAATCTTATGATGATAGAAATCTCGAGACAATGGTGAATGAGCATACGCTAAGTAAATATGGAATCGAAACAGAGGCCGATAAGTCAGAAGGGACCTTTGGTCAAGTGGACATTAGATATCGAGATCCCCTGACCTGATGACAGAAGTAGCCATTTGGAACATGTTTTGCCAGAGAAAGTAAGATGAATGTAGAATAGTTAATGAGAATTACTCAGTACTTTTTTTTTTTTAATTTTTATTTAACAAGTGGTCGTATTTGTACATTCCCATTTGAGATTTTCTAGTTCTAAAGAAAAAGGTAAATTGAAGGAAGTCAGAGAAGAAAGCATGTAAGTTAATTGAGCGGGGCCCTTCACCTCTGTTCCGTTATGTCCAGTTGTCTGGTTACAATTACGTGTCTGTTAGTCCACCCATTGTACAGCGCTACGGAATCTGATGGCGCTATATAAGTAATAAAAAGAAAGAAAATCTTTGAAATAGAAGGAAAGAGCCACGTCTACTGAAACGAAGATGACAAATTGTATATGTGTGCTGTGAGCTTCTCTATGATATAATTATCCTTTATTTTTTGGATCACTGCCCCAAGTGGCACAATGTCTTGGTCTAGCACCAGCCTAGCTGGTAATGTAATCTTGAGCTCTCCGGATAGTACGAATGTCCGTGGGTGTGCTCAAAAAGTAGGTCCTCAGATGTTTTAAAACTACTGCTTCCACAATGCTTTGTCATTTTAAAGGCATGCAAAGCATCATGGGAGCTGTAGTTCTACAACAAACTGAGGATCTCCCTTTTGAGCACCCCTGGACTAGGGAATTTGCTTATCACTGCTCTTTTAACCTCCCTGGCGGTATGCTCGGGTTTAATTTTCAGTACCAAAAGCGGGAACTTCAAGCCACGTTCGGGATTACACTTACCTTGTCCCTACAAACCTCTGGTGTCCTCCACCCGATGCCAGCATTCGTCTTTCAGGTTCCCTTCCCTGTAGTGGTGCAGGTGGCCGGAACCAGGTGGGAAATTTTAATAAGTACACATAAAATACATTGTCATACAGTGTGATCTGTTAGGATTACATTACTGTATCAAACCTTTTCACCTCAGTTTTTCCCCAGTGCTTTGACCAGTGTCCTGCCTGCACTTTTGACGTTCTTTCTGCTTGGAAACTTGAGAACGTCCATGGCATCCAAAAAGCTTCCCTTTAGGTCAAATGTGGTTTTAGACCAGCTAGAAAACAGTGATAGTGCATTAAATTAAATTCACTTTCTGAATTGAGTGTTATTGATTCATGGGAAAATTTGTCATCAGACATTGAAAGTGACGACAGCGACAATTCTCCGACTGAGCTCAGTAATGTGCGAACTTGGTGCTCTATTGACTGTGGTACGGATCAGGCAGTGCCCCCAAGATTCCCATTTGCTGGAGCATCTGGTGTGAAAGTAGATGTTGAACACAACAACCCGCTGGCATATGTACAATTATTTCTGAACGATGAGTTTATTGAAAAAATTGTTACAGAGACAAACCGGTACAAAGAGCAACAATTAGCTACTCTTCATCGGAAGATTTCAAGAAGCCGAAAGTGGGAACCAGTGACCAAAGATGACATTTGGAAATTTCTGGGATTAATAATACTTCAAGGAGTGGTGGGGAAACCCCTGCAGTGATATTGGACAACTAATAAAAAACTTGCCACTCCGTTCTTTGGTACAGTCTTGTCAGAGTACAGATTTTCCCTGATTATGAAATTTTTATACTTCGGAAACAACGAAGAATTTGATGAAACTACTCATCCTTCGCCAAAACTAAAGAAAATTTTGGATTTATCTCAAATGATTATAAAGAATTTCCAATGGAGCTATGTGCCAGAAAGAGATATCAGCATAGATGAAAGTCTAATGGCCTACAAGGGAAGGCTCAGCTAGGTACAATACATTGCATCAAAGAGAGCACAATTTGGCATAAAATCCTATATGCTATGCGAATCGTCAACTGACTGCATTTGGAATTCAGTCATTAATTCAATCCAAAATACAGCAAGTATGGAATGGCAACATCTTTCACTCATTGAGGCATTGCTAAAGCAGGGCAATTGCGTAACAACCGGCAACTTTTATACGTCTCTTGAACTTTGAGTTTCTTCTGCAAAACAAGACAGATGCCTATGAAACCGCTAGGGCTCTCCGGCGCGACATGCCGCCAATGTTTGGCAATAAGAAGCTGGAGAAATGATTGCCTGGCAAAAAGGCAAAGTGATGGCACTGCAATGGCGTGACAAGAAAGATGTGTGCCTAATAAGTACAGTTCATAATACCTCCACTGTTATGGTACGCACGAAAGGTGGGAAAGAAATCATGAAGCCACAAGTAGTGATAGACTACAATAACACCATGGGAGGTGTCGATAGAGCCGTCCAAGCAATGACATTCTACTCAGTAATGAGGAAACAGCAAAAGAAGTATTACAAGAAGATCTTCAGGTATATTTTTGAGCAATGCTTGTAAAATGCCTACATTCTGTTAAAAAAAAACGAGTGACAAGCCTGTGATTCTTTCTGACTTCATTTGAAAAGTTGCCGAACGTATCTTTGTGAACCACCAAACACTATCAATGGCTGTGAATAGAGCTGGACGTCGTGCTGTTGGCATTGCCAACCTGGAACGCCTGACTGGTCATCACTTCATGGACCACATCCCACCAATCAAGAAAAAGTTAGCACCTACAAGGATGTGCATGGTTTGTTGCTTTGAAGTGAGATGACAGTGGAAGAAAATCAGAAAGGAAACCAGGTTCCATTGTCCTGATTGCCATGTCGGACTTTGTGCAGCCCCATGTTTCAAATTTTTTTTATACCCGGGATATTTACTAAACCAATATGCAGTATCTAGTATTACAGTATACAAATAGGGGATAATCTGCTAACTCAATGACAAGAACAGTACATAGCGCATAACTGTATATATGAGTAAACCAAGTATAAAATTCACAAATGGCCACTCACACTCTCGCTGGAATTAGAAAGCCTTTAGAATAAATCCCCTTTTCAGCATGAACGCCTTTTCAGAATCAATTCTTCCATCTCTATTCAATATCTCATGGATTGGCTGAAAGGTGTGTGCTCAAGAAAAAAATGCAATAAAATTGTAGTGCACATTTAAAAATGTAGTAAAACTAAATTTAATAACTTACATCAAGGTATAAAACAATGGATGTAATCTCACTGTCACCACCAGGGGTCCTACGCGTTTCGTCCGTGTATAGGACTTCCTCAGGGACTTCAGTGACAAGCAATGACAGAATACAAATAAACAATAAAAATCCCTTCCCTCCTCCACCCTTTATACCTCCCCCAATGTCCACATAACAATTTATTCAATTCAGGTGTTTCAATTTTTGGTACGGCATCTATGATGGCATCCTGTGCGCCCTTTGAGAGGTTAAAGGAATAATTTAGACGCCAAAATAACTTAAGCTTAGTGAAGCAGTTTTAGTGTATAGATCTTTTAGGAGTTAAATCACTTTTGTTTCTGTGTATGCAGACCTAGCAAAACCTCCCCTGGCTGAGACTGCATGAAAAAAAAAATGGTTTTAGATGATCTTACTTAAGATGTTTTAACTCCTGCTCTCCCAATTGAACTTAAATGAAACA
Source organism: Pelobates cultripes (assembly GCA_933207985.1). Taxonomy (NCBI): domain Eukaryota; kingdom Metazoa; phylum Chordata; class Amphibia; order Anura; family Pelobatidae; genus Pelobates; species Pelobates cultripes. The sequence goes on from OW240915.1 coordinate 28,198,731, forward strand.
ATCATTTCAACCTGGCAGATAAGAAGGGGTCCGGTCAGGGCGACCCTGAGGTCACATGTTTACTGGGAGGTCCTCAGTGCATGGGCCACCCGATAGACCTTCACCATGCGGTTCCCAAACTACATGCAGCTTCACCGGTAGGACCTCCATTACAGAATTTGTTTTGCACCCCTTCCATGGGGACTGGATTGTACCCCTGGGGGTACATGTACCACATGTTGGGAACTACTGGTCTATATCACTCTAAAACTGTATTCCCAATATATAATCTAAGCTGTAACATACATATTTGTAGATACTAACAATGTCACAAGCCTTCCTACACATGCGACCCATTACTCCCTCCACTTTTTCCCTGGCTTTCTAGTTCTTTCTTTGTCTGTACTACACATATTGGTTGCACAGTAATTAAAATTATGTAAATATCACAGTTTCATGTTCTATATCGCAATGTTGACTCATGAAGGGGGGCTCATGATGAGAAATGGATACATGTATACACCAATAGAACTCCACCAGCACACAAAGTAGTATGTATACACTGTGGTTTATGTTCAGGTCCCAATATTCTCTTACTTAATACATTTTTAAAAAGTGACGTATTTGAAATTCGCGACCATACGGGCCCAGCACACAGGTTACACAAATGGCATGTACGATGTAGTTTATAATCAAGTTGCATGTTATGTATATTAATCGTTATGACACTATTGCAATACTATGTAACCATCCTATTTGTCACGCAAAAATAAAGAATTTAAGAATAGATTTCACAAGAAGAAGTAAGCCAAATCTACTCCTGAGCTATGCATTCTTAAAAGTTGGACAACAGCGAAATAAAAATAGGGAGCTGTCTGAAGCTTCTAAAAAAACATTTATAGCAAAGCGTTAATGTAAAACGTATACACTAACGGATCTCCTGCACTCCGACTGAGTATTATTGTTATCAGATGGACTTGATAACTTTCGCAGCCCGTCGCTGTCTCCCTAATGAATGAACTTTAATCTCGCGACCAGTGGATTCAATACTATTCGAATCCTATCAAAGTATTCAAAGATGAGAGTATAGCACTTTCCCCCCCCAAACATTACCAGATGTTTCATGGGGGTTAAACAGAACACCCTTTATCGAACACACATATTTATAGTCCTCAGATGTGCAGCATGAGGAGCCGCACCGGTGACTCTGGGCACAGGGATCCGGCGCCCCATGCTAAGGTGCGCCCTAGGCGGCTGCCTAGGTCGCCTTATAGGTAGCGCCGGCCCTGCTGTCACTGGAGGTGTCCCTAGAGAGCAATGTAAACACTGCATTTACATTAAGCTGTTTCTCTTCTGGTGACTATAGTGTTCTTTTATTGAAATGGGCATTTGTCACAGGTCTTAAATTGCCTTTTGGTGTAGAACTGATCCCAGTTTTTTTATGACACTATATTAGCTTACTTCATCACCAAGGAAGGTGTGGTAATGGTATAAAGCTCATCCATTGACTTAGTATTTTGCATGTACAATAGCTATAAATTATTGTCTGTGTAACGGATCGCCTGGCACCCCGACTGGGTACCTCCGTTGAAGGATGCTCCTAGCGCTTCCTGAGGACTCCAAGCACTCTGGCAGACACCACAATCACCGAACCGGAGAAACAAATAAATTCTCCCAAGCATATGAATGCTGTAGACAGTTGAATAGGAAACCATACGAATAGGTTTACTCTCCTAGCAGTCAAACTGGAACAGCATACAATAAATCCTTCCCCCAATAATGAGACGACACTTCACTTTGAGGGTTAAACAGGAACTCCTGTACTGTCACATACAGTCTCTTTTATTCCCAATCCACAAACATAGTACAGCCACACAGGGCATTACAAAACAACCAATCACATCACAGTTACATCCCACATATTCCCTCCCCTTATCCTGAGAGGAAACTCAATTATACATACAGTTAAAACATACTTTCTACCCAACTTTCATAACTCCAAAACCATACATCACATTCACATAAAATTACATATTCACAATCAATCCATTCAGGGGAACAACATATTCAAAAATGGCACAAATCAGACAAGGGGTTCAAAAGTTAGTAAAAGTCCTTTGTGACTAAATGAAGCATGGCTTTCTGGCCCAAACCAGTTTCAGAGTCTTCTATCCTGGAGCTAAGTAATTCAATTATCTCCCAGGACAGACACAAGACTCCATTAAGCACATGGTTGCAAAAAGACACAAAACACTTTAAAATACATAAAGTCACATTTTACACATAACACACAGACATTTCACATATCCCCAGATAGCTCAGGTCTGAGCGCACATTATTAAGTGAATGGCGCTCGGACCACACAAATACAGTTTAATCGCCATGGAGCCAGTCTTTACAGTCAGTTTCATACGAATGGGCTCCATGGGATTCCTATCTGGGGTATAACACATTCACATAAAGTCTGGTCCATAGTCCAAAGGCAAGAGGCGGGCAAGCAGCCCCCTCCAAGGACACGTGGCGAGGCCGGTTTCGCCACAGTCTGAATAGCTAATTTTGCATCAAAATCTTCATCAGAACCTTTTTTTTGTTTTTTTTGTATAACAGCCCATTAACAACACTCTTTAAGACACTTACACTTACATCTTTTTTAGTCCATGGAAACCAACTTCTTCTGGTGGGACTACATGGTGGTAGGAAGAATTCTCATTCTGATGATTGGCCGTGGAGGGAACCAGAAGTTGGTTGAAGATGTATGCAGACACGTATGTCGAGCCGTCACCTGAGTAAGCCTTGGTGCCTTCAACCAAATCATTCACAAGAAGTTAAAAAAAAAAAGTGAGAAGATTCATCTTCATTTCACCCAGCAAACGTTCAGAGACCTTCCATCATCCACCAAATCATGCCATCAAGTTGCAGAGACATCGTACCCAATAGCTGTATGCATTTGGATTTGGATTTCGTAGAGATTAGCCCCTCCTGTCTGGGGGAAAAATAATGACATATTATAAGAAATTGTCTTTTGGGGTTTGGGACTATTTAATTCAATCACACACGAATCATATTGGCTAAAGAACACTCAGAAAAATGTGTTTATATTTAAATTGCAGAGACATCGTACACAATAGCCTTCTGCGCTAAAACATTTTTTTTTTTTTTAATAAACATTTAATTTGGAGAAAAAAAACAAGGATTCACAGCCTTGCCATGAAAGGATCTGGGAGCTGGTGGGAGATAAAAGAAGACACATATGTACAACTAGGTAAGAGTTTGAACATTTTACATTAACTCAGAGCCAGTGCTGAGGGACCTCAGTGCTGGAATAAGGTAAGTGTTTATAGGGTTATTTAACCTTTTCATTGCCGCAAGGGCGGGCTGCGGGGGCCGAGGTGGCATTATAGTGTTAGGAATAAAGCTTTGTCTTCCTAACACTATTGTGTTCCTTTAAGATTCAGCAATGCAAATAAAACATACAAGTAAATGAGACCTTGAGAAATAGAAACATGTTTTGCTTTGTCAGAAGAATGGGAGTTGGATATAATTATTTAAAAAACAAAACAAAACATTTTTGTTATCCAAACGGTTTATTTTCATTATGGGTGTGTCTTACAGTGTGAATTTCTTACTTCATTATAGAAGTAAGTGTGACTTTGTACTGTTTGTTTATACCTCAGCCAATGTACCTTCAGGTGTCCTTCAAGAAGCCCAAGTCCATTTGTTTGAGGATAAACATTGCAATGGCCCAAAATGTAAAAAAAAAAAAAAAAAACATGTTAGCATTGATTAGGACTATTGAGATTTTGATTTTTCCTGATGGGAGTGAAAGGGAGGACTTTGCCTTTTGTATCTAACTGTATGATATGAATTCAACTTTTTCCTCTCCCCCTGATTAATGGTTGTCTGGATTAGCTGTTGAGGCAATTGGGCATGTTGAGAGCTTGGAACTTTGTAGGAAATTGCCCCATCTGAGGATAAATCTCAGACATGCTCAGTCTGCTCCTAGAAAGGTTTTCTAACATCACCCATTTACTTTTCTCTGGGATGTCTGAGCCTGTACACCATAGAAGAAAGGTATGACTACCATCAGGAGATCATGATAACAGTATAGACATGAAATAAAGCAAGCAGTGTACTCCACTCCCAACAACAGCCTTTTGTGAAAGAGTGACTAGTGTGGTTCCCTTCAACTTTGAGTATCCTAGGAGAAATCTAATTGCCATTATGGAGTCAAGAAGGACTTTTCCCCTTTTTGTGAGATAATTAGCTTCAAATATTTTTATTTTTTATGCTTTCTTTTGGATCAACAGGACTTGAGCCTTTTTAATCTAGTTTACTATGTAAGACTATTTAAGAAAATGGTCATATTCACTGTTCATTAACTTAATTTAAGTATGTAATACTAGAAAGTCAGACAGCCTAAGTCAAAGTCTTTGTAATGACATCTCGAAATGAATCCAAGTGTTCTCTTGGTCCCTAGCTTCTCGGGTGGGGGGGGAGAGGGGGGGACATTTGCCCTGGTACTCCCCTCTTGGTTCCACCACCGGTAGCAGCTTGTGGGGCTGGCCACAGGCGCATGGTGTGATGGCTGACTTCATCTGGGCTGCTTCTGCGCTCCCTGTCCACTAAGTACCAGGGCAGGGTAGGTGGGGGCCATCAGAGCGAGGCTAATCCTGGTCTGGGTCTGCTGCTGGAGGCTGCAGTGTGGTTACATGGATGGTGAGATTGATGGGGTGATAGCTCATGCTGTGGCTCGTGAGACAGAGAAAGGCTTAAGTAGATGCTTAGCCTAGCGATGGTAGGAGGAAATGGGTTGTCTGATAGTGGGGGGAGTGGGGCTAGTTCATAATGGTGTCGTAAGATAATTTACTGCAAACCAATTAGTTTGAATGACTATCTGTTCCTGTCCAAATTAAAGATAATAAAGTTGCGTGCACGCAGAAGTAAATTCACACTGAGACACAAAGTTCAGGTTAATGAAAGAACTCCGGAGAAGTTTAATGGCTTCTGACAGAAAATGGGTGCGCAGACCCTTATAAAGGCATTATTACATCATTGAAGAAAATCAAGATATAGACAAATAGACATTGTTAATTGGCTTAGGTGCTAAGATGTTAGTAAAATGCCCTCCCCATTCTTAGGTCACTATCCACGTCATTTCTTAACTCCTACAGGTTTTAGCGCCATTTTGCTAACATGAGGAGCTCACTCGACGGGAGGGGCCTTTTGGCAGCTATCCATTTAGAGCGTAGCTGGCACTTGTTAGTTTCTCAAGGTTAAGTTTCAAGGATTTTAGTAAATACACATTTTATCAAAGCTATTTCTTGCTGACATGCAAATTCTATGTTCTATAGACAAAGCTTCCTTGTAAAACTATGGGGGCCTCTTAGAGGTATAGCAAGAGGATTTAAAGGGGCCTTACAGATTTATAGAGGCCTAATAATTCTACAACAGTCCCCCCTAAAATGTTATTTGCTAAAAGACAAAACTTTATTTGTTAGTATCAGAAGAAGTATTAGCCCAAAGACACAGAAACCCCATGACCGCTGACTTAGTGTTAATGCAAAGTGCAAGTCTATCCCTCTCTTGACCCTAACAGGCTGCAGCACATCCGTCAGTACGGTTCAGGAACACTCTTCACTCCGCTGGTAACCCATAGTGGCTTATCCACTACTTCTCCGTACGGCAGTCTACCCATAAAGACGGACGCTGTCCCTGTACTGTCCCTTCCTAGACTTTCTGCACTTCATCAGTATAAGGGAGAGTTTGTAGCGGAGAGTTTGAGGTCTTGATCATCGATTGTCAGATGAGTGAAGGTTGGTGTTGCTTGGTCTACAGTTTTCTGCAGGAATTTCCTTAGGCATGGGAGGACACAACAAATGAGAAGAGCGAGAATAAAAAGAAAAATTAGTAAGGCAATACCAATCTGGACTAAAGCTCTCTGCCAACCAGTCATCCAACCAAACCATTTTTCCCAGGGATCAGTAACACCAGAGTTTCTCTTTAACTCTTCTGAGAGTCTATTTAATTTAGCTATGGCCAGAGTGACTTTACCATTAGGACCTGTGTTTTCTGGAATGTAAGTGCAACAAGTCATAAGATCATGTCTAAGGCCAGTCTGTTCTGGAAGGTCATTTGGGATGTGGCCTGTAATTGCTCGGCCAAGCCCTGGAGGGCATCCCTGGTGTAGTTCACGAAGCGCTGTTGGTTGTAATAGATATAATTAATCCAATTAAGGTTTTTGTTGGCAGTGACTATGGTAAAAAGTGATTCAAAACCTGCAGCTACTTCATCTCTAGCTTTAAATTCATTAGGTACCCCCCTAGGCACCCCAATGGCATCTATGTAAATGTGGGGGTCAAAACTGCCTTTTACTGGGGTTTCGCGCCTTACTCTGGCTGATGTATGTGGAGGGTCGTATGTGTCATGATGATTATCAGAAATAATATGAATGGGCATGATAACTTTGGCTAGGGTACACTCACCCCACCACTCAGTTTCCAGCCTAGATCTTAACTGTAGATCCCCACATAACCAGTAAATATCCCCCAATGACCTGGTATGGTGTTGCAACAGGCGTATAGGAACAGTTCTGTAAGTGGCGCAATAACCTTTAGAAAAATTACCCATGAATTTACCAATCCCGTCATACATGGCATAACAAGTGTAATTACCTCTATAGACTGTGATTCCATCTGGTGGCTTAACATTTTCAACTAAGAGAGGGTATTCTGCCGTCCATGCCATGCAGAGGGACCTATTAAAGTCATATTGGTAGGCAAAAAGGCTTAAGAAGCAATCTTCTATCTCTAAAGGGAGAATTAGGGGGACGGTGCCAAGGTGGGGTCGGGCACCGCCACATACATAACATGCTGTTTTATTATGTTTGTTGGCATTATACCTCATCCATTCCAACCACAAATTAATGTCATTGAATCCAGTTTCAGCGGCCATGGTATCTTCAAAAGTGGGGTTAGCGATGGCCATCATATCTTTAAAGGACTGGATATGTGGTTTTAGCGGATTTGGGACCATATGATCAGCCCCTTGCCACTCTGGAGAGTGGTACATATCTCTGAGGTAGAAATGACCTAATTTGTTGTAGGAACCTTTCTTCCAATACATTCCCATTACATATCGGTCTGCATCCTCGGGGCCAGGATGTTCAATATTTAACATTAATTTCATAGGGGTACTTCCTCCAGGCTTTCTTAAAGTCATTCTTTGAAGGAGGGATCTACCCTGATTGTCTATCTTAGATAAAGCACTTTTGGGTTTATAACCCCAGGCAGGCCCAGTATTCCATCCCGCAGCCCCCCAGTAGTTACAGTCATAACCCCATTGTTCATCTACTACACAAACGTAAGGGTCTTTTGCTTGTGGTATATCTTTATAAATGGCTTGAATCTGTGACTTAGGGAATGGGCACTCTACAATATCACAGTAATCAAAAGTGAATGTAGCCACATGGGTACATGATGAATTATACCAGAAAGTGTACCCACTAGCATCTTTGGTGATGGCCACCTGCTGGGCTTTAAGGAGGCCAACTAAGGAGATAATGTACCAGAGGCACATGGTTGCATAGAGTTAGCTTCCTCTGGGGCAGGTGTCTTCTTGCAGTGGGAAGCGTGGATCCAGTTAGGCCTTCCGGCCAATTTGACAGAGGTAGGGGAGATCAGGAGAACTTGGAACGGTCCGTCAAATCTCGGTTCCAGGGTGTGTTTTCGCACAAATTTCTTGACCAGAACCCAGTCACCGGGGAGCAGACTGTGGTTGCCTGTGTCAGAATCAGGATCACTGCTTTGTGGGTGATAAGGTGTGTGGAAGGCAAGGGTCACTCCTAGGGTGGCCCAAATCTCTTTGGTTACTGATGCTGTGAAAGCTGGGCCTTGGTCACTTTCAATGACTTCTGGTAATCCAAACCTACATACAATTTCTGTAAGTAGCCGTCTTGCTGTTGTTTTTGCGGTGATGTTAACCACTGGGTAGGCTTCTGGCCAGCCTGAGAACATGTCTACTATTACTAGTGCATATTCGAAGTTGCCACTCTTTGGCATCTGGATGTGGTCTATCTGAATTCTTTGAAACGGGTACATGGGCTTGGCCAAATGTTTTGGAGGGACTTTAGTCATTTTCCCCGGATTGCACTTGGCGCAGATGACACACGTCTTGCAGTAATTGCTGGCTAGCGTGGTAATTCCAGGGGCCTCATAGTACTTCTGTACAAGGGCAATCATCAAATCTTTTGATAGGTGTGCAGGGCCATGTGCCCACTGAACAACTGCTGGGTATAGATTCTTAGGAAGGCAGAATCTGAGATTGTTGTAATACACTCCATCTCTTAGAACTGCCCCTTTCTGTTTCCACTTCTGTATTTCTTCAGGGGCAACTGTAGCCTGTTGTTCCCGCAGGATTTTCAGGTCAGTTGGAAGAGTCTGCAGAGTAAATATGGGAGTTTCTTCATTTCCGGACACTCTTCTTTCCACTTCCTGTGGTTCTCTTGCAGCTTGTTTTGCAGCCTGATCAGCTAGATGGTTGCCCTTTGCTTCATCTGAGTCCAACTTCCCATGTGCTTTTATCTTTGAAATAGCCACTTCTTCTGGGAGTAGGAGGGCGTCCATCAGCTCCTTGATTGCGGAACCGTGCTTGATTGGTGTACCGGCGGTGGTAAGAAATCCTCTTGTTTTCCAAATTAATCCGAAGTCGTGAGCCACGCCCAGTGCATATCTTGAATCCGTGTAGATATTGGCGCGCTTTCCTTCAGAGATCTTGCATGCTGAAGTCAGGGCTTGCAATTCAGCTTCTTGTGCAGACATAGTTGATGGTAAAGATGATGATTTGACAATTTCATCTGTTGTGGTTACGGCATATCCTGTATGGTATCTTCCTTCTTCATCAGCATATCTTGAGCCGTCCACAAACAGGGTGAGATCGGGATCTACCAATGGGTCTTCATGCACAGTTGGTAGATGTGTTGTTTCCATTTTCATCTGTTCAAAACAGTCATGAGGTGTATCTGGGTCGTAGTCATTCACTATGGTTAAATCTTGGAACTCATTCTCCAGGAAATGACGCGGCCATGCTTTTAGGTGGTCAGTTGTTGGATATTTGACAACACCATTTTCCTGTAGCTGTGATTCGTCCATAGTGGCCCATGCTTTTGCCATAGGCCCAAGATCATTCCATGATATTGTTTTCAACTTGGTCACAGGGACATGTGGAATGGCAGTGTCCCAATGACGGTACAAATGCTTGAGTTCCGGAGGTAGATGAATCAAGACCATACTGTTGCCTTCAGAATCACAGTAGAAGTCTTGTGCAGTGAGTTTTACTTCGACCAGATGATAGAGTTCATCTTCATAGCAGGGTTCAGGAGTGATGTTTGATTTGTACCACATGGTACAGAAGGCATATCCTGCTCCGTCATGAAGGAGTGCTTGTCCATCATGAAAGGATAGGTTGGGATGCATTTCCTTCTTGATGGTGCCAGTGAGAAGAAAAACATAAGTTTCGTCCATGATGAATCCGTAGTATACACCCCCCTCAGGGAGTGGCAGAAGAGTGGACGGATTGAGAACTTGACATCTTTGGAGGGTAATGTTGTCAGGCAACAAAAGATGACATTGAAGGCGAAGATGCCTAGCAGGAGTAACATGCTTAAGTTGGACCTGGTTGACTATGGCAGAAATGTCATGGGGGGCCAAGACAACCAGGGGGTGGCCAAGGACAAGATCTCCAGTTCTTTCAATGAGCTCTCTGGCAGCAAAGACGGCCCGAAGGCAAGAGGGACGTCCTCTGGCCACAATATCCAGTTGGCAGGAGAAAAATCCAATAGGCCTTTGGCGGCCTCCAGGACCATGGGCCTGAGTGAGTACTCCTGTTGCATAGCCTTGTCTTTCGGAAACAAACAGTTTGAAGGGTTTGGTATAGTCTGGTAGGCCAAGAGCAGGAGCAGAAGCAATAGCACTTTTAAGTTGTCAAGGGCTTCTGTGGACAAGCAAAATGGGTCTGACTTGAGAGCATCATAAAGAGGTTGCATAAGGAGCGAGGCTTCTGGGATCCATGCTCGGCAATAGGAAATGAGGCCTAGGAAGGCGTGTAGTGACTTTGAGGTCCTTGGAGGTGGAATGTCCAGTACTGCTCTAACTCGGCCACGAGTGAGATGTCTGGTTCCCTGAGACAGACAATGGCCAAGGAAGATAACAGTAGATTGGCAATATTGCAGCTTGGGACGTGAAGCTTTACATCCTTGTTCTGCTAGGTAGCAAAGAAGATTAATTGAGCATTGTTCTGTTGTGGGTAGATCATCTCCACAGTAAAATGGGAAGGGAACAAAGAACTGTAGTGTCTTTTCGTGGCAAAGGCGTATTTAATGGAACCTGACCGTCTGCAGTGAGGGTGATGGATGCTTGGAGGCAGGATAGGACATCAGCACCAACACAAGAGACATCGGTGTCAGGCAGGAACGATGAGTCAGGCAGGTCTTGTTCTCTAGGAACACTGCGGGATGCACCTGTGTTAACCAGGAAACCAGGAAAGCAGTAGGGTGACCTTCAATAGGTAAAGTTACAGTGGCTAGTGGCCCCCCTTGTTCCCTGTAGACACTGCCATGGCAGGGGCATTAAGCATCAGCGGGTTTGCTCTCCTCTGTATGGGCTGTGTTACTGACTCAAACCCCTTTCTATGTCATTAGCCATAGCTTTTTGCAGTCTGAACATGTCTATCATTATAAATAATGGTTAATAGTAAGTTAAGTAAAGTTCCTATATGTCTTTGGATAAAACATTAACTATTGCGGTACTATCATTTATATCAATTAGACTACAACAATTATACCACCCTGTAACTAAAATGAATAACCAGTAGTGGCTGGGTTAATAAAACATGTCACAAACCCTTCTAATGCTAAACCATCATTTAACGTAAAGGATGTTACTGTAAACATACGATCTGTGACTAGCAAGATTCGATTAAGTAAAGATACAATGTTTAAAATAACTTGCATTATTTAGCTATTTCCCTTGTTGTAAGATGAAGCTGGATAATCAGCTGTTATGCTCTTATATTCGTGTCCAACAGATCTCATTTGTAGGTCACACCACAGTTGCAAATTACATTTTAGCAACCTTCTTTTTTTTTTTTTTTTATATCACGGACAAATTGCTGATACAGGGAAACAAATGGCATGATTGTTTTAGTAATTATAATGTTTCAGTTCATAATATGTAGAGTGTAAGGAAAACAACATGTCTCTAAATGGGACGAGCATAATAGGGGTAGGCCTCATGATGGAGGCAGCCATGACAGGGGCGGGGAAGGAAATGACAGCAAGGGAGGAAGTGAGAGGGGTGACGTCCATGATATGTGTGGGAAAGGAAGACAGGAGGTGTGGGCATGGTAAGGGCGGAAGTGACGTCACTTTAGAAGCAACTGTGACTGTAGATAGGTCACGGGACTGGCAGGGTCAACCTCCTTCTGTACTAGGCACCATCTTTAGGGTGGTGACTGACGCACTTTCAACAATACACTATATTATAACTATTAAAATAAGTCAGATAAGCAACATTCCGTTCTGCAAAATGAAATACTAAACTATGAACAGACCTGGCAGGTTAAATAAGACAGTTGAGAACATTATGCATTTAACAGCCCATACAGCTGTTTCTAGAAACATGTACTTTAAAATAACTTTAAAATAATAAAATGATGCAAAATAAACTCACGGAATTCAACCAATTTCCCTTATCATCCTCTAGCCATTAATCACTTTCCTCCTCTTATACTGACTTAACAACATCGCATATTCCCTCTACACCTTCCTAAATCCCGTATTCAACACTGAATGCAATCTTGTGAGCCCGTCACTCCCACAATCCTCAGTACCTTATACTCAAAACATAATTTATAAATATATAGCACTACGGAATCTGTTGACGCCATCTAAATGGCAACAATAATAATATTATTACACAATTATAGCTCCATAACCTGCCTGACAACGTCTGTGTATGGAACAATGTACACAATACTACACAATTAGAATATTTTCCAGCAAAAATCCCGTCTCTAATTCTTATCAGTAGAAATGCAGGCAAGCGGGGAGGAAAGGGGGGGAGAAAGTTAGACAGTGCAAAAAAGGGAGAGACTGCAGGCATGAAGATTAACCATGTGAGTGCTGTAAAGTAACAAGACAGAAGGACAGAGACTTATACGTTTGGAAACCAGAAATCTTTGACGGGAGAAACGGACTGGAGGTGCAGGGAGCTGCAGAGAGAGGATGAGGGTGACGAGATCTGTAGGACTGATGGGGGGGGGAGAATAGGGATCCATCAGCATCCAGTAACACAATTATTATAATACACAAACAATCTTAAACCTTTGTGATCAATATCTTCCTCAACCTATCCCTTTTGCTGAATAGCTCTTGCTACTCGGTATCAGGCTTCTGCTGTACAAACCAAATCTTGGTCCGACAGCTTCTCTTTCTTCTCTGTCAGTAACTTACGCCAGCTCTCTGGCTACAATCTGCCGCACAGAGGTACGGTAATTCCACATACTTTAGCAATCTTCCTCACTTTCTTAACCATCTCTTCTCCTTCTCTGTCTTCCACTAGATCACATGCTAACCAACCCTCACTGGGTTTATCTAACTTCTGTCCCATCCTCCCTATATAAGGCGTCCCAGATATAGAGAGAGAAAGGAACAGAACGTCTACCGTGCTCGACTGCTACTTTAAGAGCAAGCTCTTTAAGTACGTCTTCCCAAAACGTAGACTAGTCACTGATTCCGCCTACCCGTGGTAGCCGCGGATTGGAGCGTGGCGAGAAGTGTGTGACCAATCACTCCTCTCAACAGAGAAAGAGAAATAGGAGGGGAAAGTGTAAATAGTACAGTGAGTAAGATAGAAGTAAACACAGGAATCTGTGTGACAGACAATTAAGACAATAACATTTCAGTGTAAATACAGTGCATGCATCACAGTTCAAATAAGTTCAACAGTTTTATCCCTTGCCTTTACTCGTGTGGCCAAAAGCCACCTCCCTCAACCTCGTAGTGTCCCTGTTGCGGACCCACCCGCAAGTCTCACTACCAGCAGCCACAGGAAACAGCAACAGCTTCCAACCCGAATCCTGTATAGCCTAAAGAATTGGAATCTTACCTGCCTCAGCGCTCGAGGCTGGAATTTTACCAAGAAGCTAAGCGGTCAAAATGACACTCTGGGGAACCCCCAGGAAGCAATGAGTCTACATCATCCTCCACAGATTCCCCCTACTCTTTTTCCTTACAGCCACAGCCACGTGGCTCCTAAAAGAGTTAAACAGGCAATAGAGGACCCCCAGGAAAACTTCCACAGGTCCACCCCCCTTTTTCCTTACTACCACAGGCATGTGGTACCTAAAAGGAGTTAAACAGGCACTTACACTCCCCGGGTAGACTAAGTTAAACACATACCAATACAAACACACCCAGGCAACAGATAGTCAACATGCAGGTAAATTAAGTATCATTAACAATACAAAGACTCTGGGCAAGTTATTACCTGACTTTGATGTCCTCTCGGCAGCAGTCACAGACACTGGAACAGGTCAATCACAGGGGTAGGAACATACCGGCTAGGTGCTGCAGCAATCTCTACCGTGTACTCAGAGGTGATCAGGCTCTTTTCCTTCCCCCAGGATTCACCCCCCCAGCATCTTCTTGGACAGCTGCCCAGACAGGACATAGCCCAGAGCCCCACGTTGGAAGCGCCAATTTGTCGTAAGATAATTTACTGCAAACCAATTAGTTTGAATGACTATCTGTTCCTGTCCAAATTAAAGATAATAAAGTTGCGTGCACGCAGAAGTAAATTCACACTGAGACACAAGGTTCAGGTTAATGAAAGAACTCCGGAGAAGTTTAATGGCTTCTGACAGAAAATGGGTGCGCAGACCCTTATAAAGGCATTATTACATCATTGAAGAAAATCAAGATATAGACAAATAGACATTGTTAATTGGCTTAGGTGCTAAGATGTTAGTAAAATGCCCTCCCCATTCTTAGGTCACTATCTACGTAATTTCTTAACTCCTACAGGTTTTAGCGCCATTTTGTTAACATGAGGAGTTCACTTGACGGGAGGGGCCTTTTGGCAGCTATCCATTTAGAGCGTAGCTGGCACTTGTTAGTTTCTCAAGGTTAAGTTTCAAGGATTTTAGTAAATACACATTTTATCAAAGCTATTTCTTGCTGACATGCAAATTCTATGTTCTATAGACAAAGCTTCCTTGTAAAACTATGGGGGCCTCTTAGAGGTATAGTAAGAGGATTTAAAGGGGCCTTACAGATTTATAGAGGCCTAATAATTCTACAACAATGGTGGTGGGAGATAGATGGAGAAGTTGACCATTAGCTGCCATCAGATATTGTGTTTTTTTTTTATAAAACCACTGACTGATACAACCTCAACACAATCTTCCAGACACACCCACATGTATACTCTCACATTCCCTCACATACACACTTTGCTAAACTTCCTTACATACTCACACACACACACACACACACAAACACATATAAACAGACTGCCACCTAAACAGATACACACTCCAAAAGCACACACAGACGCACACCACACAGATACACACTGTCAAATACACACTCTCAGAAATACGCTTTACCAGACACAGTTTCAAATACACACCCATTTACCCCACTGATGGCAGCCCTGGAGATGTAAGAGAGTGGATCTGATGCCCACTGTTGATAGGAGATGGGATGGATGATGGTTAATGGTGAATGAATAGAGTGGGGGTGATGTCCAGGGGTGATTGTTATCAACATAAGCATCACCCTCTCCATCTCCCATTACCATTAGTCATTGCTCTCTCTCATCATCATTAGTGATCATGACCCTCCCTCTTAGATTACTATTGGCCATCGCCTACTCCCATTAGAGGTCAATGTAAGCACCATCACAACTTTGCATCATTGCAAAGTTGATGGTTAATAAATTATCCTGTACTTGCTCTCAGGTGTGAGAGTGGCTTAGAACTGTAGTGATTTGTAAACATCACCCAGCTATAAGCCGGCCTTGTCTACAGAAACACAAGTAAAGGATTCATAATGCCAGCATTTAAATAAAGAAGGAGTTTATTACCCCAGCATGTGAACTCTGCAACATTTCAACCCATGGAAAAGATGTCTGTCAAGCCAGACTTGACAAACACTCCATCTGCGTGTCGAAATGTTGCTGGGTCCACATGCTGGTGAATGAATTCCTTCTTTATTTAATTGCTGGTGTTGTGACTCCATTACTTGCTTCCTCCTAACCATCATTACTTATGTGCAGGCACTCCTTATTTGTTTTTTTCCTTAGAACCGTCAGACAAAATCAATATCAGTAAACTGGAATTGAGAGTTCCAGCTATCTGATATCAATTTCTTCCCCATCGCCGCACGCACAACTTGAACTGAGCTCTATCTCCTACTGAGAGCCGAGCTGCAGACCGCACATCAGCTCCACTGATTGCTGCATGCAGAATTTATAATGGTACTTTGCCATGAACAGACCATGACTCCGTCCATTGCTGCACTCGGCAATCTTCATGCAGGTGGGAGAGAGAGGGGGTGATCAAAACTGCCATCAGAACGTATACAACACCACTGATGGGACCTGCCTCCACACATTCTCCCAGACACATAGATATATAGCCTCCCATGAACACACACACTTACATACATATTCACAGACACACAAATACAGTTACACAATTTGATACACACACAGAATTACACACTAGAGACAAATACTTACTATGAAACACATGCAACCACAAATACATACTGCAAGGCACAGAGATACACACTGCCACATCACACACAGATACACAGACACTGCCAGAGACACATTCATATAAATACTGGCAGATACACACTATTACACACAAATACACACAGTCAGACACCCACTGATGGCAGCCCTGGAGATGTCTAATTAAACTGTGAGAGAAAGGGTCTGATGTCAAATGGTGATGGGAGAAATGAGAGGTGCTGTCTAATGGTGATCGGAGAGGGAGGGGGTGATGCTCACTGATGATTATTATCAAAACATGTATCACCCCCTCCTCCTACCACCATTAGACTTCACCCTCTCCCATTATCATTAATCAACACCCCTACCTCTCACATCACTACTGACCATCACCAACTCCTTCACCTACCCTCATTAATGGTTCAGTCTAAGCACCATCACAACTTTGCACCGTTGCAAGATTGATGGTGCATAGAGTACATCTCTGTGAGTGGCTTATATTGGAACTCCCAATACCGGCCATCTGATATCAATGTAGTCTACACAACCTGGATTAAGCTCTCACTACAGTGTATTTGGAGGTGGGAAGAAAGATGTCCAAACATGTACACTGTACTTTTAATTTTCTTTTTTGTAATTTCTTTTTTTCAATTATTTTTTAAAGGGTCACCCTAAGCACCAAAACGATTTTATCTTGTTGAAGTAGTTCTGGTGCTCGGACTCTGTTCCTTCATTGTCAGTTTTCAGATATTGTTATCTTCTGAGATTTGGAGCATGAAGCTCCACCTTCCACCGGCTGTCTGATTGACATCCTGGTAAGGAATATCAGATTTGTCCAACTTGTGTCTGTGACGTCTGTACCACACACAACTTGAACTGGGCTCTCTCTCCTCTGCCAAGCTATGCACACAGCCTTATTCATTAAACAGTGTATAAACTGATAGGAATCATGGTATGGCCACTATCGGTATACAGAGCAGTTCTGCTCAACATATGCGATGATTGGAGCCGACAAAATTTTTTATCGCATAAACCTAGGCTGGGTGTAGTCCAAAATAAGATAGAAACATAGAAATATAGAATGTGACGGCAGATAAGAACCATTCGGCCCATCTAGTCTGCCCAATTTTCTAAATACTTTCATTAGTCCCAAGCCTTATCTTATAGTTAGGATAACCTTATGCCTATCCCACGCATGCTTAAACTCCTTTACTGTGTTAACCTCTACCACTTCAGCTGGAAGGCTATCCCATGCATCCACTACCTTCTCAGTAAAGTAATACTTCCTTAAATTATTTTTGAACCTTTGCCCCTCTAATTTAAGACTATGCCCTCTTGTTGTGGTAGTTTTTCTTCTTTTAAATATGGTTTCCTCCTTTACTGTGTTGATTCCCTTTATGTATTTAAATGTTTCTATCATATCCCCCTGTCTTGTCTATCCTCCAAGCTATACATGTTAAGATCCTTTAAAGGGTCACCCTAAGCACCAAATGATTTTGTCTTGTTGAAGTAGTTCTGCACAACAATCCCACCGCTATTGGGACTTACCACTTTCCTAACACTAATATTAGGCTAGCCTCTCTCTGTCCTACAATTAGCAGCATGAGCAGCCATTCCCACCTCCTCTTACCATCTACGTAAACCTATAGCAGTCTCCAGCACAGCCTCACGGCTGGCATCTTTTAAGCTTAAGCGGCTTTTTGCTTGCTCTCCCTGTTGCCTGCTGGATAGCTAGCGCACGGGTGGTTCAGGTGGGGTTAGCTGTCGCACCGTGCGAACCTGCAGCCAGTCCTGCAACCTGTCACCAGTGGACGATCTAAGGGGGGAGCACCAGAACAAATGCCCCCACACCCGAGAAGCAATTGTGCAATTTGTTGGCTAGGGAGGACCTACCCCCTATCCCCTCCCAACTCCTTCCACCATAGGTTTTGTTTAGATAGTAAAAAGTACAGATTTTGCAGGAAGGCTGCTGCTGACAGTAACAATGCTGCTTCCTTTACTTCCAAGATTTCTTCCTTGTTTGTGAGAATTACAGGTACTTTAATCCTGCTCCACTGATGCTGACCCCTCAATGAAAGCTCTAGAAGAAAAGGCATTGGACGTGCTTCTAGGAGTTCTAGGATCAGATGTCCTTATGGAAAGTGAACAGGTGACACCAGGAAGCCCTTCCAGTAGCTGATAGGGCAGAATGAGGTGTAGAATCAGAAGGGGCACTTTTTACAATTGCAACAATATCTTGACATGCTCAACTTTAGGATTGCATATTTTTCTTAATATGTCGATTAGTAAGGACTCGGACTTGGCTGAAAGACTAACTTCTATCAATTCTCTGGACATTTCTAAAGATTACCTGTTATCGTAGGAGATTTGTTAAAGGACTTTTCTCATCTTGCTATCAGACTTGATTTCTGTTTTTTGGAACCTAATCTGGCTAACTGGATTTTCATTCTCCTTGTTATGCTCATTATTATGAACATTGTGACTCTTGCAGGAACGAAGCATTATCTGTCTTCTATAATACTATACCTCCTGCTAATAATCCATTTGCTGCTATCTTGCCAAAAACTGGAATTTAAAAAAAATATTTAATGTATAAAGTGCAGAATGTTACCCACAGAGCACCAGTCTGTCTCGCGTGCATGAAATTACGGGTGCCTTGACACTTCTGTTTTTAGTATTCTACGGATGTGCGGGATCTGGCAAATTTTATGTGATTATGTAAGTCAGTGGAACAGATTATTGTTGCACTCTTCCGTTGAACCTTTTATTTTTTATTTTTCGCATCCTATTTAGTGATGTCGCGAACCGTTCGCGAACTTGCCGCGAACGGTTCGCCACGGTTCACCACGAACCGTTTGCGGCGAACTCCGGTCAGCTGACACATCCCTGCCAATTTCCGGCAGACCCTCCCTCCCAGACTCTCCCACCTCCTGGACAGCATCCATGTTGAAGCTGCCTCTGGGAGGGAGGGTCTGCCGGAGATTGGCAGGGATGTGTCAGCTGACCGGAGTTCGCCACGAACGGTTCGCGGCAAACTGTGGCGAACCGTTCGCGAACGGTTCGAGACATCACTAATCCTATTGTGATGTATTATTTCTATAATAATTAATAAATAAAGTTATATTGGAATAAAACGTGTGTTCATTTTTCCTTTTCAAATATTGGACATGTAACTGTATATGAGAGAGAATAGAAATATAAGCAGTGTGTGTTTTGAATATGTTCATTGTGCACATTTTAAATATTTGCTATAGATACAATGGTTGGACTATCTGAGCAGAGTAACAGTTTATACTCTACTTACAGAAAAGCAATAGTCCTAAAGACTTCAATGGAGGATTTGCTATTCAGTATGTCGATTAAATCCTTACTCTGCTATGAGTATCCTGCCCAGGATCTTTATGTAATTGTTAACATATTTTATTGAATGGCAGATGTACAGTGCTATGGAATCTGATGGTGCTATATAAATAATATAATAATTATAACAATATGGTGGAATTATGTATAATTATGCCAGAAACACAAGAGTCTTCAATTACTTGGTAACTTAAAATATCACAATAAAGTCATACAAAAAACGAGTATTAATAAAAAAAATTTAAAAAAAGGGCAAAAGTTGCAAGGAGAGGCCTCCAGGTGTTCAGCCATCAGTATTTGGCCCTTGTCAAAGTCACTCAGATATTTTTAATTACCAACTTCTCCTGCATCCAACACATGAAATTCAAGAACTGACTGTTCACTTGCTGCTGAATATATCCCACCCCTTGACAGGTACCGTTGGTAATGATATATTTAATGTTATTCACTTAATCTGTCAGTGGGTTTAATGTTGTGTTTAGTGATCAGTGTATATGTATAAGGATGTGTACATAGATATCTGAATGATTCACATTTACAAACTCCTGAGTCTTCTGGCCAACAAAACACTCCAGGAGGTTAATTGAATTAAAACCAATTAATGTGATACTATCAGACTCATGGACTAGAGGTGTGACTCTCTGTAAGGAACTAGTACTGAGGTAGGGGACAGCCCAAACTCTCTCTAAGGTGCCACACTATTTATCGGAAGATATAAATTGCATTTCTAATGTTAACAAATAATGGAGGACGAGGAAACAGCCATCTAATACATAAATATAACTAAGTGAAGTTGTGTAGTTGATCATTTTCTCTCTCTCTCCTGGCTATGGTTCTCTCCTCCAGCAGCAACAGGTCTTCTCCTCTCACGAGCTGCAAGAGCATGGCCACAGGTTGCCATGGCAACACTCTGCGCAGCACCCAATGCATGCTGGAACGTCCCATAGCACCGTTCTCGCATCTTGTGAGAGGAGAAGACTTGTTGCTGCTGGAGGAGAATCATAGCCAGGAGAGAGAGAAAATAAGATATCTGGGTCCCCTGTCAGTGTGCAATGCAGCAGTGGGCTGCAATTACAAATATATATAAAGATGTCATTGCTATGTATATATTTATACATAAAAAAAGAGAAAAAATTAAAATCCAGTGCACCCCCTTATCTACTAAACAGCTACTTTGGTGCTGACAAATTTTGCTAGTTTTATTAAAACCACCTAATCTAGGCAAAAAATAATGGGGGTTTAGTTACATTATATGATCATACTTTGCATAAAGAGACCACAATGGTGCAGATAAAAATAAACAAAATAGAAAAATAAAAAGAACTAGGTGACACAAACACATGGATACAATGGACGGGGTATATAAGTCTCTTTCAGATGTTTCTTTTCTCTCTTACTCCAAATAGAAGCTTGACGATAAAGCAGAAAAACAAGACATAGGGTATAGCTGTATGAGTAAAAAGAATAACTTTATTGATTGCACTTATCCGGTTTTTATAACTGTATGTATTTTTAATGATTTCAGTTACCTATTTATGTACACTTATCATATTTATCTCATAGTCTGTTTTAACTTTGTTATATTTTAATGTTTATCTTTCCCATCCTCATGTTTTTTTTCTCTATTTATGATTGAACTTTATGACTGCTTTGGAACGCCCGGGTTCCAGTAGCACGGACTCAGTGGAACGCATATGCGTTCCAGCACTGAAATGCAACCATTTCCGGCCACGGCGTGAAAAGAGACTTGGGACGCAACGATCAGGAAGAGAAGAGAGGATTGGATAAAGTGCAAGATTTCTTAAAGTGCACGACTTTTTCGGACACATTTCTGATTGGCTTAAGAGCCGGTAATGTTAATTTTAGCGGCGTATTTAAACAGTGTATAGGATGTTTTTGTATGTTATTTGCCAAACGCCCCTGACGAAGTCTTTACAGACGAAACGCGTAGGGTGGCAGGTTTACTTAATTTTACTATTTTATTGCTGACTCGATCTTTCGTTCGTCTTTTATCCTGATTATGCTTTCATTCTGACTGGGAAGACGTCCTACGATTTGATGAGCCATTTTACTACTTTTATCTTGTAAGTGCAACCAATAAAGTTATCCTTTTTACTCATACAGCTATACACTATGTCTTGCTTTTCTGTTTTATCTTCAAGCTTCTATTTGGAGTAAGAGAGAAAGGAAACATCTGAAAGAGACTTATATACCCCGCCCATTGTATCCATGTGTTTGTGAGTGCATCTAGTTCTTTTTATTTTTCTATTTTGTTTATTGTTATCCGCACCATTGTGGTCTCTCTTTGCTTCGTATTTTAGGTTGTGTATATCTTTTTATATATATATATATGTCTACATTTAAGAAGACACTGAGGAGTCTTCACACTACCTAACTTTAAGGGGTAATTTATATCATCTTTATTTTCCCCTTATAGCCACAAGGGTATATATATATTGCATTTTGTGCATTTTTTTGTTTACATACATTGCATAAGCCTGCCACAACGTCAATGTACCCCATCTTTGGCAGGTCCTACTCTTACAACCAACTGTCTACTAAATGAGCTACTCACTTGGGGAAATCCTTCCATCTCAAGTTCTCTGCAGTACAAGGCTAAATAGGGTCCTGAGATGAGGCACCTGTGACAGGGAGGGGTGCAAAACCAAGGAGCTGGCTAGACTCCTAAATATATATATGAGAAAACGAGGGTCTGGCTGCACTCATGTGAACATGCTTAAATGGGGTGCTGCTGGGGGCCAATAAGTACAGAAAAAATTACAATTCAGCGCACTCGCTTATCTACTAAACAGCTACTTTGGTGCTGACAAATTTTGCTAGTTTTATTAAAAACACCTAATCTAGGCAAAAAATAATGGGGGTTAAGTTACATTATATGATCATACATTGCATAAGCCTGACGTCAATGTACCCCATCTTTGGCAGATCCTACTCTTACAACCAACTGTCTACTAAATGAGCTACTTACTTGGGGAATTCCTTCTATCTCGAGTTCTCTGCAGTGCAAGGCTAAATAGGGTCCTGCGATGAGGCACCTGCCGCTCCTGTCAAAGTGTTACCTGGCTGGGGCCAATGCCCCACCGGGACCTATGGTCTTGCATGTCCCCTTTAAGACCTTGTCACTCGTATTGGACTGCTGCTCCTGGGCAGAATTTTTATCCCAATCTAGGCTTGAATAACACACTGCGGCTGCTCCAAGTTGATTAAAGAGTACTGTATAAAATGCCTTTATTATTAACACATTTTATTTATCAAGTATACATCTAAAAAGGAAAAATACCTTTTCTTGTCTTTTTATTTTTTTATCTTGAAAAACATAATATTATTTGGGAAAAACAAACGCTAATTTTCATACTTAAAAAAAAAAAAAGAAAGAACTGTTTCAAGATTTTATTCTAAAACAACTTCAAAGGAACCTTGCTGTGTTTTACTGTTGAAAGTGCTTTGTTTAGTGACTAGCTTTTCAAAACAGGGTGTGGGTAGTTAATATTATATTATCTGAAAGAGAGGGATATCATGTTTCCTTTAAAGTACTGACATCCAGATCCAAGTACATTTAAAGGGGCACTCTAAGGACCATAACAACTGCAGCCTGTTACAGAGGTTTTGGTGCTAGCCACTGCCTCTGTTCCAGATAGAGTCCTCTTGGGTTGTGCCAAACTGCTGGAAAACAGTTTGACACAGAAGCAGTGGAAGGCACGAGTAGTCTCCTATTACCATAACCACCACATCAGGCTGTAAAAGCGGAATCAGTTACTATACTTAGAGAGTCACTTTCAGGAAAAGGACTCTGAAACAAATTGTACAGAAAGAGATCTTCTGGACCAATAGACAAGGGAAATATATTTATATTAAAAAAAACCAAAAAAACCCCAAACCATTAAATACTAGAAATTATTTTATTGGCTACTGGCAAGGTGGTCAAAGTATGATCATTAAAGGATCACTAAAGTCACCCAGACCACTTCAGTTCTACAAATTGTTCTGAGTGCAGTGACTCTGTAGTTTTAACCCTGTAAAAAAATGCAGTTTTATAGATATGTCTACTTTGCAGGGTTAAACATGGTCTCGGAGTTTGCAGCTCATAGGAAAGCACTGATTTCAATGCATTGCATGTGCGTGCAGCACTCTATGGCATTTGTATCGGGTCCCCATTGCTTCTTTACGGTGATGTCACAGGAGGTGGAGAAGTGAGGAGCTGGAGGAGGTCTGTGCCTGGGGTCCAGTGGGGCTGCAGTGAGGCCAGCGACTGTGAGCACATCAGGGGTGGTGAGGGAGCGATAATGCTCCTGCTCCCTCGCGGGCTGTCATCTGATGCAGGGAACTTAAATATGATGTTATATTCCTGCTCCTTGCCACAGTAAACGATGCGCAAGGGAGCAGAGCAGGAAGATCACAGTTCCCCAGCCATCTCTAATGAGTGCACGCCGAATGCCTCAGGGCTCCATAAAGGGCTTCCTCCATGTATGTCCATGCATTTATGGGGGTGGGGGGCACGAGGGGGAGCATGGCATAATTTAGGAGAGGCCAAAACCCCCTCTGGCCTCTCCCTAGTGACGCCCCTGCTCTTGATCTCCCATGTTGGATTTAACCTGTCCATGTTAATGCATTGAAATTTCAATACATTAAAAAAAAAAAAGCAAAAAAAAAAAACAAAGTTAGAAGAGAAAACAATAAACTCACATTTGTACACTGAACAAAATTATAAACGCAACACTTTGGTTTTTGCCCCATAGCTGAACCCAAAGATCTAAGACTTTTTCTATGTACACCAAAGGCCTGTTTCCCTCAAATATTGTTCACAAATCTGTCTCAGTCTGTGTTAGTGAGCACTTCTCCTTTGCCGAGATAATCCATCCTCCTCACAGGTGTGGCATATCAAGATGCTGATTAGACAGTATGATTATTGCACAGGTGTGCCTTAGGCTGGCCACAGTAAAAGGCCACTCTAAAATGTGCAGTTTTACTGTATTGGGGTGATCCAGGGGGGTCCAAAACCAGTCAGGATCTGGTGTGACCACCATTTGCCTCATGCAGTGCAACAAATCTCTTTCGCATAGAATTGATGAAGTTGTTGAGAAGTGCTCAGTAACACTCACTATAATTTTGTTCAGTGTAGTTGCTGAAACAGCAATAAATCCATGGGGTTTACATAAAATGTAAGGCAGCACTGCCCAGACAAGGACGTGAGCAGCTTATGAAGCTGAATTACAAACAGGAGGATTCTGCAAGGTCTAGCAGGCTAGTAACAGAGCAGGAGATAAGAAATACTAAATTAAGCAGACTCTGCAATAAAGGGAGTTTAAACATTAGAGCTCTCTTAACAGGAAGTGTTTAGAAAGGATGTTTAAGTCACATGTGGGGAGGAGTGGCTAAAGCTGTATAAACAAATTGATGTAACTCCTTAATTTAAGAGAATTGAGCAGTGAGACTGCAGGGGCATAATCTATACACAAACACTGATTTATTGAGCTAAAGTTGTTTTGGTGCCTATACTGTCCATTTAAGATGCAGAACCCTGCAAAAAAATGTTTTGTTTTGTTTTTTTAAACAAAAAAAAAAAATGATACAAAGTTTAGAATACAGAAATATGGCTAATTATTTCATCCAGGCACTATAGAACGAATACACTTTTGCTGAATTTCAGTTTAACACAGGTATAGCCAATATCAAATAGCTGTCAGATTATTGTGTCAGTCTGTTACCTGAATTGCCTTAATTTATATAGGTCTAAAGTAAAACTAGTTGTTGCCAAAAGGTAAGATCCCCCGATATTTATTATGATAGACGTTTGTGGGAATTGCTATTCTACTACACTTGTGAGTCTGCATTTTTGTCCATTCAAAGTTAATGTAGTTATGTAGGTTTGTTTATGGCAGAAAAATGTGGTACTACCAAATCATTTCATAAAAAAACTAAATGTGGTTAGTGTGGACTGAATTTCATTCACGTGGTGTTTTGGATAGGACGTCTTTCGTCCATGCAATTATTTTGGGAAAACCAATTCAGATGAGCCAAAAGGTGCAAATATTAGGACAATTTGTGTACCGTGGAATATATACATAATTTAAATAATTTATTGCAATTTGACCCACAGATCAAGAGAGAAGGAGCAACTAATAGGGGGAAAAAGCATGTAGCAGTAAAAAAATATATAACATAGTTACATAGTTACATAGCTGAAAAGAGACTTGCGTCCATCAAGTTCAGCCTTCCTCACATATGTTTTTGCTGTTGATCCAAAAGAAGGCAAAAAACCTAGTCTGAAGCGCTTCCAATTTTGCCACAAACTATGAAAAAATTCCTTCTTGATCCCAAAATAGCAGTCAGATGTCTCCTTGGATCAAGCAGCTATTATCCCACTAATTAGAAATTATATCCCGTATGATATGTTTTTGTAAGTATTTTTTCAATTGCAGTTTAAACATCTGTAGTGACTCAGGCAGACTTCAGGCAGAGAATTCCATATCCTTATTGCTCTTACTGTAAAACAAACCTTTTCTTTGCCTTAGATGAAATCTCCTTTCTTCCAGCCTAAATGTGTGACCTCGTGTCCTATGTATAGTCCTGTTTATGAATAGATTTCCAGATAAAAGGTTTGTACTGGCCCCGAATATATTTGTATAAAGTTATCATATCCCCTCTCAAGTGCCGTTTTTCCAAACTAAACAGATTTCATTTTTTTAACCTTTCTTCATAACTAAAATGCTCCATTCCTTTTAACAATTTTGTAGCTCGTCTCTGGACTTTTTCTAGTGCCATGATATCTTTCTTTAGAACAGGTGCCCAAAATTGCACAGCATATTCAAGGTGTGGTCTTACCAGCGATTTATAAAGAGGCAAAATTATAATTTCATCCCGAGAATTTATGCCCCTATTTATACATGACAAAACTTTACTGGCCTTAGCAACTGCAGATTGATATTGCATATTGCTGCCTAATTTGTTGTCTATAACAATTCCCAAATCCTTCTCATGTGTGGTTATCCCTAATTCACTACCATTTAGTGTGTAAGTTGCTTGTGCATTCTTAACCCAGAAGTGCATAACTTTGCATTTCTCTACGTTAAATTTCATCTGCCATTTTAGTGCCCAGTCCCCCAATCTATCCAAATCTCTCTGCAGCAAAGCAATATCCTGCTTACATTTTATTACTTTACAAAGTTTTTTTTTTTTTAATTCTTTATTTTAGAAGTGCAGTTTTAAACATCATTGCAGGCAGTGCCACAACAGCATCTGCGTTGCGCATCATAACATTATATAACATTAGAGTGGCATACTGTAGCATATCTCGGCACAATTTTATTGTTATTTTGTGATACCGTTATCAGCAGGTTAATCCACTATGGTGTTCAGGAGTGAGAGTGCGCTAGTGCGAATGTTCAAAGGATATCGCAATCCTATGTGTGGGTGTTCGTGCGTGTTTGTGAATGAGGGTTTAATGTAATGAAAGATTTTGGTAAGTAGTTAGAGAGTAGTGGACGCTGGACTCGCGATCCCTGTGGAAAGCGCGGTTGGGTATGGTCAGTAGCTAGGGGGTGTCGCGGGTCTCGATCCTCTTGCGGTGTTTGAAAATATATTTGCAAGTCAGTTGAGTGGCAAGAGGTCGGCACTCACTCAAATTATGTGTTAGTGCTGCTAGACAGAAGTAGGTGAGCGGGGGGGGGAGGGAGGTAATAGCGGGAGTGTACTCCCTATGCCAGCGTGCATCTGAAGGTAAGGGGATGCATTCCTAGGAGTATGGTATTTGTGTCAGTGTGAGAGGTAAACAGCAAAAAGAAAAACATCAAATAGAAAATAGAAAACAAAGCGAGGCAAAAAGAGCGAAAGCAATGTAAGCCATATAACAGGCAACAACATAAAGAAATATAAAGTAAAGTCACTGGTTTCAGTCCGTGGCCGTTCAGGGCACAGCAGTTGTGGCGGGATCTTCCCGCATAGCAGCAGGAACAAACGGGCGGACCCTATTGGGGTCCCAGGCGATCGGCCGTGGAACCGGAGCAGAGGTCTGCGATCCCTCCGGAGTGGTTGGAAGCCCGAGGGTCTGCAGCGTGCTGGATATTTCGTCCGCCCCCAGTACTCTCATTGTCCCAGATTCTTGGGTGATCAGAAGGCTCCTTGGCGTTCCCCACCTGCAAGGCACCTGGAATTTTGTGAGTATCGACGTTAGTGGTTTCAGGGATCTCCTCCACTCTAAGGTTGCTCTAGAGAGGTCCGGAAAGAAAGTCAATTGGTGTTCCTCAAAAGAGAAGGGCGATTTGTTACGAGTGGCCGCCATGAACGCCTGTTTGTCAAGGCTGTTTCTAAAGTGGATTATGACGTCCCGATACCCTCCTGTGGCATTTGTAGGTGGCGCTGGGAGTCTGTAGCTGCCGTCTAGGTGCATGGTTTTGGCTTGTTTGGCTGAGAATAGTTGGGTTAAGAGCCTCCGTATCAGGTGAGGCAGTTCCGCTGTGGTAACTGTATCAGGTAGGCCGCGGATCTTTACATTTTTCCAGCGCCTCCTATCCTCTGCTGCGGCCATGCGGTGCTGAATCTTAACTTGTTCGCCTTTCAGGGCGGCGAGTTCTCGCTCAAGTGTTGCGAGCCTTGTCTCGTGGCCTGCAGTTGTTACCTCCGTATCGTGGAGGCGGGCTGAGACTCCTTTAATTTCATCCCGGAATGTGGAGATGTCTGTGGCGATGTTACGGCGTAGTTCGTCTAGGAGGGACTTTAGGGTGTTCTCTGTCACCGGTTCCCCAGGTCGTCGGTCAGACCGTTTGTCAGGTCTTTTACTGTGTGCCGGTGCCTCCAGGTCTCTCAGATCGGTGAGGGAAGCTTCGCTGGATGAGCACGACGGCCCATCTGTGAGAGGCGACATGTCAGGCCTCATGGAGCCCTGAGGCCTCCAAAGGAGATCGCCGATATCGGCGGTTGTCAGGGGTTTATCAGCCCGATACTTTTTTGACTTGCGCCCCATCGTGGTTACAAGCTGTAGCCCGGCTGTGGTCCAAATTTTCAGGGTAAAACTTGTTTTTTTTGCTCTTGTGGCTATTGTGAAGTCGGAGCTCTTGCAGGACGCATCCGTTCGCTTAGGCAGCTGGCTCCGCCCCCCTACTTTACAAAGTTTTGTGTCATCTGCAAACACTGATACATGGCTTTCAATGCCTATTTCAAGATCATTTATAAATATGTGAAATAGAAGTGGTCCCAAAACAGAACCCTGAGGGACACCACTTACCACTTTTGTCCAGCCTGAAAATTTACCATTAATTACAACTCATTGTACTCTATCCTTAAGCCAATGTTCTACCCAAGAACAAGAATATTCATCTAGACCAATTTCTTTTAGTTTGAAGACTAACCTATTGTGAGGAACCGTATCAAATGCCTTGGCAAAATCCAAGTAGATCACATCCACCGCAACACCCTGATCTATACTTCTAGTTATTTCATCGTAGAATGCAATTAGGTTAGTTTGACATGACCTATGTTTCATAAAACCATGCTGATTATTGCTAAAAACAAAGTTCTTCCCACTGAATTCCTGAATATTATCCCTTAATAGCCCTTCAAATATTTTCCCAGTTACAGAAGTTAAGCTCACAGGTCTATAATTTCCAGGCAAAGATTTTGAACCCTTTTTTAAATATAGGAACAACATCTGCCTTCCTCCAATCCTCCGGTACAACACCTGAAACAAAAGAATCTTGAAAAATTAAATACAGAGGTTCACTTATTTCCCCACTTAGCTCCTTAAGTACTCGTAGGTGAATACATTAATTTTCTTTAATAGCTGTAGCACCTTGTATCTAGTTATCCAATCTCAAGTTTTTTTCCCTTTTTTCTGCAGCAATCATTTGCTTATCTCTTGCCCTAGGATCTTCATTAATATATACTGAAGAAAAATAGTTATTTAAAATTTCTGCTTTTTCCTGGTCTTCATTAGCTAATAAACCCAACTCTGTTTCCAGTGTACCTACACTTTCATTTTTTGTTTTTTTTTAGAATTGATGTACTTGAAAAAAAATTTGGGGTTAGGTTTGCATTCTTTAGCTATCAATTTCTCATTTTCTAGTTTAGCCACTTTAATTGCCTTTTTGCAAGCGTTATTGGCTTCCTTATATCTTAAATAGAATGCCTCTGATTTGTCTGATTTAAATGCTTTAAATGCCCTTTTCTTATTTTTAATCTTTTTTAATTTTTTATTTATATATTATATATTTATTAAATATATAAAATGCCAAAAACGAATATGGCTAATCTAATTTACATTAAATATATAATATATAAATATATATTTTTTAATTTATTGATCCTCCTTTTTCCCCAACTCTTTCCAATCGACATTTAGTGGCTGTCCCCTAACCATCAATCATGTCTATTTTGGTGTCAAAGATGGAACTGAATCACAAAACAAACAAATTTGTCTTTTGATTGTTCGTGTGGTTTATTTCTTGATATATTCATAGAACACTTCATATTTACGGAATTCCAACAACTTGTCTAACACCCAAAATTCTCACAAATTGCGATTAGTTTGAAATCGAAGGCACATGTTTCGTCACCACCACCGCTGGCAATCTATAGCTGTATAATTATTTAGTAAACAATATAGCTTAAACACTGTATTGTACTTCTTTACAAAATGTTGCTGTTTGTCTGTCTGTGTGAGATAGTAGCTTTGTGTTGAACTAAGTGAATTCATTTATTGCTTTGAAAACCTGGACTTTGTAACGTCACAATTTAAAGTCCAGAGTAGTTATCAGCGTAATTGTGTTGCCCAGTTGTCTGAGACCTTTATGTAGATTATAGAAATATGAGCAAGTACATGCCAGAACAAGGGAGATAATTGTTTGCTTAGTGTCTGCAATAAAAAGACTGACTTTTTCAGAATGATCAGGCGTGTTTTTGTAAACTGCTGATAAAGATTCCATGTAGCCTGGTTGGATTTTCTTTCATATAAGGAAAATATCCGAAAGTTCTCTCCTCCCCACAAAAAAGGCTATTCAAGGATGGAAGAGCAGAAATTTTTAGCGGCTTTTCCTGCAAGTTAAATCACTGGCGTGTATTAAGGTTTTATATGTTCTAAGAGCAATAGACAAGTAAAAGGCTAAAATGATGTATGTCTCCCCATCCCAACCAAAACAGAAACTGAATTATTTCTACTGAATTACGTAACTGAAAGGGTCAGTCTGGGCACCTGGAAAACATTATTATATATTAAAATTTTAATATACAGAAATAAATCTTTAACTGGGAACTGTCACCTCTCCAAAAATTACACAATTTAATAAAATGTTTAAACAAGCTTGTGTTAATCTTTTTCTGAAATGCTTCCTTTATTTTTAAATGTTTATTAAACATTTTGCAAATTACCTTACAACCCAGTTACAGTCATGGTGCACATTGCAAATAAAGAGTAGGAATACAAACATACATTGTATGATTTTTCCTCCTGTCAATGCTTTCTCAATGCTGACCGCACTGTGCAAAGGACAGGGTTTATAATGACTGACAGGGAGCTAAGATGGAGGCACCCACCCAATTGCACATGCCTTCCAACCATCCCAATTTTAGTGAGACAGTTCTGATTTTTTAGGTCCTGTTCCAATGTCCTGACTTCGTTCCATGGTATCCGGCTTTTGGGGGCACCAGGGAACTGACCCTTCACAGTATAGTGAGTAAGTATAGTGCACTGCACTGTATATTAGGAGCCTGCAGAGAGCCTGAATCAGTGTTTCCTGTATGTGCTGCTCTGTGTGGGCTGGCCCATTTGATTGGCAGGCAGCCTGGAGTACATTCATGGCTGACCTGTCAGTAATTCTGGTGCGCTTGTCCGCCAATTTGGGTGGAGCAAGTGACACAATAGACTTCTCTACCCCCTGCCACCGGTGTATCTCTTCTCGGAGCACATCACACGAAAAGGACTTGGGAATTGTTATAGACAACAAACTATGCAACAATGTGCAATGTCAATCAGCAGTGGCTAAGGCCAGTAAGATATTGTCATGCATGAAAAAGGGCATTCATTCTTGGGACGAGAATATAATTTTGCCTCTTTATAGATCGCTGGTAAGACCACACCTTGAATATGCTGTGCACTTTTAGGCACCTGTTCTAAAGAAGGATATTATGGCACTAGAAAAAGTGCAGAGACGGGCTACAAAATTAATAAAAGGAATGGAACATATCAGCTATGAAGAAAGGTTAACAAATTTAAACCTCTTTAGTTTAGAAAAACATCGCCTGAGAGGGGATATGATAACATTATACAAATATATTCGGAGCCAATACAAACCATTTTGTGGAAATTTATTCACAAACCGGACTTTACATAGGACACAACGTCATGCGTTTAGACTGGAAGAAAGAAGATTTCGTCTAAGGCAAAGAAACGTTGTTTTTTTTTTTTTACAGTAAGAACAATAAGGATGTGCAATTCTCTGCCTGAAGAAGTGGTTTTATCAGAGTCCATACAGATGTTCAAACAGCTACTAGATGCATACTTGCAAAAACAGAATATTCAAGGATATCATTTTTCAATGTAGGGTAATAGCTGCTTGCTCCAAGGATAAATCTGACTGCCATTCTGGGGTCAAGAAGGAATTTTTTTACTAGTTTGTTGCAAAATTGGAAGCGCTACAGACTGTTTTTTTGCCTTCTTTTGGATCAACAGCAAAAAACTAATTTGAGGAAGGCTGAACTTGATAGACGCAAGTCTCTTTTCAGCTATGTAACTATGTAACTTTGTAAGGTTGGGGTGTGTGGTTGCAGGATAAAGATATTGGGTTTCTGCTTTTATTTTTCCCACCTCAAATGCATGTTTGTTAAATTTAGGAAAATGTAAACATGATATTAAAATGCTGGCTAGTGACAGCTCTCCTTTAACTGAAAATAAAAAGCTGTAGGAGAAATCTGTCCAAGGTCCCGCTTGTATGATGTAGAATACAGGAAGGACACCACGGAATTGCCATAGGCAGTGAAGCTGAGACAGCATCCATTTAAAGGATTGGAAGCATCTGTACTATGAGTGACATCCATTACCAGCTGTTAGGATTAACAGATAAGAGCAGGTTCTTTGCTTTGATTTCTATTGTGAATCAGTGAAGATGGCAACATACAAGAAGTCATTTGGAAGTACATTGCTTACTTATTGTTTTATCGATTTAATTATTTATGGTGAATCTGAAACAAGCTGGCTGATCACCACTATGTATCGCTTGTTACGTTTTGGTATTCTAGAATTCCTTCATCTCCTTTTTTGGGAGAAAAATATATAACTCTGGCCTAACTCACATCATATTATCATCCCACATCCCAACTTAAACTTTACTAACTTTATCTAATAATTGCGTCACAATTAACGAGGAACATCATGCATTGATACATTATCTTTTATATGACTCCTCTGATAGAGAAACCGACGTTAGCCCCAGATACCCCTTAAACACATGTATTACAAATCGTCACATGTGAATCCGATATAGATGCTGCAAATCACAGCTATCAACGAGAAAGTCTTTATATAGAAACACAGGGATTTATGTACTAAGTGAGCGTTCCTAACTTGATTCAAATGTTACAAGCTTTTGAAACACTGTACAGAAGGAGTAGGCAACCTTTGGCACTCCAGGTATTGTGGACTACATCTCCCATAATGCTCTTACAGTGATAATGCTGACAAAACATCAGGGACGTAGTAGTCCAAAACATCTAAAGTCCTGAAGGTTGCCTACCCCTGCTGTACAGTGTTCTAGGTGACACTACATCAATATACCATTGTGTTATCTGTTGTCTTGCATGATGTAATAATACCTTATAGTAGTTACCTGTCAGTGGAAGACAAAAAAATATAATTGGGAATCTCCATCTACTACTGCCTAATATATCTAATTTTCAAAGACCGGATTTTGGCTTTTAAATGTCCCTTTATTGCCTTTCCCAAGGTACAAATGGAGCACTGTTTCCAGTGATAAATATTCATTGTCTCCTTAATTCTAAAGATCCAATGATACGTTCATGGTAAGCCACGATTAACAAATTATTATAAATGAATTCTCAGTTTGGTGCGTCGTACACTTGAACTTGTTATTTCACTATTAGTTTGAATATATATATATATATATGTATCTCAGCTCTTAATATTTATACATATTTATTTATATATATATTTGAGTTGATCGACACATTTCCTGCATAATTTTTATTTCTGTAGTTACTTTTCATTTCTGTCCGTGAATGTACTTTCAGTATATAGTTAAGCTTTTTCTATTGTACCAGTGAAATAGAGCACTTGTGAAATTCTATAATAGCCGTAGACTCTTTAGTTCTATGACTCAACAGTAATATGAACATCTATAAAATGCACTACCTGCTTTGGTTGTAATACTTTTAAGACAGAAGCTGTGTTGTTTAAAGAGCTAAATTGTTTAAAGGAGGTTAAGTGTCTAACTGCTTCTTTATGTACAAACGTACTGTATTCACACAATAAAACCCATATATTAAATTATATTGTCAAAGGAGCAAGGATTAGAAACTTTAAATTTGATTAAATCAATGCAAGTAACATGAATAGATAAAAATGAAAAATAAGACCACAGTATGTAAAAGCCACTGAATATAAAGTTTGACTGTGTGTTAGCTCTGCCTGGCTTGAGTAAAAAGTCCCATTTTGGCTTTTTTGGACCTTGGAATGTTTGATTCTCTCTAAATCAGTGGTCTTCAACCCGTTCTTATATTTAGAATGTATGCATTTCCTAGTTCTGTTCCTATCGGTATACCGATACAACCTGGAACTTTGATGTGCCGTGAGGAATGGATTCAAGCCGCCATATTAGATAACTCCATGTGCCACCTCCGGAAATAAAAAGATGGCTTTTGATGATGAACGGATTCTAGTCTTTCTGTTGACTGTAACAGATCTGGGAATACTCCTGAAAATATGACATGACATATCCCCAAAAATGTTCTACCACCATAAACACTGCCCTTTATCCTGGGCATGGAATGCACACACTCTGGCTTCCTTAAATTAGAATTTTCTTGGATTCAATTTTTAGCCTTCTAAATAATGGGAAGAGTCCAGGACATTAACCTTCTCTACGTCTTCCATCTTTCTTTTTTTTGTTAGTTCTAATAAATCCTCTCGATACTTTTTTCTTTTTAAAATTATTTTGATCCCATTTGGCTTTGATGGTGGCTTGTGAGAGTGAATTACTGTGTGGGGAATTACTCTGATTGACCAATTACAGTGAATATGACTGACTGGACGAACTGGATTATTTATGTAATAATTAATTCATTAATTATATTTATTTATTATTATTTCAGTATTTTTTTTTCCTGCTCATTTTCTAATTTTCTTTGGAGGGGGGGGAGGGGGTTGTGATTATTTTTTTACAAATAAAAGCACACTGTGTGCAGGAAAATCTTCATTATGTTATGTGTTTGGGTGCTGGGATTCCACAGACTCTGAATACGTGATTTTTCTTTTAGAAATTATAAATGTTGGCAAAGATACTTCTACTAAGCTTTTTCCTAGCGTTGAGCAAACTCTACATACCAGCAAATATCATACACTGATGAAGTTATGAGTTACCCTCATGCTTTTAGTAAAAAACACTAAGTTTTATCAGAGGATCGAATTTTATGTTGTTTTCTTACAGCAATCAGTAAATCGGCATGACTATATTTTAACATTGAATTTTATTTATTTTTTAAAGCTGGGGGTCGGGGCCTGACCTTAATGGCTGCAGGATGTGATTCTTGAGAGCTCCTAATGCATGAACAAAATACGTTTTCCAAATTGTTCTTTGTGCTCTTGTTTTGGGGCTGGTAACACGAGCTGTGATCCCTGACTCGACTGACCGGTCTGGGAGTGCTTCCTATGGTCACTGACAGCCACCCAGCCAAAGTTCTGCATCACCACCTATGAATGGGAGAGGCCCTGGCCTGGCACAGGCAGAATACCAATGGTGTCATGATGATGCCCCGCAACCCCCCTTTTGGACCTGCGGGGGAGATCGAGGTCCCCACCCCAGAGGTTCCCAAGCCTATCAGTCACTTGTAATGGAGCCGCGATCTTCAGCAAATCTTAAAGTGACACACTTAACATGGCGGACGCTGCCTGTGTCCCCCCGCACCTCACAAACAAATGCCCTCTGCTTTTTATCACCCAGACACTATAGTCGAAGCATTCTGGAAGAAAGTCTGTAGGTTGTGCATACCTGCTCTACGAGCAGTCCGCATCCAGCGACTACTTATGGGAAAAGCACGCCAATAGGGCTGAAGGCTGCATCAGCATACCTCAATGAGAAAAGTGACCAGGCCAGCGTCTGTGCTGCATAGGCCTGAGACAAATTTGGGGATTCAGCTATGGGCAAAAGAAAGACAGGCAAGACGTCTGCTGAAAATGGTAAATTACTATCAAATGCCACACTACAGTACTATTATATGTCTTGATGTGCTTGTCCATGCTCTTGGGGCATTGCATGCCTGTCTGCTATCTATATGCACTGCAAAAAAAAAAGAATTACAAAAAGAAAAATTAGAAATTTAAATCAGGAATGTGTGATAATAAATTCTGGGACGTTAGCCATATACATTCTAGAACTACATCTGTAGAATAATGCAAAAAATTACTTTGATAGATAATCCATTCATTTAGACAATTTAAATGTATAAAACAGTGCATTGGAACAATGCCTAGACACATAAATGGAACAGAATACGTTATCAGGATTGAACACCAGGGTGAAAACCATCTGGTCTGATCATTTAAAGTTTTATAAGTTAGTGTTTTTTCATATTTTTAAGCCTATAGTTTCATAAGCATTGTAAGTAATAATGTGTTTCCCTGGATCCCTTGTGATACAAAATACAATAAAATATCAGCTAAATGCCATTCCATAGAAGGCCAATTACTACTCGCACCTATTGAAAATACACTGAAAATACAGCCACAACATTAAAACCACCGGCCTAATATCATGTAAGTACCCCTTGTGCTGCCAAAACAGCTCTGATGCATCACGGCAAGGACTCTACAGGAACTCTGAACGTGTCCTGTGGTTGCGAGGTGGGTACTCCATGGATTGGATTTGTTGTTCCAACACATCTCACAGATGCTTAATCAGATTGAAAGCTAGGAAATCTGGAGGCACTACCTTGAACTCTTTGTCATGTTCCTCAAACCATTCCTGAACATTGTTTGCAGTGTGACAGGCTTCATAACGTGCTGAAAGAGACCACTACCACAAGGGAGTACCATTTTCATGAAGGGATGTATGTAATCTGCCACAATCTCTAGGTACAGTGAGGGAAATAGTATTTGATCCCCTGCTGATTTTGAACTGATCAGTCTATAATTTTAATGGTAGATGTATTTTAACAGTGAGAGGCAGAATAACAAAAACAAAACAAAACCAGAAAAACACATGTCAAAAAAGTTATACATTTATTTGCATATCGACGAGTGAAATAAGTATTTGATCCCCTATCAGTCAGCAAGATTTCTGGCTCCCACGTGTCTTTTATACAGGTAACGAGCTGAGATTAGGAGAACTCTCTTAAAGGGAGTGCTCCTAATCTCAGCTCGTTACCTTTATAAAAGACACCTGTCCACAGAAGCAATCCATCAATCAGATTCCAAACTCTCCACCATGGCCAAGACCAAAGAGCTGTCCAAGGATGTCAGGGACAAGACTGGAATGGGCTACACAAGGCTGGAATGGGCTACAAGAGCATCGCCAAGCAGCTTGCTCAAGAAAGCACATGTGCAGGCCCGTCTGAAGTTTGCCAATGAACATCTGAATGATTCAGATGAGAACTGGGTGAAAGTATTGTGGTCAGATGAGACCAAAATCAAGCTCTTTGGCATCAACTCAACTCGCCGTGTTTGGAGGAGGAGTAATGCTGCCTATGAAACCAAGAACACCATCCCCACCATCAAATATGAAGGTGGAAACATTATGCTTTGCGGGTGTTTTTCTGCTAAGGGGACAGGACAAGTGCACCGCATCAAAGCGACGATGGATGGGGCCATGTACCGTCAAATCTTGGGTGAGAACCTCCTTCCCTCAGCCAGGACTTTTGAAAATGGGTTGTGGATGGATATTCCAGCATTTAAATGACTCAAAACACACAGCCAAGGCAAAAAAGGAGTGGCTCAAGAAGAAGCACATTAAGTTCCTGGAGTGGCCTAGCCAGTCTTAGAAAATCTGTGGAGGAAGCTGAATATTTGAGTTGCCAAATGTCAGCCTCAAAACCTTAATGACTTGGAGAGCATCTGCAAAGAGGAGTGGGACAAAATTCCTCCTGAGATGTGTGCAAACCTGGTGGCCAACTACAAGAAACATCTGACCTCTGTGATTGCCAACAAGGGATTTGCCACCAAGTCAAAGGGGTCATATACTTATTTCACTCATTGACATGCAAATCAATTTATAACTTTTTTGACATGCATTTTTCTGGATTTTGTTTTTGTTATTCTGTCTCTCACTGTTAAAATACATCTGCCATTAAAATTATAGACTGATCATTTCTTTGTCAGTGGGCAAACGTTTAAAATCAGCAGGGGACCAAATAGTTTTTCCCCTCACTGTAGGTGATATATGTCAAAGTAACATTCACATGAATGCCAGGATCCAAGGCTTCCCAGTGGAACATTGCCCAGAGCATAACACTGTGACCGCAGGCCTACCTTCTTGCACATGCGCCCTCCTATCCAACTGATCTAAAAGAAAATGTGATTCATCGGAGCTGGCAATCTATTCTATTGCTCCATAGTCCAGTTCTGACACTCATGTCCCCATTGAAGGCACCATTGAAGGCCACCATTTCATGGTGGACAGGGGTTATCATGGGCACTCTGACCGGTCTGCGGCTATGCAGTCTCATACGCAGCAATCTGCAATGCACTGTGTTCTGACACCTATCTATCATGGCCAACATTAGGTTTTTCAGCACTTTTAGCTACAGTAGCTTTTCTGTGTGATCAGACCAGACCAGGCTAGCCTTTGTTCCCCAAGTGCATCAGTGAGCCTTGGGTGCCCACAACCCTGATGCAGGTTCACTGTTGTCCTTCCTTGCACCACTTTTGGTAGGTACTAGCCACTGCATACCGGGAACACCCCTCAAGACTTGCTGTTTTGGAGATGCTCTGACCCAGTTGTTCAGCCATCACTGTATTTGGCCCTTGTCAAAGTCACTCAGATCTTTCCGCTTGCCCAGTTTTACTGCTTCCAACACATGAAAGAACTGACCCACCCCTTGACATGGGCCATTGTAACAACATAATAAATGTTATTCACTTCACCTGTCAGTGGTTTTAATGTTGCAGCTGATTAGCGTAAGCTTAATTATAAAGAATTAATTAATGGTCTCTACAAATAATTTAAAGCGAACCTGACACATTATATTGTTTACATTTTATTTAGTTTAGGCATTCCATCAAATCTTATTGATGTTTATGGATTTGTTAAATACTTCTACATCAAGGCAGAGTGGACATTCTGCTGGAGAACTTGCTGTCCTATATGGAACTATTAAGGGATAAGATACACAATACATTCTTTACCTCTCCTAGGTTTATTCCTGTGATAATCCTAAATGTAGGCTCTCCTTGTGTTATTAGTCTGCCATGACTGTGTCCAGCAACTCTCTCTGTTCGAGCTCCAGTTATTGTGCGTGCTCAGAGATATCTACAAGCTGAAGGTTAACGTCCAGTATCTGCCAAGTTCAAGATCAAATGTCTTCCCTGCCGTGATGGCTGAGGAAGCAACCGAGCCATAATTAATATTTGGACGCTTACTTAGTGGATATAGAGTCAGAAAACCTACAAAACAGTCAAAACCGAACAAAACAAACTGCATCATCTGTTCTGTATACATGTTGCCCTGTTCAGTTGTGATCTGTGCCCAGCCCTTTAAAGCATCCTAGGAATTCACTCCCCTGTAGAACTGGGAGCAATGCCAATGATTGAGAGAATCTTAAAGGAATGCTATGGGATTAGTAATAAAAAAAACTGTATTTTTAACGTTATAGTACTTTTCTCTGCATTTACTGTAAATTTAAATTAAAAAATGGAAGAAAATGTTTTATTCACCTTTATTCTCCTCGCCAGGATCCAATCCTTGCACCTGCCTCCTGTGAAGTCACTCTGACTTTTCTCTTTTGTCCAGTTGAGAATGAGAAGCACATTTGCAGCCAGTTCTCACAGTAGGGCCGCC
The DNA here is from genome assembly GCA_933207985.1 of Pelobates cultripes. Classification (NCBI taxonomy): domain Eukaryota; kingdom Metazoa; phylum Chordata; class Amphibia; order Anura; family Pelobatidae; genus Pelobates; species Pelobates cultripes. The sequence continues at coordinate 28,238,095 of OW240915.1, forward strand.
TCTAGTGGCTCTAGGGAAGACAGCCGCTAGAAATGTATTTAACCCTGTAATGTGAGCCTTGCCATTTTAAATTCCTGGATTAAAGGCAACGGTGCCCACTTAATTGCCCACTTAATTGATTTGATTATCATAGTCAAGACGATTATTGGGGCAGAAGCACCTCTAGTGGCTGGAAGCGCCTCTAGTTGGTATCAGGCATGCTTTTCCTGCAATATACACAGTATCTCACAAAAGTGAGTACACCCCTCACATTTTTGTAAAATTTGTATTATATCTTTTCATGTGACACTGAAGAAATCACACTCTGCTACAATGTAAAGTAGAAAGTGTACAGCCTGTAAAACAGGGTAAATTTGCTGTCCCCTCAAAATAACTCAACACACGGCCATTAATGTCTAAACCGTTGGCAACAAAAGTGAGTACACTCCTAAGTGGAAATGTCCAAATAGGGCCCAATTGGCCATTTTCCCTCTCCGGTGTCATGTGACTCGTTAGTGTTACAAGGTCTCAGGTGTGAATAGGGAGCAGGTGTGTTACATTTGGTGTTATCGCTCTCACACTCTCTCATACTGGTCACTGGAAGTTCAACATGGCACCTCATGGCAAACAACTCTGTGTGTTGAGTTATTTTGAGGGGACAGTGAATTTACACTGTTATACAGGCTGTACACTTACTACTTTACATTGTAGCAGAGTGTAATTTCTTCAGTGTTGTCCCATGCAAAGATATAATGAAATATTTACAAAAATGTGAGGGGTGTACTTACCTTTGTGATATACTGTATATTTCCATTCAAGCAGAATGGCAATGTTTTCGGGTTTCAGGGTTAAACAGAGAGAGATGTAGCACTCCGACCACGTCGTTGATATATAGAGTATCTCTAGCTGATGGGAAGGGCTGACAAACCTACGGAGGTTGACACGGTGCCTCTCCATGGTTTGGATTCCCTGTGATATTTTGTTTCAGGACGGAAAGTAAGAAAACACATGCAAATCTGCTTAACGCCGGAAGGGGACACCTGGAAGGTGGGTTATTTACTAAACAATTGCAGCCAAAACCACAACTGTTTGTTAACTAATTGGGAAGAAAAAACCTTATGTTCCGAATAACTAATAAAAATGCCAGGTCCCTCCCTACAAGAGATAATTGGTTGGATATACCGGAGGGCACAATACAGGCACCTAGGACAAACATTGTTTAACCCCTTCAGGACGGATGACGGACGAGGTCCGTCATCCTGGGGATGCCCTTAACGACGGCGATCGCGGGGTTAACGCTGTTGCTGGGTGCCTCCGAGTCAGGGGCAGACCAGCAACAGCAAATCGCGATGTCCCAGCACATGTGATCGCTGTGACAGCCAGTCACAGCGGTCACAATGCTGCTGGGACATCTGATCCGCCTCCCTCCACCTCTTGTGGGTTTGTGAAGTGGAGAGAGACGGATCGGTGCTACATTGTGTCACTGAGGAATAGCTAAGGTGTAATAAAAATTACCTATCCCTTTCCCCTGTCAAAAAAAAAAAATTAACCCTTTCCCTGCTGCTTGATCACTGCTAGCAGTGATCAATATACAGGTCACAGTACTTTACTGTGATCTATTTTTTTTTTTACACTTAAGGGTTAAATTTTTTTTTTTTTTGTAACCCTAAGGGGTTCAATTTTATTATTTTATTTTATTAATTTGTGATTTAGTTAGTTGGGTGGGTGGAATTTAGTGTTAATTGGGGAATTTAGTTAGGGGTAAAAAAAAAAAAAAAGTTTAGTTATTTAGTTAAAGTTTTCTTGTTTCTGTGTTAACTGTATTAACAATGTTGCGAAAGTATAGCGCAGAGGAGGCTTATGCCCTGTTAGCCGCTGACTCAGAGGCGACCGACACTGCCTCAGAGAGTGACGCAGGGAGTGACGCAGGGAGTGACGCAGGGGACAGGGACTATGTGCCAGATTCTGCAGTAACATCAGAGGAAATCGCTGATTCCCCTAATGTTCAATATGGCACAGATGACTGGGTACCCCCTAATCATTTTTCGCCAGACATCCCAGTGTTCACTGCCAATCCTGGCATACAGGCTGACCTGTCTGGCTATAATGCGCTGGATTGTATGGAGCTGTTTTTGGGGGATGATTTTTTTGGGAGGTAGTTACCCAGACAAATCTGTATGCGGAGCAATATCTTGCACGCAACCAAGACTCCCGAATCGCCAGGACAGAGAGATGGTACCCAACCAGTGTGCCAGAAATTAAACAATTCTGGGCACTGACAATGTTAATGGGGATAGTTAAAAAGCCCACAATTAGAATGTATTGGACTAAAAATCCTATTTTTAATACCCCCATTTTTTCCCAGACAATGCATAGGGAGCGATATGAGTACATACTGCGTTTTATGCACTTTAATGACAATATGAAGTGCCCCCCAAAAGGTCATCCACAGTATGACATTCTTTATAAAATATGCCCCCTAATTTCCCACTTAAATGAAAAATTTGCCACTATTTACACCCCCAAAAAACACATTTCAATTGATGAGTCCCTCATGAAATATAAGGGAAGACTGGGATTTAGACAATATATCCCATCCAAAAGATCCCGGTATGGGATCAAATTTTATAAATTATGTGAAAGTGGCAGTGGCTATGTATACACCTTCCGTGTATACGAAGGAAGGGATAGCCACATTGATCCCCCAGGTTGCCCAGATATAATAGGGACAAGTGGGAAAATTGTCTGGGATTTAATAATGCCCTTACTTAACTATGGTTATCACTTATACATCGATAACTTTTATAACAGCATCCCACTCTTACAAATGCTGTACTGTTTTGAGACCGTGGCCTGTGGCACTATCAGGAAGAGTCGCACAGGTTTCCCAAAGGCTCTAGCAGAAAAAAAATTTAAAAAGGGGGAAACAGCAGCTCTCTGCCAGAATGAACTGCTGGCACTCAAGTACCGCGATAAAAAGGAGGTTTTCATCCTAACTACCATCCATGGGGAAAACACTCGCAGGGTCGCAGTTCGTGGCAGAGAGGAATATAAACGGGTGCCAGTCTGCATACAGCAATATAATCGACATATGGGGGGAGTTGATCTGTCCGATCAACTAATGCAGCCGTATCTAATCATGCGCAAAACCAGGGCATGGTATAAAAAAGTGGGCATATATATAATGCAGACGGCAGTCCACAATGCCTTTATTATTTTTAAAAAGGCAAATGCTCAGCTGAAATGCACATTCCTTTCATTTCAATTTCAGCTAATTTCTGGGTTACTTGAGTGCCACAGAGGGGGACCATCAGTCGAGCTTAGCAGAAGAATGGAGGTAGGTCACTTCTGCTTCAAGATTCCATCAACCCCCAGAAAGAAAAACCCCCAGAAAAGATGCAGGGTGTGCTACAAGAGGGGCGTAAGAGTTGAGACTAGCTATTACTGCCCTGATTGCCCCTCTCAGCCCGGCCTATGTATTGGCCACTGTTTTAAAGTTTTCCACACCCAGGCCGAATAAGCAGACCAGTTTTGGGGTCTGAATTTAGTCAACTGTCTGGTTACCAAATCTTGGCTTTGTCTCCCGTTTATCCTGTCTTCTTTGATCCTTGACCTCAGCTTGTCCTATCGTTGTTCCGTTTCTCTTTACCCCTTTGACCTCGGCTTGTACCTTGACTATTCTCTGCTTGTATAGCCCGGCCATTCTAAGGACCGGTATTACAAGTGTCTCTCTCTGTGTTCTCTCTCTTTGTAGTCTGTCTGTGTTTTGGAATCCGTGACAGCGTTGCCCGTGACACAGATCACTGGGTACTACCCCCAGATAGGATTAAGCCAACTATTCCTCCTTTTCACAGCAAATAGTATGCACTTGTTCATAATTTGAATTGATGAGCTGCTTATACTTAAAAATATATGTGGTCTTTGAGAGGTAATTTGCAGTCCTGGGCTGCTAAAATAACACTTTGGCCCAGCATCCACTTTTGAAAAATATGAAAGTGATGTGTCTCCAAGGTGCCCCTTCAACATCCACATATCCCTGAAAAAGGTACACATGGGGGTATTGCTGCACTAAGAGGACATAGCTGAGCAACATATTAGGTGTTCTACTGCCATAGCACACATAAGGATTACAAAATATACAGTAACAACTCCAAGTGTGTGTCAAAAAGGCAGAAAAAATGCTCATTGTAACTAGACTTGGTACAAACTAACAAAAAAATGATCCAACGCTAAGGTTTAAAATATGCCTTTTGAAATGCCCTGGGGTGTCTACTTTAAAAAATGGTAGGCCTTTGTGGGGTAATTTGAACTTAAAACCTGCTAAGATGCTTGGAAATTGCACATGGGCCGAGCGTCAAAATTCAAAGTTCGGTAAAAACTGATATGGCTTGGTCTCCAATGTGCCCCTTCAACATCCACATATCCCTGAAAAGGGTACACATGGGGGTATTGCAGCATTAAGAGGACATAGCTGAGCAACATATTAGGTGTTCTACTGCCATAGCACACATAAGGATTACAAAATATACAGTAACAACTCCAAGTGTGTGTCAAAAAGGCAGAAAAAATGCTCATTGTAACTAGACTTGGTACAAACTAACAAAAAAATGATCCAACGCTAAGGTTTAAAATATGCCTTTTCAAATACCCTGGGGTGTCTACTTTAGGAAATGGTAGGCCTTTGTGGGTTTTTTTGAACTTTCCAACTGCAATAATGTCCCAAATTGAAGCATAGGCCAATTAAATCCATCTCTCAAAATTGTACTGTAAATACTGAAATGGATAGGTCTCCTATATGGCACTGTAACTTCACGAAATAGTGCCAAAGACATACAATGGGGGTGTCATTTTACTCAGAAGACTTAGGTGAGCATAATTTGGGGGGTTTGAACTTAGTGGCACATGTGAAATACACAAAATGCCTAGCAAAAATGCAATCCATATGTAAAAAACGCACAAAATTATTTTTTACCACATAATTTGGCATATATTGGTGAAAAAATGGGAGCATGTTAAGGCACAATATGCACCTTATGAGATACCCTGGAGTGTCTACTTTTACAAATGGTAGGCCTTTGTGGGGTTTTTTTGAACAGTCAAACTGTTATAATACCCCAAATGGACGCATAGGCTCATTAAATCCGTCTCTCAAAATTCTACTTTGAATACTGAAAAGGATAGGTCTCCTATATGGCACTGTAACTTCACGAAATAGTGCCAAAGACATACAATGGGGGTGTCATTTTACTCAGAAGACTTAGCTGAGCATAATTTGGGGGGTTTGAACTTAGTGGCACATGTGAAATATACAAAATGCCCAGCAAAAATGCAATCCATATGTAAAAAACACAAAATTATTTTTTACCACATACTTTGGCATATATTGGTGAAAAAATGGGGGCATGTTAAGGCACAATATGCACCTTATGAGATACCCTGGAGTGTCTACTTTTACAAATGGTAGGCCTTTGTGGGTTTTTTTTGAACAGTCAAACTGTTATAATACCCCAAATGGACGCATAGGCTCATTAAATCCGTCTCTCAAAATTCTACTTTGAATACTGAAAAGGACAGGTCTCCTATATGGCACTGTAACTTCACGAAATAGTGCCAAAGACATACAATGGGGGTGTCATTTTACTCAGAAGACTTAGCTGAGCGTAATTTGGGGGGTTTAAACTTAGTGGCACATGTGAAATATACAAAATGCCTAGCAAAAATGCAATCCATATGTAAAAAACGCACAAAATAATTTTTTACCACATAATTTGGCATATATTGGTGAAAAAATGGGAGCATGTTAAGGCACAATATGCACCTTATGAGATACCCTGGAGTGTCTACTTTTACAAATGGTAGGCCTTTGTGGGTTTTTTTTGAACAGTCAAACTGTTATAATACCCCAAATGGATGCATAGGCTCATTAAATCCGTCTCTCAAAAATCTACTGTGAATACTGAAAAGGACAGGTCACCTAAATGGCACTGTAACTTCACGAAATAGTGCCAAAGACATACAATGGGGGTGTCATTTTAATCAGCAGATGTAACTGAACACAAGATAAAACTTTGTACAGGAATAGCACACACCAACTTTACAAAATAAACATGAGAAGTTCTTTGTTATAAGTTTGTGTGCCAAAAACCCCAAAAAACTAAATTTTACTCCAATATTTAGCAGAGGTTGGCGGTGAAATGGCTATGTAGAAAGTGTCAAAACCACCTTAGGTAAATAGCCTGTGATGTCTACTTTATATAAATATATACTTTTGTGTGGCAATTTTGTTTTCTTTTATGGCTATTAAGCTTACAAGACAAACATACCAAATTCTAAAATCGCTCCACATTAAAAGTTTATTTTACTCCTTGTGCTTTGTGACCTGTAACTACCAAAAAAAACTTAAAATCCCAGACACATTATATATTCTGTAAATCAGAACAAATAAATAAATTTATTTTTAATTACTTTCCTTAACCTGCACTAATTATGCACACATTATTATTGCAAAAACTGTAAAAAAAAACAATATTTTTCATTTTTTTTGCATTTTTCTGTATTTTTTTTATAATAAGTAAGCATATATATATATATATATGTTATATCAAATTAAAGCCCTTTCTGTCCTTTAAAAAACAGTATATAATATGTGTCGGTGCAATAAATGAGAGAGATGCAAATTGCAGTTGAACGCAAACAGCAAGAAAATGCAAAAATTGCTTGTGTCATTAAGCGTAAGTCAAGCTTCTGAAGCTGTGTCCTTAAGGGGTTAATAGAAGAATTACTGCTTCCAAAACAATAACCTTACTTTGACTGTCAAGAATACAGTGTCAAGAAACTAAGAACAATGTTAAAGGATGTCAGGTATAGCATGGCATGTAATTCATCGCCGGAACCCACTTCCGGGTTCACGGCGCTCAGCCCCGCCCCTTTCTCTGACGCGGTCCCTCCACGATACTTAGGAGGACCGCGCCAGATTCAAAGGGCTGGATTATTCGCACAGGTGCTGCATGAAGATCAGCTGCTCTACTTCTGATCCTACCTGCTCCACTTCTATACCTCGGCTAATAAACGGATTTCTACCTTCTCCACTTCTCGACCTCGGCTTGTAAACGGATTTCTACCTTCTCCACTTCTCGACCTCGGCTTGTAAACGGATTTCTACCTTCTCCACTCCTAGACCTCGGCTTGTAACTCTGAATTCTACCTTCTCCACTCCCAGACCTCGGCTTGTTAAAACGGACTTCCCCACTCTCCACTCCTAGTTCTCAGCTTGTTGAAACGGACTTCTAATTTCTCCTTCATTGGGTGAATTAACCCTTCCAGTGCCAGAACTGCCTTTAAGTTAAGTAATACTTTTACCAAACAAGTCAATTACTATTATTTATATTACACAGTATCTAAAACTCACTAAAGTGTCACTTTGTCTAATTATTCCTCTTACTCATAAGGGATTGCTACAAAGCCTAATTTTACCTACATGGATATTTAAAGGTACAGTGACCATAGTTTCATACCAATATAAAAGGAGGTGAACCTTATTGTTGTTGCAACCAAGAAATGCTGCAGTTGAGTTCCAATTAAAGAAATATTACAAAATAAGTATTACAGAATAATCCAGCCTAATTCAATGGAACCAGCAGATATTAACTCTCAAGTTTCTGCCCTAACCAATAGAGTGGATACGATTGCTCAAGGGTTACAGGAACTGCAAATTACAAATGAGAGAATATTAACCTATGTTAGAGACATTCAAGGTCATCTTCCTCATGCCGCTCTTCAATCGGCTGGTGATCCTGCTGTCTGTAATCCAGAAAAATTTCATGGAGATAGAACAAAGTACAGAGAGTTTTTGAATTCTTGCAAACTACTAATAGCTTTAAAACCTAGATCTTATCCCACCGAAAGATCCAAAGTCTGTTCAGTGATCTCTTTTTTAAGAGGTGAACCTATGGCCTGGGCCCATTCCTTTTTGGAAAATGATGATCCCATATTGGATTCATTGGATGAGTTCTTTGAAGCTATGTCTTTATTATATGAAGATCCTTTTAAACAAACTACTGCTGATTTAACCATCAGAACATTACACCAAAAGAATAGACCTGTTGAAGATTATATTGCAGAATTCAAAAGATGGGCTACAGAAACCCAATGGAATGACATTACTTTACGCAATCAATTCCGTCTCGGATTATCTGAAGCTGTGAAAGATGAACTCTCTCGTACAGAACTTCCTCCTACCTTAAATGCATTGATTCAACTGTCTATCAGTATTGATAGACGTCTAAGAGAAAGAAAAGCTGAAAGGGTTCTTACTAATTCTACCTGGAGAAAACCTTTCACTACTCTAAAACTACCTGAAAAAATTCCTCCACAAACTGAACCTATGGAAGTAGGTATAATAAAAAGTCCTCTTACTTCTGAAGAAAGAATAAGAAGGAGACAACTAAACTTATGTATGTATTGTGCTTCGAATGAACATCTAATTTCCGAATGTCCTCTACTGAAACATTCAAAAGGTGGTAAGCTTCATTCATCTACCTCTATATTGAACGTTTTTCAAAAAAGAAAAGCATCTACTTATTTTTCTATATCTCTCATATTACAGTGGGATACAAAAAGAATCGTGACTGAGGCCATCATTGATTCTGGTGCTAATGGAACTTTTCTTGATTTTTCTTTTGTTTCAAAAAATAAAATTCCTTGTGTTCAAAAAACCAATTTTATTCCAATCAGAGTTATTGACGGTTCATTTATATCCTCAGGACCCATCAAAGATGAAACAATCCCTCTAAGAATGATTACCAACAACGTACATTTCGAATTCATTACATTTGATATTATTAAATCTCCACTTTATCCCGTCATTCTAGGAATTAATTGGTTAAAAAACCATGATCCTTTAATTAAGTGGTCTCCCTTCTCCATCTCCTTTGCTTCTGATTTCTGTAAAAAAACGTGCTTACAACACATTCCTATTCTCCAAACTACTGTAGAACCAGTTATACCTCCATTCTACTCCGATTTTGCAGATGTCTTTTGTAAAAAAGAAGCGGAAACACTTCCTCCTCATCGGCTATATGATTGCCCAATAGATCTCATACCCGGAGCTCCTATTCCTTATGGTCATATTTATCCACTCTCTGAAAAGGAATTAGAAATTTTAAAAGAATATCTTAATGAAAATTTACGCAAAGGGTTCATCAGACCCTCGACCTCCCCAGCTGCTTCTAGTATTTTCTTTGTGAAGAATAAAGACCAAACCATCCGTCCTATTATAGATTACAGAGCCTTAAATAAAATAACTATTAAAAATCGTTATCCTCTTCCACTAATAAATGAATTAATTGAAAGGTTAAGAACTGCAACTATATTCACTAAACTCGACCTTCGAGGCGCATATAACCTCATTAGAATAAAACAGGATGATGAATGGAAAACCGCCTTCCGGACAAGATATGGTCTCTACGAATATCTAGTGATGCCTTTCGGGCTCTGTAATGCCCCTGCAACGTTTCAACATTTTATCAATGATATCTTTAGAGATCTTCTGGATGTATGTGTTATTATCTACTTAGATGATATCTTAATATATTCTAACAATTTGGATGAACATAGGAAACATGTTAGATGGGTTCTATCTAGACTGAGAACTCATAAATTATACGCTAAACCAGAAAAATGCCTTTTTGAGGTTACTGAATTCTCTTTTCTAGGATACATTATTTCACCTCATTCTTTGAAGATGGATAATTCCAAAATCAAATGTATTATTGATTGGCCTGCTCCTACTACTACAAAAGAATTACAACGTTTTCTTGGATTTGCAAACTTCTATAGAAAATTTATTAGAAACTATTCGGATGTATCACATCCTCTTAACCTCCTCAACAGTAGTAAATGTCCTTTTAATTGGAATAAAGATGCACAAACAGCCTTCGACGAATTAAAAAAAAAAGATTTACAACTGCACCTATTCTACAACTACCTAATCCAACATTCCTATATGTTCTTGAAGTTGATGCATCAGATGCAGCCATCGGAGCAGTTCTTTCTCAACAAAAGACTCCACAAGATCCACTTCATCCAGTTGCCTTTTTTTCAAGATCCTTGAGCTCTGCTGAAAAAAATTATCCTATTGGTGAAAAAGAATTATTAAGTGTTAAAGCTGCCTTCGAAAATTGGCGTCATCTTCTGGAAGATACAAAACAACCTATAATAGTTTATACTGACCATAAAAATCTTGAATATCTCTATACTAACAAAACCCTTACAGCTAGACAAGTTAGATGGAACCTATTTTTTAACCGATTTAACTTCCAATTAATATACAGACCTGGAAATAGAAATAAAAAGGCTGACGCTCTTTCTCGAATTCCTTCTAAAACTACTACTGATGATTATCCTTCTACCAAAATAATAGGAATCCTCTCTTCTCTTCATGATGACATAAAGAATTTGAATCAGAAGGATCTTGAACTTCCCAAAACACCTATACTAACAAAAAAGGATGGTATATTTTATTTTAAAATAGAATTTATATTCCTCCCATTCTTAGGAATAAATTACTTAAGATGGTTCATGATTCCCCCCTAGCTGGACATCCTGGAATAAAGAAAACACTTGAACTAACTTCACGATATTATTGGTGGCCTCGCCAGGATAGAACCATAGCATTATATGTCAAAACATGTCCTATCTGTCAAAGGTCTAAACCAGAACATAATCAACCTTTTGGATTACTACTTAACTTACCTATTCCAGAAAAACCTTGGCAATCCATTTCTATGGATTTTATCGTTGATCTTCCACCTTCTCAACATTTCACCACTATTCTTGTCGTTGTGGATCGCTTCACAAAAATGTCCCATTTCATTTCTTTAAAAAAATTACCTTTAAAAAAAAATTACCCTCCTCTGTAGAATTGTCTAAGGTCTTTATTGACAATATTGTGAAACTTCATGGTCTTCCTGAAGAAATTATTTCTGATAGGGGGACACAATTTACCTCCAAATTCTGGAAAGAGATGTGTCTCTCCCTTCAAATTCAACGCAACCTCTCTTCCGCTTATCATCCCCAAACTAATGGGCAAACAGAAAGGGTTAATCAATGTTTGGAACAATATCTTCGATGTTATTGTTCATACCTCCAAGATGACTGGACCACATGGTTATCTATGGCCGAATTTTCTTACAATAATACCATTCATTCTAGTACGAAAATGACTCCTTTCTTCTCCAACTATGGTTTTCATCCGTCTTCATTCCCCATCCAAACCATTACTTCATCCAATCCTACTGTTACATCAAAAAACGAATTTATGTCTTCTCTATTTCTCAAATTACGGGAGAATCTTCAACTCGCCCAAAATAACCAGAAAAAGTTTTTTTGACAATAATAGAAGAATTCCCCCTCCTTACAAGGTAGGGGATCTTGTCTGGCTCTCTTCAAGGAATATTACCACAAGCCGTCCTTCAAAGAAATTGAGCTCTCTTTTTCTTGGTCCCTTTCAAGTAATTACTATCATTAATGATAACGTTGTTAAACTAAAACTTCCTCCAAGTTTTAAACTTCATCCAGTATTCCATGTCTCCTTACTTAAACCACACATTCCTGATCCTTTTTATAGAGAAATAGTAACAACTCCTGAACCTATCATTGTCCAAGGTGAAGAAGAATATGAAATTCACAAAATTTTGGATTCTCGTGTCCACCGTGGCTCCTTACAATACCTTATCAGATGGAAAGGTTATGGAGTTGATGAAGACACTTGGGAAGATTCATCTAATGTACAT